>JAPZDV010000001.1:26030381-26122450 GCA_029814665.1 Acanthurus lineatus
ATTTATTTTTTACTTTTATTTTTAAAAAATAAAAAAAAAAAAAAAAAAAAAAAAACACCCCCCCCCCCCCCCCCCCCCCAAAAAAAAAAACAAAAGTTTGAACAAATGATTGTGTGCAAATTAAATGTCAGTGAATTTTGGTGAAAGTTTTTTAAAGGCTATTTAAAGTTGCTTTTTCAATATTCAATATTTCTCATTAAAAAAAAGGATGAAAACTGTGCGTCTTAATTCAGAATTAATCAAAATAAAAAAATCATAAACATGTCTTTGATTAAAATAACCCATTTCTAGGGTTTTGCAGGCTTGGTGGGGTTCTCTGAAATTAGTATTGCTTTTGGCCATGAGACTTTCAGCAGGATGAGCATATTTGAAGAGGAAAATAAACATAGACAGTAAACTTGCTGTAAAATAAAATTAAAGTGTTCCTTTTCTTGGATTTCTAATGAATAAAATTATTCATCTCCCATTATTTGCCTCCATCTCTGTCATCCGTGTTGATCCTGTTTTGATGGCCTCTTTCAAAATAAAGTTTGAGTTCCTGAAACCTTTTCAACCCTTCAGCAGTTTCTAAATCTTCATATTCTCTCTGATGTCTCAGTTTTCTTCTCATTCCAGCTACTGTTGAAACTTTATGTCACCATCATTTTCAGTTTCTCGTTATATTTCTCTCTGATCTGCATGTGCCCTTGTTGCGTTAGAGTGAAAATAAACAACATGGAGCCACAGTGAGAACAGTTATACAGTATATGTAAGTGTGCCATGTTCGACTTTCTATTTTGGATGCGTTCAATTAATTATAAGGCACTGCCACACTGAATTTTACTGCAAACATACAGTAAGTGTAGACTGCAATTATTTTAAAATAGCAAAGTAATGGTTATGTGACCTACTCAGAGACTCATGCTATAAATAACTTGACTGGAAAATATTCAAATAGTAAGATTCTCTGTGAAGTGCAAACTGTAACTGGCTCAAACAAGTTTGTGTTGTCATACCATTTTCAGCAGGATGATAGCCAAGACAGCGTTTACAGTGAAGAAGCCGGCCACAACCATCATGACCACAGCCACAGCCAGGTTTGTGGGGATCATGGTGATGGATGCAATCCATCCGCTGTCAGCAACAAAGAAATACACACAACTGAGTTAATTTACAGATTCTCTACACTGAGTGAGTGCAGTTCACAGGCATTAAGGGTTAGTAGATATTTTACTGATTTAAAGAGAAATGAGCCAACATCCTAATGTGAACCAGTGACCAAAGGGAAAACAAGTAGTTTGAAGAAGTAAATGATGAAACAATAAATAGCATATAAACATATGACATGATATAGAAAAGTAACCCAGAGAGAAAAGTCCCACACTTACAAAACAGCAACCCAGACAAGTTAGGGCAGCAGGAATCTGTCAAAGAGGCGCAAGAGAAGAGATACGAGGCAGGAAACACACTGAGCCCACGCACACCCACAGATACATTATCACTAATGAAAATAGAAAACATGAGGTTAGCAATGAACAACTGTCTCATGCATTTATACTACACCTTCAGGCTATCACCCAACATGCAGATGATTGATCAGTTAGGAAGGTTTCCCACTGACCTGTTTCCCCACTTGGGGATCCCAACAGTCTGGATGATGTACACTGCCACTTGGAAGAAGAAGACAAAGAAGAAGAAGAAGAAGCTGAAGGAGCTGTCGGACCTGAAAAAAAAGAAACAAAGGACAAGCTATCATTGATATTTAGCATTTCATAGTTTGTTTGGCTGCCAGACTATTAGACATATATCAAAGAAATAGTATAATAGTCTCTAAAACGTTCAAAGAAACTATTAATGTGCTGAACTGTAAGCCAGAGAAATCAGACATTAGCATCCTCTGATAAAAGAACTAGAGGCTGATGAGAGGGGAGCATCTCCCACATACTTCTCTAAACACTCTGGCTGAGTTGGCAAAAAGGATAAAAAGTGCAAAAAGAAAAAACTGCTAACTCATTAATCTGCCTGTGTCCCTATTTCTTCTGCTTGCACAACAAAACCATCACATCCAGTCACTAAAGAATACTCCAATTGTCAGCACAAAGCTGCTAAACCAGCGCACCTGAAGGCCTTGTAGACGGGCCTGTACCAGCAGATGAAGGACACAGGTGTGAAGAGGATGAACCAGAGGATGGACAGACCGAAGTCAACACCGTACTGAGAGTCTGCGGTGAAGTAAGCCAGGCAGGCCAGCACATTGAGGAAGAGAGTGGCGCTGTGGACTGAAGGGACAAACAGGAAACCAGTGAGCTGAACTGACAGAGGTGGAACAGTAGCATCGTGAAAAGACATCAGGCTGAAGTCAAACAAACCATTCTGTGTTTAAATGACTAAACTAGAAATACAGCCTCAGGATTGTCCATGTCTGCCCAGACTCATAGTGTAATGAGTTTATTTTGGTGAACTGGAAGTTGTCATTATATTGACATTTTTAAGCTGTCTTTATGTATAGTATTCTTTTTGAGAAATACAAAGGACTGATTAAGAGTTTAATTACACGGTGCTTGATGATGCTTCAAATGTGAATGTCGCTGCAAAGAAGCTGTAAATTATAAAAAAGCAATGATTCACACACATCTTTAACCCCACAGCACAGCAGATCTATACAATCAGCACAGTTTCAAGGTGGGCAAGATAAGTGTTAGCAATTCAGTATCAAACAAAATATGAAATATGGTCACAGTTAAGAGTTATGGTGTCTAAATTCTGTAGTTAAGGCCAGTTTATTTGTGCCAAAATTTCCTCTGTGTCTTTTTGAGGTTTGCGTGACAGATGCTTATGATGCACATAACATTTGTGATTGCTGAAAGGCAATTCTTTAACAGCATAAAAAAAGGAGTAAAACTGAACTAAATCAATGTATATTGGACAGGAAGTTCTGGTGTAAAATTCCAATGTGCCCTAAAATATAAAAATGTTATCATATTATGAAAAAAAGCCACAAAAAAGAAGCAAAATAGAATTGTAATTATTAGGTTGTAAAGCAAAAAAATCACACTAAAGTTGCTGACTTCTGTGTGCATCGTGTGCAGTGTATCAGAGTTTCTATTAAACAAGACATGCTTGCTAATATATAAAACCATTAGAACTGAACCATACTGTCTTATGGATCTATGATGCCTTCAGCTGAGCATATACTGCATGCTGGGATACATACACATCCAGAGGTAATACATCCTCTTGCAGATCCTGCGGTACTCCTCTGGGATTTCCTCCTCAAAGTCCTGATAGAAGCAGGGCTTCACTGGGAAGAACTTGGGCAGAGGCGGCCAGTTGTTCTCTTTAGCTGACAGACAGAAACATTCACAGCTGGGTTAACATCGCATGAGTCAGCAGCAGGTCAGTTCTTATTGATCGCATGTGCAGCATGAGTTTACAAGCACTTACAACCAGTGTTGAGTGCTGTGCCTCTGCTCCTGTTCTGCAGCTCCTGCTCCTTCCGCTCCAGCTCTGCTGCTTTCCTCTCCAGCTCCTCCTGCTGTTTGATCAGGTTGGCATGGCCAGCAGCTGCATTTGCCTGGTGGGTGATAGATCAGATGATTTCTGAACACTATATTTATTATTGTCACTACATCACTACAACTCCATACTGATTTTTCCATCCTATTTCATATCAATATGTTTATTGTGTAAATGTAAAAGCCTACAAAATAATAAAACAATTTCTGATTTTGACTCATAAACACAATTGGTTAACACTATCACCCAACTGTAGATTATTATAGATAAACTGATACTGGCAAATAATTTAGATTAAAGGTTACAAGATATTGAACCAAAGAGCACTTGTAAGGGGGCTTTTTCAACTGTAAAATGCACATTTTTTTTTAAAATTTGGACACAATTCTTATGTTATAATAACCAAGTTCAAAAAAATACAAAATGATATGCATATTACATGTATTATATATTTAAAAAATTAAAACATTGTGTGTTTTAATACCCAATTTTTTAAATTTTCAAACATCAATATAAGCCTAAAACTTCATTGATGGTCAGGTTAAACTTGCTGCTACAATTCACTTATTTTGGACATTGAAAGCTGCTGTAAGCTCCCAAAGACACACAGACCCTTGTTAGTTAATCTTCCCTGAGTATGTAAGTATGTAATAGCTAAGATATAAGATATGTTTACACTGCAGCCTATTAATTTTACTTTATCATCTGTGTGTGTCTGACTCACTTGTGCGCTCTGCTCTACAGACGTCTGCAGGATGGCGGGTTGAGAGGAGGTGGCAGTGACAGGGATGGTCGTACCTGAGTGATTTCCCTGTGAAAATGTTGAAGCAACATTGCTTTTTAAAATACCAGAATGACCACTTGGTGACGGAGCGACTGTACATCACATCAGTAGTTGGAGTAAAGACAGAGGGGCTTACTGTCTCTGTGGCAGAAAAAGGGTTAAACTCCCCGATGCCTTCAGTGGCTCCGCTGGTGGCTTGTGTGATCGAGGCATCCTGTAAAGAAAAATAAAAGATGAAACATAACTTGGTGTTATGATGAATTTATTGCTGGGTGAAATATCCAGATACTTCACTTGTTCTTTGACCCTTTAAGTAAAAATAACAACGAATACATAATAAAAACACTCTGTTTCTAACACCTTATTGCCCTAGATGGCTAGGAAATAGTCAAAATTGAGCTCTATCTAATCTCCAGGCTTAATCATTGCCTATTTGAAACCATTAATTTCATTTTACAACAACCAAATGTGATGCTGCTGGAACGTATGGCACTCTGTGTGATTTATTATGAACATTGCATATTATCCTGAAAACTTAAATCATCCTGTAAGTTAATGAAAATAAGTTTAACAGACTAAAATATCCAGTGCTGACAAGTAAGGATACAGTAATGTGACCAGTCTACCAATCACTCATACCCCTACTCACTTTTAATAAAACTCTGACATTTAAATCTTTACTTGATATGTAAAAATAAATAAGCATTATTAGCAAAATGCATTTTAAGTATCAAAAGCAGTAGCAGTTCTTTTTTTTTAAATGTCAGTGTAGGTATTTTATAGTTTTATTAGATATCTTCAGATGTTAAAGCTGATATAATGTGGATGTTGCTTTTTAGTAATGTAAAAGTTTAGCTCATTTTGTCAATATGATATACTGCTAGAACATTTAATCTCAAGTAATAAATATTACTCTGTAAGATTATTACAGTGTTTTTTGTATCGCTGTACTGTGACAATTTATCACTCTCTGAAAAGTCTGGTTTTTACAGGCTCACTACAGCTGTGTGACAATGACTTATTCAGCTAATTCAACTATCCTTAAGACTCATTTAGTTTAAGAAGCAGTAAGAATTAAACCCTCAGTTTATCTTAATCTTTTAAGTCGAGAACTCCAATTTTCACTAAACAGGAAAGGTAAGATAAAAAGTAATGTGAAAAGTAACTTGTTACTAAAGCCGTCAAAGATTGTAGTTGAGTAAAAATACAACACTTGTCTCTGAACGCAGAAAGGTAGGAACATACAGCTACATAAAATAGAAACAGTAAAAAAAACTCTGAATTTGTTCTTAAGCACAGCTCTTGAGTAAATGTATTTAGTTACATTCCTACAGCACTGTATGTATTGTTAAGCCATAAGCCTTTAACTTTTATTTTGTGCTCTGTGAGTGTGTGTGTTTGTGTCAGCAGTGTCCTAACCGGTACAGGAAGACACACCACATTAACTATTAATAGACACTTAAGCCTAGAGCACATTTGCCTCAGTTAAAACACATTTTCTTCAGTTTGATCAAGCAAAATGTGCCTTTTCTTCGGGCGAATATGCCAAAAGTCTGAACATAAGTTTGACTTTAACCATCATCTCATTGAGCTGTTACATATAAAATCACTGGGCTGAGCTTTATAGCACAAAACGACAAATACAAAACACCTATTAGGACCCATTGCGGCTACAAAGTGCGCCACTGAATCGCACAAAATCCACATTTTGGCTGCTATTAATGGCGTGTTCAAGTGGAGTCACAGTTCATCATGGCTAGATATCAGCATTCACCTGTTCGTGGCCCTGCTTACCTGCGCAGGTGTGTTAACAGCCCTCACACAGCGTAGACACACAGTTTTACAGATAGTCTTTATAAATAGCCTATAAATTGATTACAACGTGTCATACTAGATAATAAGGACGCTTTTAAAGCCAGGAAACGCAGAGGCCAAACCCAGCAACCAACCAAACAGGTTTTTGGTTGCAGCATATCTCTTTCAGTCATCATTTTACACGAAAAAGTCTCCAAAAAACTCGGTTTGGACACAAAAGAGTCTCACCTGGAAGGGATTCACGTCCACTGGGTCAACGAACGGATTGCTGTCATATCCCGACATGGTGTAGAAAAGTTTATCTTGTGTCAAATAAACAACACGACAGCTCCCGTCTCCCTGGCGGCGGCTGCTGCTGCTGCTGCTGTGACGCGGGGGCTTCTGCGCATGCGCCACTCGAAAGGTGGCGCGCGTCACCGGAGGCGGCCCTCGAGTCATTTCTAATCAATTAGTTATTTTTAGAATAGAAGGTCAATTGGTTTCAAATGTGCGGTTCTCGTGACGTTCTGAAGTCATTCACGTCTGTCTTGAAAATGAGATCCAGTCCATTTTGGTAAACAAACAAAGTGAGCTATTTGTAAAACTTTATTCTGGTCTCAAGTTGCCTTTAGGTGCTGTCGGAATTATGCGTTAAGTAAATGACTGAACAAACCTGAGTTAACTAGGAAAATTTGGATTTTTTATGATAGGTCTGCACATTTAAAGGTTGATTTATTTTGATGAGAACTTAAGTTACTTACTTTGTTGTATTATTTTCTCAATGCAGCTATGGCCAGTGGTGGAATATAACTAAGTGGGCCCTACATTTTTCAAATAGCCTACAATTTGGTGTTCTTGAGCATTTTGGTTTCATGTTCCTACTTCTACTCCATTTTATTTTGGAAGGGAAATATTGCACATTTTACTTCACTACATTTATATGATAATTTAACTTACTTTGCAGGTTTGGATTATTGACACAAGTATATAAGCTAATAAATTCTGATATTAATTTTAAGCCACCTAATAGTATGTAAAGTTGGCTGCATCTTTACATTTAAGTGTCGCACCCGTTAATGTTTCACTAATTATAATCCAGATAAATCATATGTTGGATTCTGAAATTGGCCATTCTGCGAAATAACCAAGCTTGAAGCACAATTTGATGCTAATATTTTTGTACTTAAGTAGAGGCTACATGCAGGTTTTTTTTTTAACTTATAACCACCTTTGCCTGTGGTTTTCTTTAAGCCATCTAACATGTAATTGTTATTAGTGTGAAACAAGCTAACTGCTGATCCATGTTTATATAGTAGGATGGCTGAAAAATATGGTAGGGGAAGGTAAAGACTGAAGGCAGCACCACATTAGGGGCTAATTAATTATTTAACACATTTTTTGACTGAGGCACATCTTATCTCCTTCATTAGGACACTGCAGCACAGATACATGATTTACTTTAAGATTAGTTTTATGAAACCTCACATAATGAAAGCCCTCTTTTAAGTTATGTGAATGTTGGAATTTCTTTTACTTTAATTTAAGGTGCAAAATTCGATTAAAAATTCTAACTGTTCCCTGTAAGATCTGTCTGATTTTTTTACATCTTACATTACATTTTATCACCGTACCTCTTTTAACTTTTTAAAATTAAGCATTGCTCTCTCTCTGTGGGCTCTGATAGAGGTAAGCTGGTTCTCAATACCTGTATCTCAGGAGAAGTTCATTAGGTTTGAAATGCAAAGAAAATTTCTGTGGAAACATGGGCCCCCAACTATAGAGCGAGATTTCTGTGACAATTAAACTGCTCAAGACACAACCTCTGGGTTCCTGCTCCTCTAAGTTCAACAATTTTATGACTTTCTGTGGCAGAAACAGCTCCTGAAGGAGGAACACAAGTAGAAAAGGGCTTGTTCATTATCTGTTCTCCCAAAGGGAAGAAACCTGGACTAAATTCTTACTTTATTTCCTTGACAGGGACGAAAGATCACCAAAGTATTGACACAGCATCCTGGCATTAAAACTGTGACATGAAACCCATTGTTATCATCACTTTAAAATGTGACAACTGACTGTGTAAATATTTGCTACAGTAAACTCTAATTATTCTCAACTGTACTGCTTAAAGTGCACTGTGACAATAAAACAAAAAATTATTTGCCTCTGAGGCAGCAAAAGATTTAGAAGATATATCAGCCTCTTTCTTAAAGCAAGCCTCGGTAACTTTTACTGCACAGTGGCGTATGTGGTAACTATTACAGAAAAAAAGGTAAAAAGCTAAAATGTAGTGTAACAGTAGTTGCAATAGAGGAGAGTCACAATGCAGGAAATTACCTACACAACAATATGTGATGTGCTAAGATTAGCTGCTGGTCATATTTAAACAAATAAGACTTCAGCAGAAAAGTCCCTGAGTGCTCTGAATAAAGGAAGGGCGTCTTCTTCATCTGTAAGAGGAATGAAGTCTTTTTTTTCTATGAAAGATTATATGGTCTCATTTTAACTTTGGAGGGGCAGATTTCTCCGTCTGTCACCACACCTACACCCTCTCGAATTGTTCTGGGATGCGTCATGTTGGTTTTGCAAGACACCTAATTAATCATTCACCATGGTTCACTGTAACCTACCAATATACAATTCTTCCCTTTGATCAGTTATTATGTGATTAGTCGATTTTTGTGTGTGTGTCTTTGACGTGCCACAGTAGAAAAAGAATAATATTAAAACTAAAGATGAATTTCATTTAGCTGTTTCAGTTTCAGAGTCCTGGTATTATGCCTGCTGACTCCCTGTGTCATATTGTCATGGCTCACTGAGACACTAAAACTCAGTCTGAGCCTTTGTTCATGTTATTGATAACAACTGTACACCCTCTTCAGTGACAAGTCATAACATTGGCTCTATAAAATGCCTATTTTTAAATACAACATCAGAGGTGTTGACAGTATTTGGGATATTTAAAAATGATATACTGATATCAAGTACAAAATAAATATATGACACCATCTTGCACAAAATGCAGCACCTCTTAAGTTAATTCAGCTTTCCCTTTGTGCTTTGTCATAGAAGGAGGTGATAATGCACTCTAAGGCTGGTTGCCAACAGCCTTAAAACAGTAAAACTCATTAGGCACAATTGTTCTTTGTGTATGATTTTTTTTACAGTTAAATAGATTCTCTCTCTGCACCTGCCCATGGTTGTATTTTGAGTGTAATTAACTTGCCAAAAAAGGCAAAATTGCAATAAAAGTTCAAGATGAACTTGTCGAAAAACCTATTTTTTGTTTTAAATTCTCTATTTATAGCGAAAAAATATCATTATCTTGAATTCTTCAAGCATTATAATGTTGTGAGAAGGGTTCATTAACACATTATGGGCCTGAATAAAAACTCCCTTAAAAGACCAAAACAGAAACATTTTCAATAATAAAGACAAAAGACGTGCTGATTTTATGTTCTTGATTGGTTGCTATTAAGCAAACACTTTAAAGACAGAAGGAGGAGGAGGAGGGGTGGAAGAGAGGGTTTGGGAGTCGGTGGGGGGGTGGGGTTACAATAGATTTCAAGAATAGAATGGCATTTGTCAACTATACTGTACATATGAACTGTACTGTATATTACAATTGTTGTATGGCTGTCAAGCAGTGAATGCAGGGATTTTATACACATCCGACATTCTTTACGGAGCTGGGATCCCCTTGGCTGGAAAACACACCAGCTGATCTTGGTCCCTTTGATGGCGGTATTCCCCTTGTGAGGGGAAAAAGCAGCACAAACTTAAAACACACAGAGTGGTTTTCTCTCTTTCTCACACATTCAGGCATGAGCGCTTGGCACATACCGACACACACACAAACACACAAATACACACTATCATCCATTGCCCAAATCCGTACATCTCTTTTGAAGATACTCAAAAAAAAAAAAAAAAAAAAAAAAGATAAATATTTGACTTCAACTACCCAGCAGAGGCTGGTGTTCCGGCTTTGTACAGTATTTATACCTGTATATTATATGCTATAAAGACTTTCTGTGACATTTAAAATTTATTAAATAAGGGAAAAAATAAATTTGTAATAACAGAGCAACATCAGCGTTCTGACTGTTATGAACTGTAAACTTATAAAGCAGCTAATAATCGTGAGCTTTAAGTTCACTGTAACATCTGTGACGCCTGACGTTGCCCGACTTCTTCTTGTATGCTGTAGTACACTGCTTCAGCTGTCCAGCTCTGTAACATTCCCTGATACTAAGTGGTCTTTTGCATAATCCAACATTCCCTTTTCTCTGTTTCTCTGCTCAGTGCGTCTCCTCTTGGCGCTGAGTAAAGAGCTGCCAAGGCACTGTGAGAAGGGGAGTCCTTCCACTGATTTTATGTCCATCTGTGAAACACTCCCCGCTTTTCCTCGGGGTGGGAACACTGTACACGGCACTTGAGGACACTTCTGTGCAGACTTCAACAAAGAAAGGCTAAGCAAGAGTGCTTTCGAGAAGTGGAGATCGATCGCCATTGCGTTACCTCCTCTTGAGAAGGTGTATGCCTGCCAGGGAGTTATGTAGGGAGTGCTTTGGTGTCCCAGTGTCCTTCATACCATGAATTCATTGTTGCCGTACAATACCAGCTGCTGTGGTATGTCTGGAGGGTCCCTGCCATGGCTATCACCTTCTCTGGAGTGCCTCAAGCTTGAATGCTTGGACCCCTTAAGTTTCTGTTTGCCCCTCTCCGGATTGAAGGTGCCTCGGCTTGTAAACTGGGGTCTTTCCTCAAACATGCATTCCTGACCTCCTGGTGGGCTGCTGCTTTCGATGCTGTCCGATCGGCGGGCTTGAGATATATTCTGGGTCTGGGGTAGGCCTGTGGAGGGAGACTTGGAGTGGAAACGAAAGCGCCTGGTGGTGGAAGAGGAGGAAGCGGACGATGGGTGGAAGTGTGAAGAGGAGGAATAAGTGGAAACACTGGAGGAAGAGTCAACAGAGTCCAGAGAGTCCGGCTGCCGGCGAAGAACACGGCGTCTGGGGCTTTTCCCGTCCGATCTCCGAGGCCACGGGGAAGTTAACATAGGACCTCTCTCTGCAAGGGAAGGCCAAAGCATGTCAAGTTTTATACTTTTTGCAGGTAGAAAAGTGAGTGTTTCTTGCATAATGACATACCAGAGAAGTCAGAAATGGTTCCCTCAGAGTCCACATTAAGGTTTTCAGAGCTGTCAGCAGTACCGATAGAGGCCTCTGACTCCAGGGTCTCATCATCTGATGCTCGCGGCTCCAGCGTCAGCATCTCATAAGTCAGCTCCTCCCTGCAGAGGCAAACATTTTTCCAGGTATTACATGAGTAAAAACACATGCAAATGAATTTAACTCAATGTAAATTCATTTCTGTTAGTCTCATTCACAGATCGTGTCACATTTTCACAACATTTTAATAGCAGTGACAATGTTTACTTCTCTTTCTGCAGGTTTTCGATTTGCTCTGTCAGCACTTTCTCCTCCTGCTGCATGGCTGCCTGCTGATGCTCTGAGATTTCAGTCAACGAGTCCCCTCCCTCCTCATCGCCGCTTTCTTGTATCGCAACATCAGCCACGGACGGCAGCCGAGGACTAACTGGAGGTGACGGCGTGTGGTGGCTCAGTCGCTGTATCTGGCCTTTTCCCTACGAGACATTCAAGGACCAACATTATCGTCTTATGAATATGAACTTCACATTTTGCTCTCCATAAAAAAGCGACCAACCAGCAGTTTATAAAAGCAGTCGTTCAGCATATTTCACCACTTACAGCAAGCAGCCACTTACTCCCACATGCAATATCTGAACCACATGACATGACCGACTAAGATGATGGTGATTTATAAGCTCATGACCAAAGGTAAAAGGAATCGAGTTTAGAAACCTGGCACATTTTACCTGAAAAGACTTCAGAGTTTTTAATTTCAAACTTTCTGCATAAGAACTCAAAGAGTTAAACTGCACAAGCCAGTAAAAAGAGTTGTATAACTAATTTCCTTCTACCTTAGGCCACAAACTTATCGATCACCCCTCATACAGCAGCACTACAAGACCAAATAAGGCAAAAGATAAAATACAGCACGATGATGCACAAACTTTACCTTCTTGGCTGCATTTGGCTTCTTAATGCAGAAGTGAGAAGCAAAAAGAAGAGGAATCAGTAATGCCAAGTTCTTCAAACTCAGTTTCAATGTTCAGTATCATGTTTGTCACTTATAGAAACTGATTTGTTGACTTAATATTACAATATTTTTTCTAGCTCAGAGGCAGATGCGGTACACATCTCAGAAAAGACGCTAACAGCAACAATATCACTGTATTAGCTATGGAAATGTGCAATTAGATTCCTCCTTTGGTTGATGAAAAAACAAGTTAGTTGTGATCTCTGTACCTAATTTTTCAATAAAAGTAATGAAAATACATAATCACATTTTCCAACTTTCTATTTTTTAGACTTCTTTTTACTAGTGAGACACTAAAGGATGCTCCTGTGGCAACATCTGTTTAAAATCTAAGAAAAAGTTCAATTTTTTATGGATGTTACATCAAAGAACATGCTGGAAAATGTCAACTTTGTATGTTCTGTACTTTATGAAACATAATGCATATTTAATGAGAAACAACTGCATGACTGAATGATATACCTACTTTCACAAGAGACAGATTCAGAAAAAAATCATGAGATAAAAATAAAACAGAAGCAGAGACTGAGTGGAATCATGACTCATGCCTTGGTAGATGGATACAACAGATGTTAATATGTAAAAACATGAGACTATGCAGTGATTGGTACCACAACAACATCACCACAGGATGATGATTTGTAGACGGTGTGTGTGTGTATACATACCATAGTGCGCGCTATGCTCATAAATCTAACAGCTATTAGTACAGGTTTCTGGGTAAAGGAAAGGAAAGGTTAGGGAGAATCTGAGGGTGAAAAACACAGCCTAGAAACGAAGAAATTGGGGGAAGGTGCAGTACTGAAGGAGTTTTTTAGGATGGCTCAGTCAGGTAGAGTTAGCAATGAGTCACTGGAAGTTCATGATTCATCTGATAACAGGAGGGTTAATCATGTTACTGTTATTTGAACTCACCATTGACCGACGAATGAGAGTCAGTCTGCACTTGGCTTTATTCTCAGCAAACTCCAGGCTGCTGATGTCCTTTAATCTCACTTTGTACTTATTCATCTGTTCACAGATGATAAGTTCTACACACCTGTGGAGGGACGACAAGGAACAAAACCACCTCAGAGGGACTGCAGACACAGAGCAACGTCACAGAAAAGTGATGAGTTCATATCAGTCAAGAAACATCAAGGAACAGAGTTTTATTTATTTACTACAGTATGTACAGTGCAGTGTGTACTACAGCTTTTTTTATGACAGCAATCCATATCTGGTGTGTTATGTCACATGGTTTTGTAAACAATGGATATTTTAATTGGTCAATCTCTGTGTGTATCTAAAAAGGTTGAGCATTTTGCCCTAAAACGGCACACAGCAGCTCATTAAAGTCCTTCAAAAGGAGGAAGTTTGGTCTGCATATTCCTCTCTTTTTTATTTTGTTCTTCTCTTTGAAAAGATCTGTCCAAATTCTGTACTTCCCCTGTTTGAATAAATTCTGCCTAACTGGATCTTAACAGGCGTGGAAATTGTTTTACAAATTGCTCCCCACATGGAACAAGTTAATTTAACTATGATGCCAGTTTTTACTCCTGATCATGAATCTCTGCGACTGAAATGCCTCTTTGCTCCATATGGGAGGTCCCCCCCCCCCACTAATGTAAACTTTTCAGAAAACACATTGAATTTATTTGATAGACACAAAGTTTATTCTTACGCTGTCGTCTTGCCGATGTCCTGGACACTCTGCAGAGGATCGATGGTGTCAGGACAGCGCAGAATACAGGGAGCAAAAACTATGGCCAAAGCGTTAGCTGACATCCGGTTCGTCTCCTCTTGCAAAGCGATCCTGAAAGGATGAATTCAGTGCAGCATTAGAAGAAAATCACAACCAGGAAAGAGTTGAGGAATTTTTAATGGAGGAAATTCTCCTAATTTTTTTAATTACCGGACAAGATGAAATATGAGTCGTTCCAGAGTATTTAGGTGAGTTCTGCTCAGCTGGTCAATAACTGAATACACTCCTCTGGTCATTTCCTTTTTATCCTGCAAACCTGGGGGGCATTTCAGCAAGACAAATCACCTTTACTGTTTATTTCACAATCTTAAATTGTTAGTTTAGGACTTAACCTAAAAGCACAGTTGGATATCTGAATGTTGACCTCTTACCCATCACTCGTATAAACTCCTCATACAGCTCAAATGTCATCAGAGGGTTCGGCAGGTCTCTCAGCCACTGCTTGAAAACACTGGCTATGACATGGATGTTGTAGTCGTCCAGATTCATGTTGTCCACATCTGTATGGTCACAAGGAGAATACAGAAATGTTATTTATCATATTTAATCCTTTTCCTTCTATGTTTTCCAGCTTTAAAAGCCAGCATGCATCATTCAGCTGCAATCAATAGTAAAAGTCACCTGTGTCGAGTCCCTGCTTCAGCTCCTTTATTTTGTTGGCGGAGCCAGATTTTCTGTATATTCCTTCTGTGTACAGGCCATGCATCTCTATGTAGTTGATAAGCTTCTCCACAACCAGGGGCACAGTCCTCTCATCGTTCGTCAGACGAGAAACCTCTACTCCAAACTGTCTGGAGGAAAGTTCTGGATCGAACTGTTCACAGACACAAACAAAGTGCACTGATAAATACATACACATGTTGTGTTTCTACATGCAGACAAATGCACAAAGAAATAAAGATCAGTAAGTTAGATTTTGGTAAAGTAAAGCATTGTCTTTAAGTGATTATGCAACACTGTCAGTTCATTAGGTGGCAAAAATAACATTTGCTTCTGTACAAAGTGACACAATTAATGTCATGGGACATTACAGTGCGGTTGAACAATATGGCCGACTTACCTTCTTGCTGCATTTGGTGGTCGTCTTCTGGCAGCACTTTCTGTGGCAGGCGTATCGGCACACTGGATAAACACAGCCAGAGACATCAAACAGGTCACTTCCATTATCCACAGAAAGGCAGTGCCTCCTCATTATTCAACAAAAATTTAGGACAAAAGAAAAAAAAACGCTATAGTTTGAGAGACTGAAGCAACTTTGGCTGCTGTGAAGGAAACATCCTGTGCGAATAAAGGACAAACTGTGAGGAGAAACCTCTGGAGAGAAGGAGACGCAGAACCCATGAGTCCAGTTGAAAACAATCTGATTAGCACTGAGGGAGGGCGGGGCTCACCAGAATGAACACAGCCCGGCCACAGACGTGTGTGTGTGTGTGTGGAAGTTTATGTAAATGTCTGTCGTGTAAGATGTTGATGCATGTAAGTAAACACATTCTATAATTTAAAAAATACAAATATTTGGGCTTCAATCTGTAATTATGTTGATATATTGACTATTACTTGATTGATCATTTGGTCAGAAAATAGTCAAATACTAACAGAACAGTATAAGTAATAAAATAGTAATAGTAATATTAAGTTCCCAGTCCCAAAAGTGAAACTGTCAGAACTCTTGTTTTGCCTGAACAACAGTCCAAAGCTCAGACATATTTCATGTATAATTATATAAAACAGAGAAAAGCAGAAAAATTTACATTTGAAAAAGAAAAAAAAAGTATTTGAAGTTTTTACTAAATAAATTAATAAAACAAATACTTGAATACTATAGTCGTTGAACAACTTTGAACAACTATTTTGACACTAGCATACATAAAGTTAAATATTTTAATTGATTCAATTATTCAACAGTTTTTCTTTTATCAACGACTGCAAATGATTAAAGTCTTGTGTTTTGAATGTACACTCACATTTGCACACACAGGCACGGTCCATCATCCAGATGAGTGATGAGCAGAATTCACAGTATGTTGGGATGCTGTACTGAGTAGACTTGAAGATGTGGCCGTTATGCTCCTCTACCTGCAGGGGGCAGCAGAGCACACCAGTGGTTGACTTAAAGTTTACCTGCATACTTCCTTTACCATTTTTTAAAAAATGTTTTAGAACCTTTCCTCATCTGGTTGGTGTGTTTCTGTATTGTTATTGCAGACTGCACATACAGACAACTGTCTGTTTGTAACGTTTGTTTATAATGATGAAAATAAAGACTGACTCACAATGTCCATGTCCTTTTTCCTCCGTTTTTTGCGTTCAGGTTTTGGTACCTGCTGTAGTAAAAAAAAAAAAAGAATAAAAAAAAGAAGAGATATGTTGCATTATTTATTATATACTGTCTGTCACTGTATACCAGTATGTAAACATTTACTATAATCAATAAGTTAACTCAGATGATGATTCAAAATCCACATCCATGTCTTCTTGCCTCAGCAGTCAGGAGGCAGTTATGTGTCTTTACCTTGGTCAGTGTGCTGTCCAGAGGTTTGTACTCCGTCATGAACTCATCCAGGAAAACTTTAAAGGTGTTGACCCACACTGTGACAGGAGACTCTCTCCAGTCCCTCTGCTCCTGCCGCATAGTCTTCTCCAAGATGTGTTCGAACAGGGCGTACAGGTCTTTGTAGCGGATACTTTTCCCATCATCCATCTGGGGAGGAAGACAGCAGTGTCACAGGAGGAGCACAGAATTTCTCTCTCTCTACTTTGGACATGATATTCGATTACAATTTTTTCCTCTTGGTGAGCACAAACCTCTGGGGCTTGAACAATGCGGCCATAACTCAAGCACCCAAAAGTGCAATACCTGGAATGGCCACTTGAGGCTGCAGCCGACTGACAGGCTTCACCTCAGCTCACTGAACTCTACCTCTTTGACCTCTCTTTATGTTGGTGGTGTTGGTGCATTTTGGATGAATTTGCATGCAAATATCAGCCTTGCTGTGTGAGTTATTGCACAAACAAACTATCTAAGAAGTTTGCTCTCCACCCACGCTCCACCTCTCTGTGGGTGAAGTCACAAAGTCTATGTCCATGTTTTATACTTTTAACTTTCTTTGAGGATGGATATCATAATGTTGTGATATCCATAGATGGTTGCTATAATTGTAGAGAATATTTTTCTTTTTTAAATGATTACATAAACAGTGTTGGCAGCAGCTTACCGCGAGCGCTGTGGAGTAGGAGTTGAAGATGTTTAGACGGAATTCCTTCAGAGCCTTTTTAAACACGACGTCCACCATCGTGTCCTTCTTACTGTCCTCTGTGTCCAAGTCACTGATCTAAGATAGGACACCACAATCATCTTGAGCGTGAATTTAAATTAAAATAATCATCAAACACTCAATTTCAAAACTGCATCGTGTTCATCTGTTATTCTCCTCATGTGAAAGTGTTGTAGATCGTCTTTACCCACCTTTATTGAGAGAATAAGACAGTGAATGTTTTTCTGTACCTTCTTCATGAGGAAGTCGTTCATGCTCCTGTAGTCGTTGGTGCAGGTGAGAATCTGCAGAGCGTCGTTCTGCCACTGAGCAGGTTCCAGAGCGACACTGCTGATCTTAACGCTGCGTCTTCGCTTCACTTTGGGAGAAGGTTCCTTGTTCTCCTTCAGGTCTCTGAAGCCTCGATCCAACATCAGATCAGGACTGAGAGGGGGCGACATGTTTTCCTGACCTGCAGGAACAGAAGCAGGAATTATACCAGTTGAGTCTTTGATTTTATTAAAGTGTTTGAAATGAAAATCTTTGAGGATAACGCACCATCTCCCAGCAAAGGCCCAGTGTCTCCATATTCTCCATCCAGGGAATCGGCACCACAGATCAGCTTCTCTCTGGATGTCTTTTTATCTCCGTACTTGGTTTTTCCCCAGAAACGCATCTTATTACGAACTCTGTATAAAGTTAAAGCAAAATGGAAAAACATTGTCTCATTTCTGACGTAAGCGAAACCTTCAGGAACCATAAATGTAATTATTTCCTGAAGGTTTATTACACTGTGTAACACAAAGCTATAACATTATTAGAATTTATTACATTTTCAAAAATGTTTGTTTTTGGGTGCTAAATATCCAAATAACTTGAAATTATAAGTTATTAAAACAGATAAAGAGATAAAGAGAAAATGTTTAAGAAAAAAAACAAACCTTCCATCTTGCGAGTTCTTGCGCATTGAATCTGTTTTGCCCAAATCTCCCGATGACATGGCTTTGTGCATCTTCTTTTGCTCTTCAGCGTTTGCAGGCTGAAACAACATCAGGTTGGATTAAACATTAATGTCATGTCAAAACTGAAGAAAGGTCCCTTCTGTGCATTTCCATGAAGTCTACTGTATTATTAGTTTACACCAGTAGATGGCAGCATCACATCAACAGAGCTGCACCAGCTGCAATGTTCATTAACCAGAATAAATGCTACCTCATGTATCATTATATAGCAAGGAAATAACACAATAATTAATACTTTTGAAATAACAATACAGCCTAAAACATTAATAACAAACCACTTTTTCCAACTAAAAAGAAATGCTGACTGGACAGTACAGGATTCTTATGTAAACTGCTCACCCAGTGTCTGTGTTAGAAATAGGAATACAAGTGAGGGAAGCTAAGCAGTGAACTGCTGTGGAAGCAGCAGCTGTGTGAGCAGAAACACACATTTTAGCCACCTATCGGAAGGCACACTTAATAATTAGGATAAGTTTCAGTAAATTATATATTTAGAATAGTTTTATCTCCTAACCCTGCCATCGGACACTTCTGAGGTAAATTTTATCATCTGTGCTCTCTTAAAAGCAAACAGATTCCTTTGATTAAAACAATAATTTTATACTTTGCAGAACATGAAAGTTGCTGATGTTCTGCGGCCTCGATCATCTGTTTTGTTTGTTATTGTGTGACTTTTTATAGTTTTATTTGGGAACAGGTAAAGTCAGACAACAATGATAAACTAACTGATCTAACTGAGAGGAGTCAAGTAACCAAGCACTAAAACTGATTCTGAATTTTTTTTTTTATTTTTTAAAGTGGGTCTTCTCAAAAGCAGCTAAATGTTTGTGTCACTGCAGTCCACATCTACAGCAGCTTATCGCTCAGCTTCCTTCACTGGTATTCCTGCTGCTTGTCCTAAGTGGGGGCATGCAGACCCATGCAGGCGGTTCACTGACTATGGATAAACACCTCATATGACCCTACTTTATATAACCTGAAAAACCCTTTAAAAGCCAGTAGGAACTTGTGAGGTGAAGAAGAAGAAAGTCAAGAGTGAAGTTCTTTATCCTTTTTCAAAGACTCCCATAGTTCAGCCTGTGACTAGTTCTCGGTGCTCAGAGCAGAAATAAAACCAGGTGACGTGCAAATATTGTTAATTAACCAGGAAGGAACCAGGAAGAAAAGTCTCTGTTACAGCTGTGAGGAAAAGAGAAGCTAAAGGATGTTAGAAAAGCAACTATGTTAAATTTTTTGAGAGAAAACACATTTCAAAAATTCTTCAGCATCTGTCCCGATGCTTTAACATTCACTGTGCATAATGATTTCTGTACAGGTTGTCAAATCAGTCGGTTATTAGATTTATGGTTGTTAAACTGGTTTGAGTTCATGTCTGTAAAAACTGACGTGTATTTGCATTGTACATAAAATTGCAGAGATTTTGTATTTCTTTTAAAAGAGAAAATTTTTCATTACTCAACACTTTCAGCAGGTATTTCCAAATGTTCTGAAATACCTGCCATGGAGTATTTTTGAAATGTCTCTCCCCTCGTATAGAAAGTTGCTGTACATTTTTAGAAACCAGAAGTTTGTTTAAGCTCAGTTTGAGTCAGACGTGTGATGCAGATCTGTGCTCTCTCTGCTGAGGGGGGTTAGAAATGACGAAGAAGAGGAAGTCTAGCTTAAAAAACGCAGAGAGGGGCCACTGGAGGCTCGGATGGCGCTGGTTACCATGTCTGAGTCACTGAAACAGGACTCTCCTAAGCCCTCCTCCGTGGAGCTCTGTTTGGACAGGGGCAGAGTGAAATGACGGGGGCTGAGGGGGCTGTCGCCGTCATAGTCTTCCTCATCTGAATCACCCCCAATTGAGAGGATGGGGGCGCGGGTGAGGAAGTCGGAGCGGGTCCGTGCCATTCTGGCTTTCTTTTTTTGGCCCGCTCTGCCGACCTGGAGTTCACCAGAAGTGACAACAGCACGTTTAAAAAGGTGCGTTTGAGAACCTGCAGAAGAGCTTCAGTACATTTTGTTCTTCATTTAGATTAGATATGTTGTTTTTGGATTGGAATGGAGATATTTTGCCTAGATTTATCAATTCATTCACAACACAAAAAAAGGCACGCCCACACACTTGCAAACACATGCTGTTTGTCTTCTACAAAGAAGAACTGAGAAATTACTTACATCCCGTCCTTTTGTTCCTTTAAAGGATTTGGGAGCCGATGTGGTTCCTTCTCCGGGAATAACATGCAATTCTTTAGGGACAGCGTCACTCTCAAACCTGATGACCAAAAGGAAACTTTAGTAACTTTTTATTCATTTAATTTTATTTTTATATTCATGTAAAGTTATAAATCAAAGACAAGATACTTATTCAAAGCTCTCTAGTGTAAAGCTAAAGCTGTGCATGTTTAAGCTGTTATAGCATCTTTCAGTTTAGTTGATGGACTAATTTGAATCGTTCCCAATGACAATCATTGCAGACTGTGTTGGGTTTAACTCATCCCAGTACCTATGTAAAACTGCCACTAGGGGTCGCTAAGGTCAAAAATGTTAAATCTTTTAATATAATGCTGGATTTATGGTCTTATCAAGTCAGGATTTATGTTACAATGATTCACTTGTTATTAA
Organism: Acanthurus lineatus; assembly: GCA_029814665.1. Lineage (NCBI taxonomy): Eukaryota > Metazoa > Chordata > Actinopteri > Acanthuriformes > Acanthuridae > Acanthurus > Acanthurus lineatus. The sequence goes on from JAPZDV010000001.1 coordinate 26,051,265, forward strand.
TTTATTTAAGGTGCTTTTGTAGCATTTAGCATCTATTAAAGCACAAGGACTCTTTTTAACTCGCATGACTTTGTTTGAGTCAGATTTCAAAAGTGTGTTTAAATCTGTTTCAAATCATCTGAGTCAATCTGAACAGATGAATCATAATGTAGAGTGCAGAGTTTAAAATTTACAGGTCTCATACGGTGAAGCTGTTAGGATTCCTGGTGTTTCGTCCAGTCAGTCAGAGTTTAAATCACAGAAGGTTTCATGTTTTAAGTCAGGTTTTAGTTAGCGTTAATCAAGCTGCTGTACACTCTTATACTTTAATTGCACTATTTAAACTTGACATCAGCCCTGCACATTCAATACTCAAATTTTAAATGGGAATTTTGGTTTAACCAAGGCTAAAATAATATAAAGTGCCCTTTTAATAAAACTGGATTTACTGACTTCTTAAACAACACTTATTTATGCTTTATTTTATTTTTCCATTTTCTTTTCTGTTTGTTAAACGTTACTAACCCTTTGCTTTTCTTTTACATTGTTATTGTAACACAAGGCTTTGTATCAGAAGTTGAAAAACTGGTATAAAAGAGCACAACCACAAGCAGAAACAAACACAAACTCAGTAGTAGCAAAACGCAACGTGTTAATCCATTTCTTACTTTGCGAATGTGACTTTGTCCTTCGGAGAGAAGAAGATGTTTCCTGGCTTATCCGTCATAGAAACTGTGGTGACCTGGTTACTCAGTGGCTTCTTGGCAGCCGTTCTCACTCTGGTTCCTCCTCCATCTCTTGACTCCAGCGTGAGTTTTGGCGCCCAGCCCTCAGCGACTGGCCTGCGTCTTTCTCTGGGAGCAGAGGCAGGTGGAGGAGGAAGCTGGTGACGAGGAGGATGGACCTGGAGGTCTCCACCTGGAGGAGAGTGCGCCGATGGGGCAGTGGAGTCTGACTGAGTCCTGGCATGAGGAGTCAGCCCCGCTGTTCTCTCAATCAGCAGGGAACTGGGTCTAAGGGGCCTGCTGGAGGTCGCAGCTACGCCTGCATCTTGTGCACCTTGTCGACTCTGCTGTATCTTGTGCAGAGCTTCTCCTCTTTGTTTCTCAAACATGTCTCTCTCGTACTGAGCGAAGAAGAGGCGCTGCTGCTCGAGCACTCCTTTCTGCTGTCTGATCTGCTCCATCATCTCCTTTTCATTCTGCTGCTGCTGGTTGCGCTGCCTCTCCTCTTTCTCCTCGTTCAGTCGCATCAGTTTCTCTATGACGGCCTGAGGGACAGAAGCTGGGACGGGACCTTGAGGCGCAAGAGCCGGGTCTGGTTTCAGCGGCGATGGCGTCAACTCCCCCGTCTGGGCTGCAGAATCTCGAACCTCTACAGGGGGACGGATCATATCTACCAGCTCTTCGCTTAGTGGTGTTTCCTTCTGCATACTGATGACCACCACCACAGGTCGACGCGTTGACTCTCGCCTTTCTTTGAGAGGCTTGTTAACAGTGGTGGCGGCTGCGGGTGCAGGTGCCTCTGTGTTTGGCTGCGGCTCTTCTGCAGGATGACGGGGGATGGCTGTGCTGCCCTCACTAGCAGGGACGTAAAAAGTAGGGAGGTAGTTCTCGATTTTGGGCGGATGTGTGGGGGCAGAGGAGGCTTCAAGATCCATTTTGGTTTGGCCTTGGCTGCCTGGGTGGGGAACGGCATCAGAGACCCCTGTCCTGTGTGGCTCAGCTGGCTTCGGGCTTGTTGAAGCAACCTCCACACTGGGCTCAGGTCCTGGAGCTTCTGAGGGAGGAGGGGAGCAGGGGTCCCTAATGTCTGTGTCCTCTTCTGTAGCCTTGGGTGCTTCGTCATCCATGCTGAGAAGCTCAAAGCTGCCTTTGGAGCTCTGGCTGTCAGGCGTACCCTGGGCTGAACGGAGAGGTGGGGTCGAAGGAGGCATCAGCTCAACAGACCAGCGCCGTTCCTCGGATGGCGACGAGGCTCCACCGCCGGTTGCTCGAACCTTGAGGAGCTCCAGGCTGAACTTGGCATGCTCCAGCTCTCTTATTCGCCGGCTCTCTCTCTTGGCCCGGGTGGTTTTCTGGCTTGATTCATCAGCAGTTCTGGATCTCTCCCGAACCACCACAGCCGACATCTGGATTGAAGCCGGCGGTTCAGTTTGGGCTTTCGAGGGGCTTTCTTTTGTCCTTGCATCTTCTCTTCCTTCTCCATCTTTCTTAATTGTGTCTTCTTGAGCGCTGAGGATTTGGCGGCTCCTCTCTCGCTGCTCGTATGAACGATCCTCCCATGTGCTGAGGTCCAACCCCATGATCTTCTCAGGCGGTTCCTCCTCTTCTCCTGGAGAGAGACTCACCTGGCCATTCTGCAGCTGAAGCAGCTTCTCCTGCTGCTCCTTCGCCTCCCTCTGTCTCTGTTCCCTCAGTTCTTTGAAGCTGTAAATCAAGACGGCATGGTCACAACTTCAGCTCATGTCAAATCACCTCTTGTCCCTTTTTCAAATTACATTTTAAGCAGCTAAAGTTACACACAGCACACCGTTAAACTTCTGTGCTGACTGAATTCCTGCTCTCAGCAGCTCAGCTGATTGCAGAGCTGCTTTGGGTTGGATTGCTTGCGTAATGGTATGCTCTTACCAAGCCTGGTCTATAAGCACACTGAACAATGACCAAACACACTGCAGGAGCTGTGTGCAAAGATTAATCTGTTTTTTCACCAGATTGAGCAAAAATCATGCAGTCACAATGCTAAGAAGTTTTTCAGAGCCTTAATAAAAATCCTCCAAGTTTGCATTAAACATACTAAAACTTTCTAGAAACATAATAACATAACTGCTGATGTTGCACAGAATAACATCCTGTGTGTTTTATAGTATTGTTTACCTTTGCCTGGCGAGGTAGCCTCTGCTAATGGCCTGTAGTTGTATCACAGCAGCATACAGGCGCAGGTAGGCCTCTCTGGCTCGATGACAGCGCCAGGCTGTCTGAATAACTAAAGCTGCTGAGCAGCGCCGGTAGAGCCATAATCTCCATGCCCTCTGCAGCACCAGAGCAGCCTCCCTCCACAGCCTGAACCGCTGACGCTCCCTGTAACCTCGCCAGTGAGTCTGCAGACACAAAGCTGCCCCCTCCTGGACAGCAGGGTCGTAATCTTCCTCCTCCTCCTCCTCTTCTATAGACCGGTACATACGCCACCATTTCTGTGAGAAGATGATTACAAACAAAAATTATTTTCATGATAAAGGATCTTGTTTTACCTTCAGTCATGACCTTTTATATGTCAGCATCTCAACTGTAGGTGCAAGTCTTTACTCAAGAGGCATCTCAGCTTTATTCTACAAAACTGAAGTATGAATAAAATCCTGACAAGACTGGATATGTTTGTAAGATACAAGATGAATTAACTTTATATGTACATTTCCAGTTTAGGAAAGATAAAATAAAATGTCTCTGATATCAGCATGTCTATTAAACATCATGAGCCCTCAGCAGCTGTGCACTGCAACCAGTCTACTTATCAGTCAATCTACATGCCTTGGTAAAGTCATTATTTATATTTTTTGTCAATCAACTATATTTAAGCACATTAAACTGAAAAATTTCTGACTGAAATTTTTCCCCTTTGTCACCGAAATCACAAACACCACCGACGCCATTTTCTTCTGATTGAAACTCTGCCTTCCATTCCAGACTGGTCAGTATACAAAGTATACAATGAATTTATATAAAATACTTTTTAAACAATAATTATATTGTAAATGTAAGCAAATCCCCATCTAATAAATAATACACCGTGCAATGATCTATGTTTCATACCTGGTTCAAACCTGAACTAACTTATTTTCTAGGTTTTCCTTTAAATATGTTAGGATTCATTCATTTGGGAAACATTATGACGAGGAAACAAACTAAAAAAAGTGATGATAATCGAAGAAAAGGAAAACACAGAAGTGAAGCAGATGGAAAAAAGAAGCTGTAATGGTGATGATGAAGATGAAAAGCTCTGTACTGTACCTGGATGCAGACTGCTGCCTCTCTCATCCTGACGAACTGCTTCCTCTCCCGTCGGGCTCTGAATCGCCGCTGCAGCATGACGATTCGTCTGAGAACTTCCCTGTGGAGTAAGGCCTGCAGCCGCTGACGCTCAGCCTCCCGCAGAAACACCTGAGGGGAGGGACCACGACGGGAGTCAGCACAGGGCAACACACACACACACACTTAATAAAGAACGGGGCTGTGTGGCTGTACACAAAGACATACCCACACACACACACACACTGAAATAACTATGATACACAACCACAGGTATGTAAGGTATGATCCTCTAATTATATAGACAGCTATCCAAAGGCATGAAGGCCTCCATCATGCCTCATTCATACAGTGGACGCTTCAAATATGGGGCAGCGGCTTCATTACATCCTTTCTCAGAGGGAGGATGCTTTCAGGTAATATGAGGTTATTCCCAACACTCTCTTTTCCCCCCATGTCTCTGACTCTATTTATGGTTTACATCATCCAACAGTTAATTAAACTAAGCAAGTCTGAGTCATTTAAAAACTCATGTTATTTTGAGTAAATACATTTTGGGTCTTATACTGGTATTTTCCAACAATTTAAACAGCATGAAACACATTATGGCAGACAATTAAATGAGCTTAAACATCTTCTTCATCCCAATGTTGCCAAACAACGACATGACAGAAGAAAATCCCAACTCTTATTGTTTTGCTGTTCATATATTTTTACAGCTGGACAAAAACACAGGAGAGTTCTTAGTTTTTATGGATTCTGGTGCCCCCTGTGGACAAAGGTGGGACTAGCACCACCTACTCCTGTCAAGAAAATCCAAAATTAAGTTAACGTGCAGTTTTATGGACATAAGATGAAGAAAAAGCAAAAAAAATTTCTTTCCTTCACTCAGTAGTTTGCAGAATTCAGAGCAAGGAGGTAATTTACCGTATTGTTTTGTGGATATGTGAGATTAATAACTGTATTATGATGGAACATGGCATGATGGAACATGGTCAAGTTTTTTTAAGCAACAACAATTTTCATACCAGGCTACATGCAACCCTACAGCGAACTAATTTGGTTGCTTGGTAATTAATTATTTTGTTGAGCCTAAAACTAAAGTTATCAACATTCACTGGTAATGTTATTGCTTCACAATAATGATCTACAAAGATACAGCTCAATAAGTTCTTTTAATATCCTGTGTCTTACATTTTCAGCCTGACCTGAAACTTAATTGTAGCCAAATCAAACCTGAACTGTTAAAACCAGACAGCAGCTTTTTAATGGCTGTTTCATCAGATCGAATTATCCTCAATACTGTAAATATCAAGTTACTCTTCTTTTTAAACACTCTGCATGTTGTTTTGGTCATGATGGAAACTTTGGGACCATCAATTAAATCTAAAGAGACTTTCAGAGAGCTGAACAAAGCTCATCTGTGGAACATTCACTTGTAACAATGAACTAATTACATACATTTTCTTTGTTTATTCAGAAGGATTCAAAACAGATTTCACACCATTTTTTTCTACTGCATCGCAGAACAGCAAATAGAAACAGAGAAAGGAGGGTAAATACCATCGTCTTTCCCACTTGGTACCCATCAGGTTCGAGGTCTAGCTGGTCCAAACACTGCTGGATGCCCTCCTTGGTGGCACTGGTGCCTTCTTGGAGCAGCACACGGAAGTGATGCACGAAATCCTGTGAAGAAAGTGAGTAATAATGAGAAACCAGTTTATTTTTTATTGAGAGATAAGTTAATCTGCTCTGGATATCATGTTTGTGTAACATGCACAAGATTTTTGTCTGTTAATTTGTCGGACAAAACGTTACTTTCTGCTAAAGCCATCAGTTTTTCTAACACTCAGTCCAGTAAAGGATGAACTGGTTGGGGATGTCAACAAAGCGGCCTGGACTTAGCTCCCAATAGCATCTTTCGAGCAGAAACAAGCTTTCCAGGCACATGTGTTTTCAGGTAAAAGTCCATGCTGTCCATATTTGCAGGGGTTCGAAACATCATGGCATAAATATGCTGAACTCCCACTCTTCAAACTGAGGCCCATTGTCTGAATTCAATACACTCTGCACCCTGGGCTGTAGGGGGTGGACAGGGAAACAGATGCTGTGTTTATACAATTACAAGCATGGGGAGTGTTTCAGTGACCAGAGGACAATGAAGAGGCTCTGTTCAGTCCTCCAAAGTGATACCATGCCCAAGATATTTCTCATTAGTGCTGACCGCAGCACTAAATATGTTTGGAGGAATTTCTGGTAAATGAAGACGTCTGATGCTGAAAAACCGTCTGAGTGAGCTCATCAAAATAGTTACAGTCTCATGGGTTTTGCATTCATATGTGCCAACTTTAAACTAGAAATTAAGTCCATAGACATACTGAATGTATGGTGCCGTTTTTATATTACTTTTTAAATGTTAGTGGGAGCATTGGAAAATGTTTAAGCATAATAAACCTATAGGAGCTAAAAATGAGATTTCAGCACTGAGCAAACAACATAAAAATATTCTATTACAGATTAAAGAGCTGCATTCTTAACTCTGCAGTTAACGTACTTAACTAAATCAGATAAACATACTTGAAGTACTTAAAAATACTATTTGTCTTTTGAAATTATGGATAATTTTACTTTATTGTGTTAAAGTGAAACCATCTGAAATGTCTCACTTGTGGAAATGCAAACAGTTCTCCTCACAAGTCTTTATTCTGATCTGTTTTTCTCTCTAAACTTTGCTTTTTTGGAGAAAATTCTGGATAATTTTTTACCTGTTTGGGCCTCAAATGGTTATTTAAATGAAATATTTGAGAAGTTCAGAGGAAAAATGTCTGTTTTGTGGAACTGCTGGCAACTCAGACATCTGAAAGTAACAAAAAGCCCAAACTTGACATTGCTTTTTTTTGATAAAAAGTCACAAGCCACTGGTTTAATATGTTTTTTTAAAGGATAATCATATTTTGTTTAATCTAAAAACATTTTAATAGTAACTGTCAATAATAATTATTAGAAAAATGCAGGGGAAACAGCAGAGCAATAAGACAAAATAAGCATGAAAAAAACTGATATGAATTTTTGGTTCAAGTCCACAAAATTGTACTCAAATGCGGTTAAAGAGTAAATGCGCTTAATCTCCACCACTGAAACAGACTATTCCAGTTAAAAAGCAGTGAATCTGTCCACAGCCTGTGGATTATCTCCTGTAACAGGGATGTTGTCTCTGGACAGAGTCACAGCAGTTAAAATGACTCTGGAATGACTCGTGTTTTAATGCTCTGAGTGCCGTACATGATTGATTGATTGCATGTGTGAGGCAGCAGCAGTCTGACCTGTCTGCATGGATACAGCGGATCCTCTGTGGCTTCATGGGAAAATAAGTTGTGATTTGGTGAAGTGACTTAATCTTTGGCTCTAACATTAATGTGACACTACTGGCACAAACGTACATCAAAAACCACAAAATGGAAACTACAGTACGACCAAAACTGGAGTGGGAGGGAGCAACTCCCCACTTTTCGGTCCAAAGACTCATTTCCAATCAACATAAAACACGATCTGCTTTATTAGTCATACAGAGTTTCTTACATCATTCTAATGAAAGCCAGTGTTGTTTCGATGGCTGCCGCCTCACGTCCCTGATAATTCCCTCCTGACAAAACACACACTGAGTGATCACTGGCACTTGACACATGTGGAAACCTGAGTGTGGATGAAGTTTTGGGACGTGAGCATCAGCGTTCTGGGCTGCACATGTCTGCACAGATTGAACACGTTAATGTGATCTGCTATCGAGTGTTTTTCGCCTCCGGGGAAAGCTGACCTTCTGAGTAAAACAGATCGAAGTACGGAGGCTGAGGTGGGTCTGTTATAACTCTCAGGAAACTGCCATGCTGTAATTTAAAGGGGAACTCCACCAGTTTTACTCATAAAGGTCAGTTCACACGTCATGGTTAGTACAACTCAGCCTGTGAGAAACGTTGGATGAAGTCTTCTGTGGCCCCGCAGGAACTTTGTCATGTGATTGATGATTCTCCAGTTGGCATCAGAGTTCAATTTCCTAAATAGTAAATCTGTGTTGCAAACTGGGGTTCAGAATCCTAAAATGTGGGTCACTGGCAGGCACGAGAGAGTGCTGCAAAACAAGGACACGCTCTTTGTTTCATTGAAGTGCTTTTGGAGCTTTCTGCAGATTAAATAAAGTCCAGATATCCCCCAAGTTTTTATCCAGTGCAGGCAGATCTCTGATGCTCCATCAGTCTCACTGCTCACATCCCAAAACTTCATCGACACTCGTTTCCACATGTGTGAAGTGCCAGTGATCACTGGAGTTCAAGTCAGGATTCAGTGTGTGTTTTGTCAGGAGGAAAGTATGTGGGACGTGAAGTGGAAGCCACCATTTCATAGTTTTAAAAATGGACTATAGTAAGTCGTGGAAAAACTAGAAAGTTCAAAACACTGCAGGAAATAACCCAAGTAAATAAAATAAATAACCCCATTAAAACACTAAAGGCAGTCAAGAGGGAACTTCCTTTAACTATTTCAGATGCTGTTACGCAGTTTATCCTTCACAGTGAGCAAATTTTATCAAACACTTGTTCTGTACTGCCCTGATTTAAAAAACAAAGTTGGGATTTTGTGTTAAAACATAAAACAGAATGTGACACTTTGCCAATCCTTACTGACAGAAAACAGTACACACATAACATAATTCATGTTGTGCCTCAATAGCTTAGGCGATTTTGGTAAATGTTTGTTTATTCTTAATCAAAATGTCGACAACACATTTAAACAGATTTGGACAGGAGCAAAAACAGACTGAGAGAGTTTTGTAAAGCTCTGAAAAACACCTGTTTGCAACGTCCCGCAGGTAAACAGGATCATTGTTAACAGGTGATAGTTTCTTGATTGGTTTACAAACATGGACGAGGTTCATCTCTAAGACTCAGAAACACTTTTTAAACCAAACGTTGGTAAACAGAGTTTGTTTGCAAATGACTGTGTTTTGTTTTCTCACAGGTAAACAGCTGATAAACAGGTGAGAGTGTCCTGATTGAAAATGGCCTCCTTAAAGAGCTCAGTTGTTTGAAAGCAGGGACGAGGGGAGATTCATCACTTTATACAACACAGTATGATTACATTATATTTTATTTAACCTCCTACACAACATCGCATGTGTGAAATCTTAATCTATAAATGTATCCAGTAACTTCAGCTTTTAAATAAATGTGATTAAAGAATCCAGTGTAATAATGGTTCAGATGCATGAAAAGGAAGCACTCAAGCAGGTAAGGCATCTCAAAATTATACCTACCAGCAAGTACAGTTGCTTGAATAAATTTACTTGATTACATGCTACATCTGTTACATTTTGCAACTGACTATTTAATGGAGAAAATGCTCAAATAAAATTGTATGACAGTTTATTTGGATTAAGAGTCTCTGCAGGGTGTAAACATTTGTGTGTTTGTGTGTGTGCGTGCGTGCATACGTGTGTGTGTGTGTGTGTGTTTACCTTGAAACTGTATTTGATGTTGTATCCTGACTGCCGGATGCGGACAGTCTCCAGCATACCTGTGTATCGCAGCTGCCTCAGCACCAGGTTATCATTAAACCTTAAGGGCAGCTGAGAAAGAGAAGAACGCCAGAGGAGGGAGGAAAAATGATAATCAAGAGAGAGAGAGAATGACAGGAAAAGGAGAAGCGACAGGTGGCGGAGGTTACAGAGAGAAGAGAGGAGGAGGAGGAGGGAAATGACAAACAGCTTCAGAAAAAGTTCAAACTTCAAAGGAAATGAAAAATGCTTTGAAAACTAATCCAGAACAGTCCAAGTGGCCGCAGTCTGGCATGAGCTCACTGTACCTTCTCAGCATTGGAACGGATGCACTTGACAAAATAAGGCTCAGACTGACCCAGAGTCTCCATTAGCTTATTGAGGGAGGCCTGCAGGACGAGACAGAGGGACGAGAAAACACATTTAAGACGACAACTTTCTGCTTGTGTTGCTGCGCACAGGCAGGTTGTTCTGTGTTTCATCCATCTGTGAGCGAAACTCTGCCTGGATGTCATAAATACTCACAATATGTCTATGAAAAGGAAAAGAAACCATGTGTGTAGTATTTCCATGTGCAATTATCGTGTGTATGTAAACACATGCACATGTGTGTCGCCATGTGTGTGTGATAATCCAGCGGCGGGAGGAATTTGGTCCCCCCCCCCCCGTCTCTCCATGTGAGATTAAAGCGCTCGGCGCAGCACAGGATGTGGGAAGTGAAGTCATACACACACACACACACACACACACACACACACACACACACACACACTGAGGCCAGGGCGGCCTGCCAGAGGGGCCTCAGCGCTCATCTCCACCTCCAGCAGCCCAAACACACAGTTCACTTCCACAGAAATCCCTCAGACAATCACTGTTTGTGGTCTGTTAAAGCATTTCTGCGTTGGTGTGTGTGTGTGTGTGACGATGACCAGATTACTTGGAATTACGATAACAGAGGGTCACTTGCATTTATATCATGTTTGAGTCAGTCTTTCAAAAGAAAATCTGTCTCTTAAAACCTGCAAAAACAAAGAGCAGATCACCTGGGTTGGGACAGATTTTCTTTTGAAAGGTATTCAACTGACATGGCAATGTTTATAATCCACAGGATTACACACAAAAAAGGAATATAATCTGTATATTTTTAAATATAATCATCAACCACACGACTGTGGCAGACACAGAGCTGATGAGCACTACAGTAAAAATAGTTGAAACAAAATTCTGCACCTCCAAGCTAATCCCACACATTTTTCCTGTTATGTCAGCTAGCCAACATTAGCTGGTTGACGTTAGCTACGCTCGGCTTGCTGAGGAGGAAATTCTACCTCTAAGTGTTTCTTCAGATTTGAATTTAAGGTCTTTGGAGAGGATGGCTGCTTTATTTCTGGCTTGCACAAACTGCAAAGGACAGACGCTCTTGTGTTGCACATTTTAAGCAGAAGTAATGGTGATATTTCAGGAACAGAGGGACATTTTCAACATTGAATCTTTACTCAGCGCTGTTTTTTTCTCCCTTTATGTCGACAACAAAGTGGAGCACTTGTCAAAGAAACCCAAGAGTTAAGCTGCAGCATTTGCCATGTTTTAAAACGCAGTTAAAAGTGTAATCAAGTTATCCTGGACGACAGACCTACAGTCTATGTAAATATTTTTCAAATGTAATCTGGGCTAATTAGAGTTGCTTATTTTTGTAATCTGATCAAGTAATTCTGATTACATGTACTACCTAACCTCTTTCTTTACTTTTCCTCTTTATTTTTCTTTTGTTTTCAAATGATCTCAATCAGCTCACATTTAGTTCTGGTAAAATTGTGTTTTTTCCAAGAATCAGTCAGCAGGAAAAAGGTGACCTTTCTACTTTCTCACAGAATCCAAAGTAATTTTTTGGGAAACATTTATCCTTTTATTTTTTTTTCAGATTCCCAGACATGATGTCATACTTTTTAAGACTTTGGGTGGGTGTGTGAACTACGTAATAGACTTCACACACATTATGGACGAATACAGGGACAAGGCAGTGGACGGTGAAGGCTGTGAGCTGGCAGAGTGAAGCAGAGACGTCTCCACCCACAGCCACTTTTAAGGGACACACCTTGTTTTTATCTTATTCACAGCTGTGGGGAGATTCCTTGGTAAAGTTCAGGATAATCATGTTATTTTGACAGTGAGAAAACTAACTGTAAAATCACTGACGGTACAGGCTCTGTGTGTGTGTGTGTATGTGTGTGTGTGTGTTTCTGACCTGAAATTGTGCGCTGATACTGGGTGGTTTCTTCTTCTTGTGGAGGTGGAGCAGGGATTTGGTGATGCGGTCGTGAAGCGTCAGGTTGCTGAGGTACTTCAGTGACTTGACATTCAGTAAATGCTGCAGGCATGAAGACAGAGTCGGTTATAATCTTGATAAAGTACCACTAAATTTTAATTTTTTGCCTTCTAATCAGATAAATTAAAGATGTAATGGATCGTACCTTCGGTAAAACTGGCTTGGATTTGTAGTTTTTGTTCCTCCTGTTTAAAAAAATCAGAGACATTAATCCAGCAGTTTATTCTGAGCAACAAAATATTGTTTTCTTCTGTAAATCCACCGGTGAGATGAGTCATTGCTTTGCTGTCTAGTAAAAAGATCAACAAAGCTTTGAAATGACTCCAGAAATTCTTCCCAAGCGGGTCACATCCATGTCAATAAAGTAAGAACTTTATTCTGCCCTGTGGGGAAATTGTTCCCCTCCATTGGGGGGGTCAAAGGTCAGGGTCGGCTGCAGAACGGCAGCCCTGGAGCAGGTAGGAATGCAGTGATCAGTGAAGGACACTTCAGCAGGGCAGATGTTGGTTGACACTGAGTTTGAACTTTGTTGTAGTTTTAAGAACAAACAACAAAAACACTAGAAAATAACTCAGCTGACAATAATCAGAAAGAAAAACATTAGAAAGTGTCTTTATAAGGGAAAAACCCCAGAGTGAGTGAACTGTGTGATCAGTGGCTCGGTGTTAAAGTGGAGTTTTAAAGCTTCGTGGTAAACGTGTCGTGTTACTGACATGAGGATGTCGTGGGCTCGCTCCAGGAGTTTGCTGCTGGCAGAGTTGACAAAGATGCCGTCTTCATCTGTGGCGGAGCTGCCGGACGACAAGCGACTCTGTCGACCCACACGACCGTTCCAGCCAAGGCCCGGAGACCCCCTACAAGAAAAAATCCCCCACACAACTGATTAATATATAAAAATCCAAACCTTATTCATGATGTTTAGTGGAGAGCAATAAAAGGGTAACAGATTTCCTTTGGTTCACTTTATCAGCTCTGTCCTGTTATTTTGTTTGTTCAACACTGAATCAACTTTTACCGAGCAAGAAATCTGTTAGTTTTAATTCAATTCATTTAGTTCTTTTATTTAAAATCTTTTTATTTAAGTTCTCAGGAGTGCAACCTGCCATTAGTGCAGAATTACAAAAAGAAACCCAACATAAAAACAACACAATGTTCCGCTCAGTGTCCGTAAACAATCACTCCAAAAGCAAAAGATATTTATTTGTTGTAAAGTCCCGAAGGCTAATGAGCTCAGACTTTTAGAAATTTAACAATTTTTTTATTAAAACAGAGTGAAATATAAGCAGTGAACGATGTCATCCAATGTCAGCCAGAGTAACACATTATGGATGTTTTTTCCCAACTTTAAAATTGTATCTTGAGAGTTTCTGATCCTGGGATTAAAAACAACAGTTTGACAGTCTGGCTTTATCAATGTGTTTCAGGTTCTCAGACAAAACATCAAATACCTGAAAACACTCTGGAGCACAAAGATGCAACGGTGAATATTACTGAACAGATCTGCTGAAGTTTAATTCAAGAAGTGAATATATTAAATTACTCTAAACTTCATCAAACTTTGCCCTTTATTTTGTATTTATTACAGGGGTCTTATTTTCCCCACGGGTAATGTCACCAGCAGGGGCAGCACTCTTCATGCCCCCCCCCCTCGGACTGCGAGGAATTCATCTCACACAGAACAGGAAAGAGTTTCCTGAAGCCTCAAAAGGATTAAACCTCAGGCCTCAAGGTGAAACCTAACCACCTGCCCAGAACACAAACAAAAACAGGAGCGGTCAGGTCACGGTTAAAACCATTAACCATCCCCTCAACTATTTCAGCCCAGAGGAGACGACAAGGCAGGAGGAGAAGCAACAGACTCACCGCAGCACTTTGCTTTGTTTCTTGTGTCATCATTTATAAGTTTACAAGGATTTCGGCTGAAGCTTTAAAAAAAAGCAAACTTTGACATAAAGACTCGAGTAGCAACATGTGTTTGGAGACTCGTACTGTGTTGTTACAGGGGGTTTAATCGTTCCTACAGAGAAAACAACAACAGTGTGCAGAGAGGTTTTTTAGTGCCTATTAAATATAAATTCAAAACAAACACAGAACAGCAGGTGAGATGTTTTTTACTCAAGCTGCTTGAGTTGATCTTTTATTGCAGAGATTCATAAATATGTTTTAAAAGAGCAGCTTGTCAGATGAGTGAACAGATCTTCAGTGTTAAAAAACACAGAAACTCTCTGTGTTCAGCTTCCTCTGTGTATAAGAAGAACCAAATACATTTTTCAACATTTAAAAAAAGCCAAATGTGCATCTGCTCTGCAATTGTTTTTATCTGTGTTAGAGGCGTGTTTTTGGGAAGAATAAAGTCAGTCACACAAAATCTTTGGTCCAGATTAAAATATTTCAATAACTGCTGGATAAACTGTCATGACATTCATGGTCCCCAAAGAATAAATCCTACAGACTTCCCTGACCTTTTATCCAGCACCATCATCAGGTCAAATTCTATTTTTTTACCTGCAAAACAAATTTTGATTTCACCAGCCTCAGCTGCACTTTGGGAGGTAATTTGTTTTGTATTTGTTTCTTCAATATGGATAAGAAGCATGATCATATGCTTTACTCAGATGGTCAGTATGGTAAACATTATCATACCTGCTATCATATGTATATTTGCATCATCACAGCATAGCATGGTGACGTTAGCATTTAGCTCAAAGTGAACTGAAAGCCACTGAAAACCAAAATAAAATTGCATGTTCCCCTGACAGAAGACACCACAGATACTTGGTTAGTAACATGAATCTCATTTAAAACTGTTTTCTTTTTGGAAGAAACCTTAAAATACTTGGTATTGAACTGGTAACACATTGGCACATATTGGCTCAAGCCAAAAATATGTAACCAGGTGTAAAATAACAACACTAGAGGTGTTTCTGGCCTTTCCATTAGTTTCTCTCTCAATTAAAGTCCATAAAGGAGGAGACCCAGGGGATCCTCCTCTAACAGAGCCAGTACATCACCTCACAGTCCCAGAGGGGTCATACAAATAAATATGATCTGTATGAGCAGCCTGCATTATATTTCAATATTATAAATTATAGCAGAAGATCCACAAAGCTTTAGTACACAAGAGTAAATCAAAGTATTCGCTTTTTTTTCTGGGTTTACAATCTCCCCAGCCGATCGTCAATCTCAGTAAACACTGATAGGACAATACACCTCTTGTAGTGTTTATCTCCACAGTCTCTGTGAGGGTCTCATAAAGCACCACACTGTCCGCTGCTCTGTCCAAGCCAACAAGCACCCTGCAGGGACTGAATATTTATCACTCCCCGGGCATCACTCCTCTCCAATGCATAGCTCTGACTTTACATCACAGAGGAAGCAGCTGCACAGGGCTTAGAGCTCTGCTAGCATGCAGAAGATGAGTGTGTATGAGTGTGTGTGAGTGTGTGTGGGTGAAAGACAGAGACAGAGAGGGAGGCAGAAGGAGGGAAGAGGTTGCAAATTACATTAAGGGGGGATTTTAACAGCTCCAGACTGAGCTCCTGTGTAACAAAAGCTGTCTTGTGCGAGTCGCTCTGTGCTACCAGTCATGCTCGTGGGCTGCTAATCACGGTCCACAGCTAATTAAAGGAGGTGGTGGGCCGGGGTCTCAGTGGGGAAACACTCAGGGTCAAAGCACAGCCTTCGCTTTTTGTTTAAAGGTGTGCTGCATCTCTCTCGATGTCAGAGGTGAAAATCACTGCATGATGATTAAGAAATAAATTACAGAGAATCTGCAACTGAGTGTTAAAGGGTTTGTTGAAAATGAGCAGCTCCAGAGCTCTTTGTCAGATGTGTGTAAGATTAAATAATAAGTTACAAGTCGCCCTGCAGGTCTAAAAGTGAAGACTCTGACAATTTGAGTCCAATTGGGGACATTCGCTGAAGGTCGTTCCCAATCTCTCTCATCATTTTCTTTTTTCCACTGTTGACTCACTAACAAAAGCAAAAAAAAAATTCCACAAAGCAGGCAAACAAACAAACCAAATGTTTACCGGAAGTTAATGTAACCGAGTACTGCTTAAGTAAAGCAGGGTGAATAGCTCATATACGATATAAATGAAAAGAAATATCCTCAAAAAAAAATTACACATTGGATTTTTGTCTCTAAAATATATTTTTTGTCTTTTTTATTCAAGAAAAGCAATATGAAGAGGAAATAAAATAAAAAATATAGGACAGCATAAAGAAAAATGGAAATGTAGACACAAACATAGTGAAAGTAAGCATGTTAATAACTATTAATCCCTCATATTATATATTTTTCAACATATTATTTCTTGCTTGGATCTGAAACACTATTTGCAAGTGCAAAAGTGTTGAAAAGCTAATTTTTCTTTACCGTGTCACTACATGGAATGGAAAGCAGACATAAAAAATATAAACAACTTTGCATAATGAGCTGATTCAATATAAAGCTACTGCAATAAAGATCATTGTAATAATAACTTTTAGTTTAGAGCAGCAATGGTTTAGCTGCATAGTAACTGCAGCTTGTGGTTTTGTGTTCCATGTTTGTTTTCCAAAAATACTTAAAACTTCTCCTGAACAACTCAAATCACACTTTTATACACACACACACTCTTACCGTGGTGACTTCTCATTGATGGTGTTGCTTCCCTGAAGGTCTGACAGCGGCGTGCGTGGACTCTTTCTGGTCACACCTGATCACAAACAGACATGTTGGTATCATGTGAAAGAACACAAACACACACAACACACACACACACATAAACACAAAGCACACATAAAGACAAATCCTTCAAAACCATCCCAAACAAAAAAAAAACACACTTCCAACACCATGTGACACTCCAGTGTTACAGCAGTGAGTGTTATGTGCCTTTTTATCGGAAATATTATCCACAGCGGTTGATTTTAATATCGAAACAAAGATCTGTGAGGTTAAAGGTCAGTTTCTCTGGTTAGTGCTGAATTGTGGAGGACGACACTGCAGAGTTACTGAGTTTAGTCTGGATTTGAGGTTTGCTTAGTTAATTTAACTACAAACCCTGTTTCCACACAAGCTGGAGCTCCGAGTAAAAATGTAAATAAAAACAGAATGAATCATTTGCAATCAAGCTGTGTTTACTGACAACAGCTTTACAAAGTGTTCCTGAGCCTGTGTGACGCTATCCTTCACACAGCCATGTGTTTCTCAGAGGAGGGAACCTCGCTTGCTTGTGAAACCATCACCTGTTTACCTGAATATGTTCTGCACAGGTGTTTTTGAAGCATTTCACAACTTCTGCAGTCTTTTGCTGTACTTTTATACTGTTTTAACTGATTATATGTCATTAAGGGTTAGAAAATGATTCCATCCTGTTTTATTTATGTTTTACACAGAGTCCCAACTGTTTTTAAATCAGGTTGCACTGATATTCAAAACAAATTTTGTCTCATAATTAGTTATTTAATGAAGTGAAAAAGGAAATTTAGGTCAAACTATAGAGATTTTTCTTATAAAAAGTAAAATTCTTTAATTAAGGCAGCTCTGTTGCATTTCCACAGTGTGCTGGCTGGGTTTTGGCAGTGATAAGCCTTCATACGTTTCATAGCAGCATTCACATAAAGAACCTACATCCAATCTAGCCTGGTGGTGAGAAATCAGTGGTATCTACGGTGTGTGTTAGCCTGCTAATGAGCGCAGTCTGAGAGAGCGCTTCTATGAGGGGATTTAACGGTGTACCGTTTTCAGTTTCATCACTTTGTACAACATTGTCGCTCTCTTCTGGAGCTGCAGAGTGGCACAAAACAAAAAGACACAAACACATCAGAGTGTCATGAAATGTTTTGCAGAGGAAAAGTGACTTTTTTGAGAGGAGTGTGTGTGAGACCTGCACCATGTTTAAAGCCGTGACATTTACCCCCTAGACCTTCAATCACCTTCACCAGCTTATGTGGTATTAGTGACAGTGATTACAGATGTTGTGCTGTGCTGGACAAGCAAATAAACCCACTGCCCAACAGACAAGACGAGACATGAAGGTGTAGCTGTGTGTTATTACTGAAAGTAATTGACACCTAGATGTGTTACAGTGTTGTTTTCCCAAAGCCAAATTAGCTGATAGAGCAACACAAACATGCATTTCTCTGCTAGCCTTTTACTAGCACAGTGTTACTGACAGGATGGCTGAAGCATGCCAGTGACCAACATGCAAGACGAGACTATGAACAAATGCATGCAAGTGCATAAGAGAGTAGGAAGAGGGAGACAGAGGAAGAGGAGACCAACAAGCATCTAGTCTAATGAGAGAAAATGAGAGATTTAAATCAAATCACAAAGCAGAGAAATTAAAACTTTGTGATAATACGTCTCTAAGTTTGGTATCTTTATGGTTTTGATCACTTTCTGGACTGACTTTAGCTGCAGCAGAGCGCAGTTAAGGTGGTGATGTTGGTCGGCCTCGTCCCTACAGTTTCCTCAAGTCATGGTTTAACATGAAAGTAGGAGTAGATGTTAATTGTTGTATTGGCAGCCTTACTGTACTTCTCCTCCTTGCATCTCTGCAGGATCTCTAAGCTTCTCTGATGCACAGGGTGCTGCAGAAAGCTAAAACTATCCACACTTTTCAAAACTGCAGAGGGAGCAGCGTCATCATGCCCTTGGAGAAGCAAAACAAAAGAAAAACAGAGAAGAGAGAAAAAAAATACACAAAGAGAAGGAGAAAGAGGAAGAGAAAGGGGGGAAGAGAGAGAGACAGAAATGACAGATTAGACAGCGAAGAAGAAGAGATGAAGAGATGCAGTCATCTACTGGAGAGATACCTGTGCAAGACTTCTGGAGAGAAGATGATTGACATTCAAAACTGCATTTTGTGGCTCTGTGCGTGGGTGTTTGCCCCCCAAAGGCACTCTGATACAACGTCTTCTAGAAGTTTATCAAATCTGACTCTAAACTCCTTGTACAGTCTGAGACTCTACAAAGACTTTAGATGCATTTAAAGGGAATTCAATTGCGTTTCATCCCATAATCAGCTATAAAAAAGAAATAAAAGGTACATCACATTAAAAAGTACTTTAATTTTTGATCTAGAAGACGTTTAAGAAGTTCCCTTGGGTGACGCTGATATCTTAAGAGTTCAGTTGGAAGGATTTCTAAAAGATTTCTAAGGATGAGCAAAGGACACATATCTATTTTCACATAACAACATCTACATGTAAAACTGAGTGTGTAAGGAAGGATAAAGAGGATGCAGAGCTACAGTCGGGCTCATACATTGGTAATAATCTACTGCATATACAGCTCAAGTTAAATCTGAAGGAAAAGGAGGCATTCATAAAAAAAAGCCAAAGCTGAGAGAGACAAAGAGCAAAGAGCTACTGTAAAATACAAGGCAGCACTACTTGGCACTATGCAGACAAACTACAGAACGGAGACACAAAATGTGGCTGAGATAAAGCGAACTTCTGTGAAAGAATAAGACAAGATTTTCACTGCACAACATGTGAGCATACAGGACTGAAAAAACGAGCTCATTTATTATTCATTCAGGCTGAGAAGCTGATTTCATCCGAGAGGTTTTACTGGCGGCCGACACCTTTTTTCTGCTGACGGCCGATGAACTGCAAAACTTTAAACATACCAAGAGGACCATTATTTGCTCACTTTTTGTTAATTTAGTCTTCAGTCTCTTTTTTATGTGTTTTAAAATGCCTGTAATGCTCACATGATATTCAGTAAAGTAAATCTCCTTTCATTCCTTGTTCATTCTCTTGTGTTGTTTTGACACAACTTGAACTTAAAAGGAAACACTGACCTAATCATCATATTATTCTAATATAATCTATTGAAATAGCAGCTTCCAAACTCTGTAAATTAACAACAAATGCATAAATCTAACTCTAGTAGTTGTCTTAATAAAGCAAAAGTAGCACTGAGGCTTGTTGATGATCTACTGCATAAGCTTTTTGGCTTTCAAACCCTGAGATTTCTTCATTTATCTCGTCCATCAGAGCGACGCTGCCTCTCTGCTGTGGTTTGAATATTAGCGGAGCTTCCATCAGTTTGACGGCTCACCAGTCTTCTTCTGCGTGTGTCTCTTCCCAGCCTCTCTGAAAGCCACCAGGGCCCTGAAGTAGGCTCGGAGAACCGCCCAGCGGAAAGTGGCCGACGGGTCGATGCCGATCAGGCTGCAGATGAAGGCGTTCTTGCTGCTCTTCAGTAACGCCACGATGTCCGGACGCATGTGGTCGGTGTTCTTCTCCCTGAAATCCTAAAACGACATTCAGTGGTGTTAATTTATTGCATCTTCTTTTAGTTTTTGCCTTAGCAGTTGCTAATAATCCAAAGTTATATATTAATTAAAAACAATCATGAAAGCAAAGTCCAAAACAAAGACTTAAAACAGATCATTAAAGCAGCTGATCTTAATACAACACAACAAAACTACCAGTTCTGTTTTCTTAAAGTTCCTGAAGTTAAAGTTTTTAAGTTTTTCTGAATCTGGAATATTAAATTAATAAATGGTTGAAACTTTGTCAATAAAATAAAGGAAAATAGTGTTTGAAATAAGTGATGGATAATCATTTAAAAAATACAACTAAACTTCCATCAAATTCCTGAAAAATTCAATCAGACACATTGTCATGCAGTCCACTTTATATACATCTGTATTAGTTTCCTTAAACACTTCCTGTCCACCACGAAAGCTCAAAAAACAAAAACAAAGACGGGACTGGTTGCACTTTCTCTTTAATAAATATGTCAATCAATTGAAGTAAAGATCGCACTGACCTTGACGCCGTACTTGACCTTCCCAGCGTAGTGCCGGATGATGAAGGCGGGTTCCATGACAGCAGGAAACTCAATGTAACTGTTTCCTTCATGCTGCCGCTTGAACTTGTCCAACAGAGTCTGGTTGGTGGCCTGAGGGAAGCTGATAAAGGAAGAACAGAGGAGTTTAATATGAAGATTAAAAGGTTTTAACATCTATATTTAATATGAAAACACAATGTTGATGCACATGTTTAAAGCTGTGAACACTGCAGCGTAAATCACACTGAAAATGTTTTAATTCCTGATCAAATCATAAACAAAGAAAAAGACTCATTTCAGACGTCACTTTCCCCATCAGTTACATTAACAGTGGAATCGTGCCAAGTTAACACGATCTGATCTATAATCAATTCTGACACTTTATCCTCTGACGCCACAGGTTGAGGATTATCATTAAAAGCTGATCTCAGCTCAGATTTCCTTTTTAAAACGAAGAGCCAGCAATTCTTTAGAAAATCAACAGCTTTCAGGAAGAGAGGAGGTGAAGAAATGAGACATCGGGGGCTTTGGAACGAGGTGAAACTCGACCTGAGAAAACAACACGGCCAAAGACTCTGCGCTTTCCAGCTTTTCCAAGTGGGAGGAATTCAATTCAGTGCCCAAATGGAAAGGAAGGGGAAAATAAAGGAGGAAATATTGTTAGTAAAAAACAGTCAGAGTGCAGTCATGAACCTGAAAGGATCAGATTCACTCTGCTGTTTAGAGGGTTTACTTTACATAGGCTTCTCCTTCTTACAGTTAACTCCATATAATTAGATTTCATGGTGGAAAGAGCTTATAGTGATCACATCTGTCCGGGTCAAAACCATCACTGCAAGCGACTGTTTTATAACTTTTATTTATTTTTTATTCAGATTAAGATTTAACTGACATTTTTATTTTTATTGCATGTACATAAAAACACAGATACGCTTTTTACTGTTTTCTATTGAATGATTCAAAATACAGTGCAACTTTTCCTTCACAAAGGGTCTGTGGTTGTTATGATAAATTTAATTTAATTATTTAATATTTTGGGGGGGGTTATTTCTATTGCAAAAGGTTGTTTTCCGCCTCTATAACTTGCAGCCGTGACTGTTTCTTAATGTTTAAGTGGACAACAGAGGGTAACCTGAGGACCACCGAGTTTTATCGCTTCATCTCGTTGGCTTGTTTTTGGTCATTTGTTATTAGCTTGGATGAAAATACATTTTTCATTGAGAGAAAATGACTTTCTTTTTCCCACCATGATTTCATGGTGTGCGAAGCACCAGCCTCAGGTAGCCAGCTGGCAGCCCATCATAAGGGAGAAAAGTACAGAAAAACAGATTTACTGCAGTTTTACATGTAATCCAGATGTTTTCATGTATGAAAAGACTGAAAATATACACACAACTACTTGGATGATTCGGTCCAGAGCTTTTTGATCCGTAAGAACGATTGATCACGCTAATAAAGAGTTTCTACTGCATCAGCAGAAACATATGGATTTAAAGCAAAATCTTTTAGAACATTTCCTATGAAGCTGTGCAGTTTTAACATATTTTAGGTAGGTTGTTAAGCTACAGCTTGCTTCCTCTAAAAGGCTCTAAATGCTTGACTAAAGTTTTTGTAGACAAGTCTCGCTAGTCTTTGCGACGACCCTCAACAGTTATTTCAGGCCAATGTGACCAGGTCCCATCCAAACGAATGAAACATCACTTTCAACAATGAACGGGATCACTTAAAAATTGTTTGCTGAATTTGCCACATAAGAAGGTTTAAATTGTCTTTTTCTCACAAGTTTTATTTCTACTTTCATCATGCAAAGATGCTCAACACTGACTGGTTTTATGTCCTTTTATTGACTCCTAACAGCGGTTTGACAATTGACATGTGGGAGGAATGGCAGAATAAGTATCAATTATCAGCCTCCTCTCTTATAACATTTCTGGCTTTGCATGGAAAAAAAAGAGTTTCACAGGAATATAATTTCCCTTCCTGGTTAGATTTTCAAAAATATGGTGCATTCACATCACTTTGCCTTTCTACCTGTTGGTGCTGTGCAATCAAAACTAAACAATCAACTGAAAGAGGCTTGAGATCTGTTTCTTATAGCTGACAAGAGTCAGAGAGAACTAAAGTCCCCAGCTAGAGTCAAACAAGGACAACTCAGCTACGTGTCTCAGTCACTAAAACTGTCACCACCTCTGCCAATTTTCCCTTTTAATCTGCCACAAGTGTCTTCATGATTGATAACATGCAGGAAATTAAAATGAGTTTGCAAACAGCCGAACTGGTCGAACCAGACGGACTGAAACACTCACTTGCACTCTTCATCCAGCAGGTGGAAAAGCGCTGTGGGCTTCTTGCTGATCAGGTTGATGCAGCCTGTGTTGTCGATGTAGTCGATGTTGTGCCAGCTGATGCCCTCGGCTCTGTATTCTTCCTGCAAACACACAATGCAAACACAGAGCTCAGCGTCAGTGACACCTTCAACAAAACTTTGCTTCC
The DNA here is from genome assembly GCA_029814665.1 of Acanthurus lineatus. Lineage (NCBI taxonomy): Eukaryota > Metazoa > Chordata > Actinopteri > Acanthuriformes > Acanthuridae > Acanthurus > Acanthurus lineatus. The sequence goes on from JAPZDV010000001.1 coordinate 26,074,427, forward strand.
AAGCTTTATAATTCAATAAAGGAGTTCAGATTTTTCGTCTTTGGCTGCATCTCTCATAATGCAATAAAGCAAATCAGCAGCTCTTATAATATAAAAACAATATGAAGAGTCTTGTTCATTATGTCAATATCGGTTTTGTACTTTATGCTTTTAAATGGTTGGAAAACAAAGGTAGAAGAAGAGCAAACGTTTCTGTTTAAGGCCTGAAGGCGTACAGTGCACATGGCATAAAAGATAAAATAATGATTAAATTTTAAAAAAGATAATATCTGTTGGCACCGATGAAATGTGAATTATCAATTCGCCATCAAAAACAGACGACCTGTCGTTTGTGGTTTGGGCTGTTTTGAATATTTTAATCAAAGCAGCATTGTTGTTTGCATGCGTGCCTTCATGTCGTGTCGCAGCGCATTAAAACACTCCTCAGATCTCGCCGGGCCTCACGGTGGTTTAATAATGAGAGAAGCGTTCAGAGCATTTATCAGTGTTCTTTCTCATACATTTTTGTTTTCCAGCATTCCTGGAAAAGAGATTTAACCAATGAAGACCTTAATCCAGAGGAGGTTTAATAAAAAGAAATCACTGAAATCTTCCTTTTCCTCGTCTTGGTCGTCCAAAGTTAGAGGGCTGAAAAAAGGTTAATTACTGAACTGAAGACGGAGCAGATCACAGGGAGGAATATCCTGAAAGCAAAGACGATCCTCCGCGGGGTAAAATAAAAAAATGAAACCAAACAATTGAGCCTTTTTCTGATCTGGAAAAGTGTTTGACTTTTTATTTAGATTTCATCAGTTCATTCTGCTGCACACTCTTTGTCTTCGGCAGTGATTTGTAGTTTGTGCTGAACTTTCCAAATACAAACAATCCAACTGATCCATTTGACTTTTATCAAGAGGAGATTTATTTAACTGTTTTTAACTAAATATTTGATTCAACGCCGGCTGTTTCTCCTCTAATGAGACCAGAGCGGCTCCATCCTTTGTATGGATGTATTACAAAATCAGAAGGAAGAGCTGTTTGTTTGAGACAGTATTACCGAGGTAAACAAGGCGCAGACAGTGTTAAGTCTGCGGGAAAATCGACTATTTGTCCTTCACTGCGAGAGAAACATTTGAAAAAGAAAAAAAAGGCCCATTGTGGGATAGTTGGAGCTTGTAGCACGAGAAGACGAAGGCTGTTCAATCAAAGAATCGACCGAAAAATGTCAGTAACAGCAATAAAAATTTCACTTCAACCTTGATTTTCATTCTCAGGGTTTTTTCTGAGAGTGACCCTGATTTATAATGATGCAGATTCAAACAAAGGAAAATACAAAACCTACAAATAAGCTGAAATCAAGTAGCTACCATGGAATATACAGCCATAAAAAATAAGTTATTAAGTTTATTCCTAAAGTTTGGTCTAAAGTCTAGAAAACTTATGCTGAAAAAAATCCTTTCAAACCTTCTTTAATTTGATGACTGTTGTCTACATCAGCCACCAAAAGCTGCTGATCTTCCAAGATGAACTGAAGCTGCAGCAGCAAAACATCTGTTTGTACTAAACTGTGCAAAAGTCTGTTTGATGACTTAAAACATAAACTTCTGATCTGTATCAAGATGAATGTGTTTCCTCTTCTTTCCCAGAAATATTCAAAATGTGCTGTTTTATTATTTTATTGAGCAAAAAAGATAGAGTGTTTCATTAATTGTTAGCATTCTGCTGCCCTAGATGTTATTTTTACTTCTAGAAAAGCAATGTATAAAAAAGGTAAACCTGAGGGTTTTTTAAAATTAATTTAGCTTTTTGTTCAGTGTCATCTGTGCTTTTAAGTTTTTGTTAAATGTCTGATTGAAAACTACATTTCCTCCAGGATTATAACAAAGCTGAAAGTAAGGAGCACATCTGCCTTTTTGTAATTTCACAATATGAACATCTAGAAATGTCACATTTATCTTTGTCTAAGCACTTTACTGAAGTCAAGTCTTAACTCTTTTGTCTTTTAATGAGATTTGAGCTTCGCTGAGGCTGAAAACCACCAGACAAACATCTGCACATTAGAAATGAATAACTGTTATAATATTTATTTTGGGTGTCAGATGGTGCTGACTCAAGTCTTCGGTCTTCACTCGGCTGTGGTTTGTGGAGGTGTTGTGTTGGATTACATTTCACCACACAGGATACTGCGTCTGCCCCCTCCATTTGTCTCTAAATCATCTTCCAATAAACTGCTGTGAATCACTTTTATTTTAACTCAACCAACAAGTAAAAATCATAACATGCCTTCAGAAATGTGCAGAATCAGCTTCTCCACCGACTGTTTTAATATTATTTTACAGTTTGTGTTCATGAGGTTTTGTTAATTTTAAAAGTACTCAGATATTTAACTGAAGTAAAAGAAGCAAAACCACAGAGTGTAAATAGTCTGTAACAAGTCAAAGTTCTGCTTTCAGCATCTCATATAAGTAAAAGTACACAAGTATTAGCAGAAAGGCCAATTTCAGAGTAATTTACAGATAAAATATTTCTATTTTTCAATCAGTGATGCATTAATGTCTAAGTGCCACTTAAGTTACATAAGTCAGTTATTCGAGTAGTACTTACAGGTACTTGTATTTTACTTTGTTATTGCTGAAAAACACTTCAGATGCAGCTGTAGCGTCATCTCATTCATCTGTAACATTAAAATGCTGTTCACATGTTTATGCATCAAAAATGATGTTTCAGTAAAAAAAATGATGCAACACTGACAGAGTTTCTTCTCACAAATGACAAATTACAAATAAAGTAAGTAAATAAGTGTAATGTAATATAAGTAAATGTCCTGCGACTTTTGCTTGTATTTGAGTGTTTCCATGGCTCAGTATTGCTACTTTCACTTACTGTAAATAAGGGAAGTAATTAACTGAACATTAATATGTAATCAACATGTTAAATTACCATCATATTAATGTAAAAGGTGCATGTCTGAAAGGGTCTAAATTTAAAAGATCCTTATAAATTATTTAGTGAAACAGGAAACTGAGGCCTAATAAGAGCACTAACATTGTGTGTGTTTGTATAAATGTATATGTTACATGTACGGAAGGATTCAGAGTCTGTGCAGAGGATGAAGATGAGAAGGTGACATTTATCATCAGTTTCTGCTCAATGTGATTATCAGCAAAATTCAATCTGACTGACTGTTCAAACCAACAATAACAGAGACTTCAGTTAAGAGCAGTTCTAAATATTTCACTCTATCATCAAGTTATTCCATGCATGTCTTTCAGCAGCGTGATTACTTGTGTAATAATGTTGGAAAATTAAGAAAACGAGTACTATTTCCCTTTAGAATGATCACTGATGTGCCCTCAAGGAAAACATTACGCTAAAAGCTCAAAGAGTGACTCACTGACCGACAGAGGAATGGAAATGTAATGTATGTTTCTGCAGGCGAGGGCGTGAAGCTGGTTTCAATGGAAATACGAAGCATGCCAGCTCTCGGTCAAACTCTTCTGGTTGAATCATTTTCAGAAGCTTTCAGGCTGCCAAAGTGCTGTACATCGATTTTTCCACACGCAACTAATGCTTCACTGTACGCAGGCTGGTTTAAACTCCCGACCGCTGCTGTTTCCTCTGATCTGAGTCCTGCTTGTTTTAAGCAACCTTTATCACATCAAAACTCTGAACATTCATTAATTCTGATTGTAAAACAAGCTGAAATTTTTAGTTTTACACTGAAAATTCAAGGATTTCTGATACAAAAGTGGCTTAAAAGCTCTACAGGCAGTGTGGTCTGTGGAAAACATTTGAAATCAATATGAAAACACATTTAATGATCATTTCACAGCTCTGTTTGCATGCAGAGGAACTGCTGGATGTTGTTTGGGGGGTCAATAAATCAGTGTGTTGCGACTGGCTCAGAGTGTGTGTGGCTTCACCTCTGCAAAGCTAAAAAAACACTCATGTAAAAGCACAGAATGTAGTTATAGGTTTCATTTTGTAACTTTTTATCATCAAGTTTCAAGTGTGAGGCTGAGTCAAAGTTGAATCAGGGTGTCAAGATCAGCAGAAAATCAAAAATGTGACTTTTGCCTTCAGCAGAATGAACTTGTGACGGTCTGAGCAAAGCACTAAATGTGTGTATGATGTCTATCCTGCAGGCAAACTGTAGTTGACCCATCAGGAAGCAGACGGACATTAGTTCTGTCAGTATCTGATTGAAAGGTTCAATACTGCATGTTTCAACCTTCTGATGAAACACTAACTGATAAAACATCTGCAAACACAGAGGAGAAGAAGTTTAAATTAGACTTGCAAAGGAATTAATTGCAATTAAAAAAGGAAACGTACAAACTAGAAGCACAAATTGTCAAACCTCATCAGGGATGCTGGGTTAAGTTTCTGTATTATAAAAGAAAGTAATGCTTAACAGATGACAACGAAACATCTGTGGGATCAAGGAAATCAGACAGGTCCTCCAAGAAAACGGTAACAGATTCTACCAAAAAAAACTGAATAAATGTTTGCAAGAACAAAAAGACTGTTTGCCAATTAGCCAAATGTTTGAAGGCACATGAAGCTTTGACCATCTAGATGCTTTAAAACCCGTAAAAAAAAAAGCATCTGTGCATGAAGTTCACGTTCATGTTTGATGCTTCCTGCAGAGGGAGCATTAAAACACACACGCTTGACAACTTGTTTGCTTTATGAAGCTTTAAAACTCTAATTCTTGGGTCAATACTTCGAGCCATCAGATCCCACGAAGAACAAATGTGACAAGGCCGTAATCCTCAGCACAATAATTCTAAATAAATTCTTTCACTCACCTCAACCTGCAACACAAAGAGATCTTTGAAGTCTCTGCTCATGACATAAATCTACAGTCTGAGTCTTGACACATGTATGACTTTGGGCTTTGCGACAGAACAGGAGGGACTGAGGCCAAAGTCCTTCACGTCTTGTTGTAACTCATGAGGTGAATGAAAGCCCCTCGCTCAAACATGTCGGGGCAGGACGCAGATCGAGTCGACCTCCAGGCTGAACACCATGTTTAACTTACAGGCAAATCTTACAGATCACGACTTTAAAAAAAAAAAGCCCTTTGAAGATAATCAGCTCACTTAAGAGAACATACATCCTCAGCCGCGTTGAGTTGAGTCATACGGCTGTCAGCTCCTCCACTAACCCCGTTGCATAACGCCATGAAGAATTCCTCCATTGTTTCAGTGTTTGGTGTGATAAGGATGAGGCAAAGAAGCTGACAGGTCTTAGAGAGCAGGTTTCTAAGAGCTGTGAACCTTCAGAAAGAAGAATATAAAAAGAGGCGTCTCACTTGTTCGAGCTTGAAGATGTGTTGGTTGAAGTAGTGCTGCAGACGCTCGTTGGCAAAGTTGATGCAGAACTGCTCGAAGCTGTTGTTCTCGTAATCCTCGAAACCAAAAATGTCGAGGACTCCGATGGACAAGATCTGACAAAAAAAAAAACACAACATGAAAAAGTTTCATCTCAGTCTGAGATGCTTCTTATCATCAGTGGGAAAGTTTTAATTCCTGAAATTCCTGAACATCAGTAATGAGAAATCTCAGAAAATGCATCGTCTGGAAGTTCACTATGTTGTCAGTGAAGATCTTTTTGAAGTAAATGCAGTTTTTACATACAAAACTAATATCAAATTGAGTCACTGTTGTTATTTTGATTCCTGAGAATCTCATATTGTGACTCTTCTTCTGCATCTTTTGATCTTGTGTCTGATATAAGTGCTTGAACTCTGTTACACCTGAATGTAACAGTCCGTGTGTGTGTGTGTTGTCCTACCTTGGTCGTCTCCACCAGGTCCTTGATGTTGAGCAGAGCATGGTTGATCCTGAAGACGATCCAGTCAAACAGAGCACTGTACAGAGACTTTGCCATGGAGTCTCGCACCGTACCAGCCTGCAGGTGGAAACATGCAGTGTGTTTTTAGTGTTATTCCCCTAATAATGTCTCAGTTTACAACATTAGATTGATTTACAGGGGAGAAGTAATACAGATACAACTGTCTCCATGAACAGTATTATAGAAGAGATGCTAATTTGTCCTGTCCCTTTCCTGTGTTTGTTGGTTTGTCTTATATTTATCTTAATCCATGTTTTTGTGAAGCACTTTGCTAAGCTTTTTTTCACCAAAAGGAACAGTTAGACATTTTTTCTCTTTATCCTCCTGCCATTAGAAAGGAAAGTTTATGCCACTTTCGTATCTGCAGACTACATGCACTGCCAGTAGCCAGTTAGCTTAGCTTAGCCCAAAAACTGGGCACAGAGGGAAATAGCTAGCATGCACAGGAATCTAAAAAAGCCCACAGCACCTCAGAAGCTAATTAATTACACAGTACATTGCATTAGTTTGATTAAATACTCAAAAACAGATGTGTAACAAGCTGGTTTATGGTTTATGTGCTGAACTGTCCAGCTAAGAAACTGTGTGACTATGTGGCACATGAGATGCTGAACTGTCCAAACTGAGATAATGCTTCATGTATTCATATTCGCATTTACAGTAGAGACGGAAATCTTCTCATCTACCTCCTGCAAGAACACAAACTTATTCCTCAAACATTCATTTTGGTTTCTGACACTTATTTGTGCTTTTCCAGAACTTTGAAGAGTTATACATTACATTTATGTGCCAACTGATGACTAATAGGAATCGAGACGTCTTTCCTGTGTCATCTCATTTCCATCATTACACACATATGTATTATACATTTGAGCTTGGCCTCTTAACACTGCACTTTTGTAAAAACTGAAAAAAAAGACAAATGGAGGCATTTAAAGTTAAAAAATTGGTTAAAGAGGCCAAAGTCTCAGACAACTCCAGCTTAAAAAGGAAAAGAGTCCTTTAAAAAGAAGTAAAGATGTGCAGATGGTTGTATTTCTCCTTCACTTTGAGTCAGAAACAACTCTCAATGGAAAATAAATCATGGCTTTTCCTGAAAGGTAAAAGAAAATGCAGAGGACTCGACCACCCAAACACATCTTTAGCACTGATGTTTTCTCCTGAAACTTTGGCAAGTGAAGGCAACATTACAGACATGCTGGCAGGCTGCAGTGTGTCACAGCAGGACGTCCCTGAGCCTTTATTTAAGCCATTAGTCGGCCAAACAGTCATCAGGTTGACTCATGAGATCTGGCAAATCCATCGAGTGTGGCACCAACTGACTCATCTGCTGTTAGAATTTTAAAAAATAAAATACCGCATCAGCTTTAACAGGATAAATACAGACTTTATAAAATTAAATATGCAGTAAATGAGGCTCTGCTGCTGGGAAGTTCATGATGATATTTTAATGGCACATTAAATATTTGGAGAGTATTGAGAACTTAATGCTGCCCAGATTAAAACCTGGTTTAGAGTGAGAAAAAACGGCGTGTTGATTCACTACTGTGGTTTTTCATAAACACAGAGATTACTTGTCGGAAGCTTCCTTGTCAAACTATGAAGAAAAACTTTCTAATTCCTGTATCCGCTGGAAAGATTTGACCTTTCTGCTGCAGAGGTGAGCCGTGGTCTTCAGAAACAAAACAAACACAGCCACTCGATGTTAAAATTCTTTAGTTTTTAATCAATTAATCAGGATATTTTTAGAAACATCAGACCAAATAAGTCCTCTGTGAGTCTGGACAGATAATATATGAACTCCATACATACTGTGGACCAAAGACACATAAGCTTTTCATTATTTAGAGGAAGTTGGACTTAAAACATTCAGAGGGAAATAGCCTCATAACTCTGACCAAATGGAGAAAAACTCATTAGAGAAACACTCAGATTTCTTTGAGGTTTTCAAGTGTATGATTTCAGTTTAGAGGCAATGAGATTGTTGTGACTGTTGGGGCAATATTTACACAGAGACCACCCAGTGTGCTACCAAAACAATCACTGTTTGTTCTTATGAAACGTCTCCTAAATATCCGACGGGCCATTATGAGGGCTGTTGCTGTTTTGATGGGAATGTCCGACACACCACCATCTTCTGGGTTTGTGGTCACAAACTGCTGACACTGTCATCTCCAGCGTTTGCACATCAAAACAAGACGTATTTCACCTAAAAACCAACCGCATGTGTGCGAGAGAAATATTTGACGTACGACTTCTGCTTGAGGATGAAATATTGTTGCATCGTGGAAAGTTTAAAGGTCGATAAAATCAGTGTGAATTACAGTATTTGCATGTGTAAAACTGTCAGTCGTGCAACATGTCGTTGCCTCTCCTCTCTCAGACGCCTCTCATCTGCAGACCGTGACGCCTGTTTGTTTTCAGAGCGGGGCTCCCAATGAAAACTGCAGAGGGACTTGAAATGCCTTCCCTTCTCTCTAAACAGACTGAAGTATTGTGTGCATGTGTGTTTGTTAGAGTGTGTTGGTGAGATTGTGTACATGTGTATTCATGTGTGGTCACAGAGGGAGAGCAGGAGGGAGATCCGGAGATGGTGCACTCTGTCCTGTAAACACGACCTGGTCACACTGAGAAGACGAGGCTGCAGCAACGTTACTGAGTCAGAAAAATGCATGTAGTTGGACTGCTGAGGGGGATAATTCATCTAGTTTTTATGATCAACTTTCTGACTTTCTAACAACTGTTATACTTAAAAAATACTTTGAGATGAAAATGTGTATTTTGGTCAAATTTAAATGGCACTCAGCCAGAGGGAGAACACTAACTAGACAGCTAAAGAGAGCGAGAGAAAGTTTTCATGTTTAATTACACTGTTTAATATTGCAGCTCAGTTACATAATGTTGCATCAATGAGAAGCAAACTTGTGCAGGAGTCTTGAGCAGCAGTTTGATTTTTACCCACAAGTCCTGCTTTTTATTTCAGAACATTTCATACAGAAAGTTTGGCTTAAAGCATGAACTGATTTTTTTACTGTTCGAGCAGGAAAGTAGATTTGTTTTTCTATCACCCTGCAAGAACTTCAATCAGTGGAGAAATGTGGTGGTTTATCTGTATTTACACGTCTAAATCACAGTGTTGCGCAGTGGTCTGATTTTGAATGTGGCAGTACACAGCAACAGTCTCACCTCAGAGAGTTTGTAAGGAACAATCAGCTTCTCTCCAACCGTCACCGTTTTCCGTGTCGTCAGAGCTTCAAACAGCATCTCTTCTTTAACCTGATCATGACAGCAGGAGAGAAAGTTAAGACTCATAATTCTCATCATTCAGCGCAACTTCAACAATGCGGACTGTGAACTCTGAATCATCACAGAGGTTTTCTGACACTTTTCACTCAAGCCTTTGTTTTGCACCTTATTTTTCACTAAGAACTCAAATTTCTAACTAACAGAAATAGTCACTGGAAATTAGAAGAGTAAATAAAGAAAAAGCATTTTACCCCAAGAAAACTTTTACACACAAGGAGCCATGTTTTAAAGATTGAGAACTATGTTTTATTTATCCCTCTTTCTTTCTCGTCTTGCTTTTGTCAAATTGTTTGGTTTTATTTTGTGTCTTTTTGCAGTAAAAACTCCCCACAGCACCGTGTTGCCGTACCTCCAGCAGTTCAGAGACGACAGGCAGCACCTCTGGGTTACAGATGTCGATGGAGTCGTCCCTGTAAGTTTTCCTCTTGTAGCGGATGTTGCCCAAGTGAAGGATTGCCGACAGCAGGGAGAAGATCCTACACAACATGTCAGGAAATGCTTAATAGATGAGAAAATGCTGTATAACTGCAGTAAAGCTCAGTCTGTTAAATCCTTTGATTTTATGAGCATAGACTTGGTGGAAATGATATTAAAAGTGAGATTCATATCATGATACAGTTTGCTGAGGAGAAGGAGACGTTAACAAGTACTGCATTTTGTTTCTTCTCTCGTCTCTGCACGACAAACTTGTAATAGAGGACTATAACAGTAATATTGATTATTTTTGATCATATTTTTGTCTTTGGAGTCGCGTGTGTGTCACTCACTGTTTGCGTGTGGCAGGAAGAAAGCCCACCATCTCCATGGCTAGCTGAAGCCTCTCAAAGTCATGCTTCAGATCTTCTCCTTCCACTGTGAAGCAGTCCTGCAAAAAGAAAAAAGCAGCAACAGGGAGTTACAAAGCTAACAGCAGCTGTTACGACACACCGACCTGGAGACCAGAGGAGCTAATGACAAGTCACTATAAAGTTTAGAAGGACTCTCTGAAGTCTGTCGACATGCAAAGTGCCCAAATGTTTTTAATGTTTACAGGGTGTCCAGGAAAGACTCTTAAAATAGTTTTTAAGTTTACTTTGCAGCAAAGACAAAGAACAGCAGAGTGGCCTGAAGCAGGCAAAATGAATGACTCATGCTAAAATGAGCTATCATTAAGAAGCTTGGCGGTAAAACGGATCAGTAACACTCCGGTCTGATGTGCAGAGCGTCTCGTGAACAGCAGCACGAGCAGGTTCTGCTCATGTAGTGGAAAAAACTGGCCTGGCATCCCCTTTAAACCAGTCAACAGAAATCTGCCAGCTGGCAATAGAGCCGAGAAAAGCAGCAATTTATGGGTTTTCCTGTGTTTTCCTGTGTTTGAGTGATGGACGACAAGCTAAACTAGCTGAGAGGAGACACACGGGGGAGTTTGTTTTGCTGCAGTAACAGTAATGTGTGCAGACAGGCGCTAATATGCACAAATTAACATGAGCAAGTGCACATTTTACACCACACATGTGACACATGAGCAGCGCAGAAGTATTCGACAACACAAAGAGTACAGAAACATAAAAAAAAAATACATAACAAGAATTCAAAACACTGCATTACATGACAATATTATCATTTAGAAACCAAATGCACATTAGAGGAAGTGAACTTGTAGATAAATCTGGATCAGAATTAGTAGTTTGTGAAAAGAGGAAGAGCTTTCCCAAACAGGGTGCACACACATTGATGTAAGTGTATAACTACACAGTGTATCACTACATGCACCCTCCATAATGTGAGGCCTGCTTTTTGCTTTATGGGCCCATTTTCCAGCATGGCTGCCATAATTATCACATACCAAGGCCTCAGAAACACAAACACTCCAAACATGAGACTCACACCATCAGACCTCCTTCTTTCCTCCCTCGCTCTTTTGCTTTCATGGCAGAAACACACACTGACCTTATAGTGACTTAAGTTACATTTCCACAGCAGGAAAATCTATATTTGTTTTTTTTTTTTAAAAAAGTTTCTCAAACTTTGACATCCTTCCAGCGAAAACAACTTGACAGTGTTGTAAAAGGTGTTTGAGGTTTCCAGATGTTGTAAATGAAACAAACCAACATTGTAATCACGATTATCGTTAACATACATCATTTTGGAATAATATTTCCTTTGCCGACTTATAATGACATGGTTGTTGTTCTTGTTGTGTTTAAAAAGAAAGTAAAAAAAATTAACTGTTCCCAATAAAGACCACTGCTGCAGAACTTATAACACTGAAGTCACTGCATATTTAAAGCAGTTTCTATCAACATGCATTCAGAGTTTTGCACAAACTGCACGAAACAAGTCACAGTATTAAAGTATTAACAGTAATAAAAATAAAGTTACTTTAGGTGGAATTAGTGAAAAATTAGTAAACATAGCAGAATAAATAATGTACAGTTACACGTTATTAAACAGAAACCTTAATCCCAAAGAAACAAAATCCCAGCTTGAATCACAAAGACTTTTTTGATCGTTGACATCATGTGATCACAGCATTTCTGATGCAGAGACACGAGTGTGATTTGAATCAGATCCACTGGCTGCGAGGTGAGGGTGTGTCTCTGGGTAAATAACCTGCAGCCAAATACAGGTGTGAGCAGGTAAACACAGTAACTTAGCCACTAATTAGCTAATGTTGTAGCTCTTGGACTTCTATAAAAGGATGTTTTAATTGTTGCCGAGCATCTATTTCAATTTGATATCAAGATGAAAACTGAGCAGCATTTTTTAGTTTGTCCTTTTGCCAAATGTCGTTAGGAAACGTGACCTAAAAGTTACAGAAAGGCTGGCGACAAAATGCCAATCTCAAAATAAAGCTGTGCCTTCTAATTGTGGTTTCTCTGTAACTTAATTGAGAACTGTGACCTCCACATGTGGGTACTTGAAAACACAGCTATGATCAAAAAAGTCACACAGGTTGCAGCAACGCAGGCAGCTACACTGGCCAGGATATGACTAGACATACCAACATAACTGAGAGAAGCAGCAACAAAACAGGGAAAAGCAAAAACAAATTGAGCTAAAATAAACACAACCCCACACCAAACCAGGAAATATCCAAAAAGCAACAAAATGAGCAAAGGGGGAGGAGAAGGCGCAAGGAGGGAGGGAGGAGGGGTGTAACTGTGCAGGGGGAAGTGTGGCTTGAGCTGCAAGTGCTCAGGTGACTGGAAACACACTTGTTGATGTTTTCTCCAACAGGTACAGACACACTGACAGATCAGACAGATCAGACAGACAGACAGACAGTCGAGGCACACATACTGACCGGTTCACTGTCACAGTAACTGTCCCAGTGCAGTTGGCGGGTTGGCTTTGTCATCTGGAAATGTTAAGGAAGAGTTTTACAGAGGGGCGGGGTTACGGTTAGACAGCAGCATACCAATGACAACATATGCACTTTAACATGAGCACGGATTTCAGCGATGGATGGACGTGCTGTTAACACACAAGCAATGGTTGAACTTTATGGATCTGTTCGTTACACACAGACACACAAATGTCATGTAGTTAGACATAAGTCAAACATTCAAAGGCATACAGACACTGATTGAAGAGATGTTTATGCACAAAAAGCATTCAGAGACGCTAAACAAAAAGCACATGTAATGATTGAACATAAGGTCATTAAAGAAGAGTCAGAGGGTCAGAAGGTGGGATGAAAGCTGCAGAGTTGTTTCAAACATGCACATGAAACATTCAAAATGAAAGACTGGCTTTACTTTCAAATTCCAGTTGACTATTTTTTAAAAGTACACAGTGATTTTTCTTTATGATTGATTTCCTTTATTCCATGAAATCACTGATTTCCAATAATGTATGCAATCAGCTTGCAGATACATTAGATAAAATCTATCACAGCGTACAACCTGCGTTTCATTTTGTGGGCAGGAACTGTTTGAAATTCTTCTGAAGGTCTGAGATTCAATAAAAACTGCTGCTGAAAAACAACATATGTAATAAATTACCAGATTTACATGATATTTTTTTACATTGCTGGTCTTTGTCTCCTTTTTTTCTGCATCATATCTCGTCAAAGCAAAGGATTCTGGTTTGCCAGCAAGATTAAGTCAAGATGTCCTTAAATGCACCACCACCTTAATGAGCTTTAATGAACTTTACATTACAAGTGATGAGTTTCATATTTCAGGCCTCTAAAAAAAAATTTCAAGTTTCTACAAAATAATGTTCATCAGCATTTAAATGAACAAGATCGGATATCAGGAAATCAACTTTAAAACATTCAGCTTGCTTTGGACGTCAGCCAGTTGAATGTATATTGTGGTTAATGGGCTGATTAAAAGATGCAAAACTGCAGGTGTGACTTTTAAGCAAAGAGCAGAATAAGTTATGATTAAGGTCCGAGGCGTGAAAATGAAAACATGAATGACTGGGAAAAAGAATAAGAAATGAAACACAGCCTTGACTGCAACATGTTTACATAGCTTGTTAAAAAGTCATGTTGACTGTTTGGTTGTAAAATCCATGCAAGACCTCAAGCTGGTGAAAGAGCGAGAAGATTTTTTATGTAAAACTTCACAGAAAAGACAGAAAGGGAACAAGGAAGAGAGAGAGAGAGTGCAAAGTGCAAGAATGTGCATATGTATTTATGTATGCATGTGTGTTTGTGTGTTTGCGTGTGCACATCAGTGGCCGAGAGGAATGGGAGGAATTCCCTGCTCTGCGTCTGCGTAGCCGTAAGGATTTTGGGGGAGGGGAGCCGGTCCTTGGTTGTCTTCTTGGCGTGACTGTCAAAGTTTGGAGGAAGAGACGCAACATCCACATTCCATATGTGTAGTGTGTGTGTGTGGGTGTGTGTGTGTGTGTGTGTGTGTGTGTGTGTGTGTTTGTGTGTGTTCTGCTTCATGGTTATGAAACATCTGTTTTCATCGTGGGCTACATTAAGAACAGAGACATGTGACAAATACTGTTTTTGTCTTTATGAATGTTTTTGTGTGTGTTTGTCAGCGATGCTGTGGAGGGGGTGGGGGGGGGGTGTGGGAGTGAATGTGCGTGTAAAGTGAATGAAAACTTAAATATTAAACACGTAACTACACCCACAAAACATGAATAAACCCACAATAAAATGAACACAAACACACATCTTTGAAGTAAAACACTCCTGTTCGTCTCTGAAACAAGTGAAGAGATCAGACACAGGCTGTATTCATGTATGTGTGTGTGGGTGTGTGTGTCTGTGTGTGTCTGTGAGCGTTTGTGACAGAGACAGAAAGAGAGGGAGTGTATGGTTGGTGTTGAAAGCCACCAGCAGAGGAATGTGTTTCCTCTGTGTCCTGATTCCTCTCCTGTTTGCAGAGACTCAGAGAGAACTGTAACTGGTTTGTTGGAGTCTTTAGTCTGATGGACGAAACCGATGCAGAGACACACAAACATACACAACTACACAAACACAAACAAGTACAAAAATCTACTGCAAGCACACTGGATGATTTTCACAAATCTCATTGACTTAAAAGACATAAAGATGCATGTAGAAATTTAAAGTTACAAAAGTGTAACTCCAAACAAAAAAAGCAGTGATTTACTGTGAAAGTCCAACCTGACTGAGGTAATGATATTCTTCAGGCTTCTTGAGGTGAAAAGCTTTTCTCTCTTCTTCACTCGCTCCTGCCAGCAGGTAGTAAAACACATGGTAGTTTCTAAAAGCAAAACATAAAAAAACAGGTATAAACAATTTGTATTTTGATATGAGGAATAGCAAATAAAAATGCAATAAATAATTTTTGCTTCTTGAAATGCTGAATTAGATCATTGTTCATAAAAGTAGGAAGAAACTATCAGTTCAAGGATGATTAAAACAAAAAACAGAGATCTAAAGGCTTAAATCTATAGGACATTATACAAAATTCCAAACGGAGAAAGTTCTACTATTAATGATAATGATGTTACCTAAATAAAGGGAGTGTATCATCTGTACAGAGGCCAAATCAGCATGCCTTCAGTTAAGCATGCTAACTTTTAGCATGTTGGCTAACTAATGTCAGCGACAAGCTTGCAGGTCAGAGGTCAAAAGTGTGCAGCAGCTGTGTGACCAATGTCCTCATGAAACACACACACACACACACACACACACAAGCTTTTATGGGCCTGGAGTCAGCAATCCGTCTCAATAAGAGGTGGCTAATGCAGGGGGCCCACTGTGAGCCCCCCACAGTGAGGTTAACCCCTCATCCCACCGTCCAGCCAGTCCAGCACATTAGTGTCAGTCCCACTTAGAGTTCACTTCACTCTGTGACCCACACTTTGGCAAACGCACTCAACAGGCTTTGAATTAAAGTCACTCAGATGCACTTTTTGGGGGTTTTTTTTGTAAAATTGAAACTCAGTTTAGTTTGCAGTTGTTTCCAGCAACCAAGTTTGTTGACATATTGGCCAAATTTGGATCTTTAAAAATCATCCACGTAGAAATAGCATTTTGAAAAACATTGCACACAAGTGATAGACTGTGCGTCGATTGTCACACTCACATGCGTATTTTTTAATGGTTTTTCAGAAGTGAAGTGTTTGCGTCACTTCCTGCTTGATTTAAACAGAGTGTGTTCATTTTGCATTTCTAAGATGATGATTACACTCACCGTTCATTGTGCTCCTGGTAGACCAGCCTTGACTTCTCTAGGAGGTATTTCTCCACATATGCTCTGAAAAAGTACAATAAAATGTTTAACAGTTAGAATACAGACTTTTTTAGAAAAACAACAAGCATTTTTTGAGGTTCCTTACCCTCGTACAGTGCCGCTCTCCTGGTAGTTCACCTGAATGAACTTGCCAAATCGACTCGAGTTGTTATTGTGGGCCGTCTTTGCATTTCCAAAGGCCTGAAGAAGAGAGAGATAAAGATGTGGTATGGTGAAAAGTTCATGCCAGAGGTAGAGCTCAAGTTCCTCATGAACTTTAGGTGAGGGTTATTATTAAAAACACACAGATTTGGTCCTTGTGTCAAACACTGTCTTGAGATGCTGTCAGCATGGTCGTCGCGGAGCAAGCGTTTCCTCTCATAGTTTCAAACAGCGTCAGTCTGAGACAGATTAATAACATGGTTTTGGGATCTATTTAAGTCAGAGTCAGACAAATTGCCAGAGTGAGGATGAAGGGGCTGGGGCCAGCGGGCCTGATGGAAAAATGCTCCTCGGTGAGTAATGGGATCCATGTGGCCGTGTGGAACATGTGTAGTGGTTGTGCTTTAATAAGATGGTCCAGTACTTCCCCTCGCCGCTCTGTTTATGTTGTATGGCTGCCTGGAGGGGAAGTCGTTTCTCGCCCTATATAAACCCTGCAGTTATTTGTAGCTCTGCCACAAGTAAACAAATTCCTCGCTGAATCACCGCCCCGAGCACTGCGTCTGTGGAATGAGAACACGCCCCTCCAAGACCCCACCTTTCCCAACGCCACCTACTAACAAGCAGGCATGGCAGGAGAAGGCTAATGCTAAGCTAACAGGCAACATCATAGGGGTTTGGGCTGATGCACAGCTTTTAAAGATGGAACTGCATTGCGTCACAGAGATAATTTATCACCGAAATTTACTTGATTGTCTGTTGGCGTTTGTGCAATGAAACAAAGAGGAAAAACTCAAGGACACAGTTGTCCCCCCCAGCTGCAAACAACAAGTCAAAGCTTTGCATGGCAAAGCCGTAAGCCAAAAGCATTTTCATATGAATCAAAGACAGCTGATTCATGGTTTGCAATTTGTTTCAGACGCAAATAAGGCAACATACAAAGCATGCAGGACTTTCTTTTTGGGGTTTAATTTATAATGCAGCCTTATAAGGGAAATAAATCAGGACAAAGTTTCAAAGCACGTCAACAGAAACTCTCTGAATGAGACCATCGCTCTGTTTCCCAAAAGCATCATAAAGGTTCAGTTTTCTCTGTCTTACTGAAAGTCTAAGAACAAAGATTATCATACTGTAAAGTTACTGTTTGGTTAAGTTGTTCAGATGACTTTTAGGCTCCTGAAACAGCTATGTGAACTCTGTGTTTTTGCAGGTAAGGAATACCAATCCAACAGCAGTGCCTTAAAAACATGGAGATACAGTATATTATCACAATTAGTCCAAATTGAATAAATACTGTATGGATGCTATGTTCTGGATGTGCTTGAATTTATACTAGTTGTTTTCTATTTATGGATATTGGCTACTTGTGCAGTAAGAAATCTGTGAAGTTGCTTTCAGGTGAACAGGAGGTTGCAGAGAAGTCAATTCTAATAAATATATCACTTAGTATTGGATCAGTGCAGAGACTTGTGTGCTTGCCGATACACAGTCCAGCTTAGGCAGTATCAGAGGCATTTCCAGTGCTGGTATCAGTATCCACTTTTTTGGAATAAGAGATCAGGAGAACCCCTGATACTTTGGCCCGTCTACTTGCTGGCTGAAACTGGCTCAAACAACTGGATCACAGCAATAAACTCACCCCTCATTTATGACTCACCAGGCTGAACAAATCATTAAAACGGGCAGATGCTGTGGAAAAACATATTCAACTCCGCTGCTGTCTGGACAAGAAATAGCACACAGGGTCAAACAGAGGAACACTGGCGATATGACTTCACATCCAGATATCTGGGTTTTAACATGTGAGGCCTGATATTGTGTTCAGCACTGCAGCTGTCTCTGAACTGGCTGACCTGGTTGGTTCAGGAACTGCAGGTCAGACAAGGACAGCGAGTAAGAACTTCCCGAATGGACGACCAGTGAAAAAAACCTAAGTACCAAAGCGTTCAAAACAACCTGCCCACAGACGGTTTGAGGAACTCAGGTCAGACGAGTCAGGTATCGGACCTATCTGTGTTTTTATTAAATGGCTTGACATTCAGTGTATAGCGTTGGGCCAGCAGGAAGCAGGATGTGGAACAACCAAAATAGTGAGAGCTTATTTATGCTCAGACGCTGTGTACTCGTCCACCTGGTCTGTGTAAAAAAAAAAGATGCACAGTTAAAGAAGACGTTTTTACAGCCCACAGTTTGTATTCTTTCTAAACTTGGCTCGCTCCATATCAACGGCCATAAAACAGAAATCTCACCCGAGAAGGGAGGGTATTTCATAAGTGACCTTTGAGGAGAAGCAGGTTCTTACTGTACATGCAAGAAAAGTTTAATAAACATGAGAACACAATAAATGCATGCGCAAAATACCTGAAATGGGTCACCAAAGAGAACCAGCAGTCTTTAGATCAATGTTGAAGTCAAGAATGAGAAAAAATCCACCAATTAGTTTCAAAAATAAGATAAGATGTTGCTATCGCTCATGTTTGTAATAACCTTATTTAAGAGCAACAGAGCTATCTATGGTAACATATTAACAGACAAATAATGCCCACAATCAGTAGCAAATCAGATTTTTTCACCTTAAATGCCTCTAAACAGACCTTAATGCAAAGCAGCTTCAAGACAAACTGTGCTTTCAGTAACTTGCTCTGCAACTGCAAAACTTATTTTACTGCACTCTTGCCCTTTCCACCTACGCATAACAACCCACAACAATGCTAATTTGTTCTCGCCTCCTCTCCTCTGGGATTTGTCAAGAGTTATTCTGGGAATTCTGGGTCACTAACTCAAGCTCGAGCAGACAGAGGTGACGAGAGAGAGCTGGAACATTAAATTTTAACAGATTTCTAACAGTGGAAGAGGATTTCAGGGCGGATCTTTTCCCCTTTCGGTTGGTCACAAAGACTCAGAGGGGCTCCAGACCTAAAAACTGTTTGTGCAGACATGATTCGCACCACTTCAGCCACTCCGTCAACAACATTATTCTTGGCCTCAGACTTCAGACCGCGCCAAAGGCACAGCAATGGCAGACTTGAGATAGTGCCAGTGTGTTCTGGGTTTAATGTGTCTGTCTACAGGCTCGGTCAAAGTCGTTCACAGGACCACAGACAGAGAGGCTGATGGGAAATTCTGTCCATCCTCCTGTCAACAGCTGTACAGCTGTGTCTCTCTTTATTTCTTATTATTTAAATAGCTTGCCAAGAAATGAATGTTTGCACTCAGAATACATGACCACAGATCTCAAACAGGAAAGTTGTGATAATTTAACAGACGTTTCTCTTCTTGGAAATCAATTAGAGTTTCAGTGTCGCCTCACACAAAGGCAATCAGTTCAGATTCTATTAATGCCTCTCGCTCTGTAGTGAGGTAATTAGGTCTTCATCTGCCTTTGTGTGATCTGAATTATACAGTGAGGAGAACACACACACACACACACACACACACACACACACACACACACACACACATGGCCTTTAATCAAGAGATGACTTCATTCAAAGGTACTTGAGGAGAGGAGAGGAGTGGAGAGGAAAAACAGGAAAACAGACTGTCGTCCTGGTCTGAGTCTGCAGGGAGTTCAGAGTGTTTCCAACGGATGCGGGGAGGTCACGCTCAGCGCTCAAATAGAAAGTGCAGACAAAAGCCGGCTTGATTCAACTTCAAAAAAGGGATTATCTTTAACTGAGTCATTAATTGCGTAGGGGGGGTTACGAATGAATTCCCATGCTAGCTTGTGTTTTAGAGGTCATGTGACAGCAGGATCCTAAAATACACAGAGAGACGCTTTGTCCGGATTTCAAAGTCACTTTAATGTAACGGCCCGCGAGATAAAAACAGCATTCTTTCAGGCTCACGGGCTGCACATCGGTTTGGGAAAGTGTCACCAAATTTTTAACATTCCTCCCCCAACAGAAGCCACGGAGCATCTGTGTGATTCAGCCGCTATTCAAAGAGGCATTGCTCATGGAGATTCATATCCTTTTCCGAGCTCATTACCAGACCTACTCATCCACCTCGGTATGCACACAGGAAGTCAACAATGGAGCGGGAGAGCGAGTGACTCCACATGTATCACGGTTATGTCACTGCATGTGTGGGCAGATAACGTTCTCCGGAGGATAATCGTAAGCATGCCCCCCCTTTGTAATTTCACACCTTGGGTCATGCTGGCCGGAGTGGACTGTGGTCAGTGTGGTTGTTAGATCAAAGGGGGGGGATTCTGCAGTCATGGCTCCCAGAAAGTGAAAGCAGGGCCGGATGTGGGTTCTGGCAGAAGCTGCTTCTGTCTTAACAATGACTTTAAAATGTGTTTGAGTTAAGAAATGCTCAGGTTTGACTGTCAGAGTGAGATATATTTAAGAAGCGTTTCTCCTCTATGTAATTAAAGTAGCGAAAGTATTTAAGTTTGTTCATTTTTTTTCACTTTGAGAAATTAACTGACTCTGAACAAAATGTCCTAACAAGACAACCAGAAGTCTCCGGTCATGCTAACAGCTCTGTGAGACTGTAGTTAAACACAGTGATGATGTAAGCTAAAAAACTAACAACAGTACTCTAATGTTAACATGTTTGCAATGTTCTTGCGCCAAACTCATGGTGGCGCTAAAGAAAAAGGTCAGAAGATGTCTGAAAATAATTTGCACAAAAATCCATCCAACAATAGCTGAAACATTTCAGAGACAAACCATTAGCTTGTCTGAAAACTCAACACATATTTTTATGCTAATGATAATAAATGTAATGATGACTTTAGTTGACTTTTTTACTGCAGCACATTTCTTTTCCTATAAAGGACATAATCTCGAACATGTTTGTCCTGATTAGTTGCCACGTGACCTTTTAAAGTTATGGACTTCTGAAGGGAATTGAAAAGACGAACTTATCAGCTGAACTTCTCTTGTTTGTCCAAACTTTTTACAGCCAACTTTCTGTTTAATGATCATCATTTATTTACTGAAAACTGCATTATGACTAGCTCTTGCTTTACTAAGATTAATTTTGAATTAAAATGAGTTAAACAAGTGTCAAACTCTTAAACAAACTAAACAAAATATTCATTTATAGTAACTCAACACACAGAGGGGCACGTTCTTGATAAGAATGTCAATGTAATTTGCTGATTCTTTATTTTAATAATGAAAAATTAAATGCATTGAAATCTCAACGGAATTCTTGATTAAGAAAAGTGCCTTTGTTTACAATTAAAAGATTAAATTCATGATTTTCTCAACAGTTTCCATGTGAGAATCAAGTGACACAGGAATATTTATTTAAAAAGTGTGCAGATGTTTTGCTACAAGCTTTTAGTAACACTACACTGGATCTTCCCGTCAAAAAGCTTTTCTCCCATAATTCTCAGTAGCTCGGCATCACTCTGCCTCAAACACCCCCGGGAGCAGAGCTGATGGTCCACTGCAATGAGCAATAAAGACGTGAAACAACATCTGGCAAGAGGCGGCAGGCTTGAATGGAGCGCCATAAACGTCAGGGCCTGTTTGTTTGGTGTCTCTGACGTTTGTTGTGTCCGAAAGGATTTCAGCTTCAAGCTCTGCTCAAACTGTGGTCATGTTTTCTTTCTACTGCATCATCTTCTGTGTCCTTACAACATCTAATGAGAGACACTGATGGTGTGTTTTTTTTACTTTGCGGATAAAACAGATCATTGGTATTACATTTAGGCTTCAGTTCTTGCATCATACAACAACCATGCAACAAGGATGAGAAGAATCCGTCTTCTGTCAATTTCTCAAGCTGATGAAAACTTAAATACTGAGTAAACAGGTTTTTTCTAATTTTAAGTTTGTTTGAAGTTTGTTTAAGAAACATTTATACATTTCAGTGCACTCTCATTTAAAATTCAAATCAAAACATCTTCTTTACAATAAAAATATTCCCTTTTTTAAGTGGAAAAATTCAATAATAATGAAAATTTTGACAGTATGAAGCAAGTTTGTTGACAGAATAAAGTGATATTATATGCTGTTATAACAGGAAATATTTCTTGAAAAAACTTAATTGTTTTGAGTATTTGAAGTTGAATTATTTTGTAAGGTATAATACTGAAAAACTATGCCGTAAAATCAAACAAGGATCTTGTTAAAACAAAGGGTATTTTGATTTCTCACGGATTTTTTAATGCTAAGCTAACCAGATCAGAGAGTGGTATCAATTTTCTCATCTAACTCTCCAACAAAAAACAAATAAATGCCAAATGTTTCCTTGAAAACATGTGGGGAATTACCACAGGATGGCTGACAAACGTGTGTAAAACTGTAAAAAAGAGGAAGAACAATGAGAAAGAAACAACAAGAAAAAACCCTAATCTGAAAAAAGCAGTGGCCTTTTGATCAGTTCAACGACTGACAAAAGTATTTGGCCCAATCAGAAAGTCCTCCTGAGTTGGTCAGAAGGAAGTTAACATTAGTCACAGGGATGGAGATGAAAGCCAGGCGTAATGGAAAAATAATCACAGATCTCCAGGACTCCTCAGCTATCAGAGACATCTCATATAACATAAACCTCTCTGAATTATAGAAGACGAGCGGGAGTAAAGCCACATTCCTGACTTACAAAAGGCCCCTCAGACGGACTCGAATCAGAAACTTTCAAAAACCTTCAAATTAGTCGATACATTTCCCATGAATCCTGAGAGAAGACAGTTTCCTCATCCTCGGGCTGTGGAAGAAGAAGCTCTCTACCATCGTAATGTTTGAAAAAGTTAGACTACATTAGCCAGGAAATTGTGAAGATAGACCGATGACAATGAAGGATCTGGATGAATCTGATATGAATCTGTTTCCCACGTTTACTGATAACGATCTAAAAGGTAAAGCCGAGATAATCTCCTAAAACGTCTGCCTGAAGAGAAGATGTTACCATGTGCAATATAAGCAGCAGGGAGGTGTTTATTGCCAGACAGAAATCTGTGTTTCCAAAATGTCGAGAACACAGAAGAAAGTAGTTTGCAAGGGGGAAAAAAAGACAAAATCCTTGTTTGTTGATGGAGTTAAGACGATGGATTTAACAAAGAATTCATGAGCCCAGGGGTTGGAAAACATCCTGAACCGAGTGACTCTTCAACCTGAAGACGTGAAGCAACACTGACACGGAGCTGAGAGCAGTGAAACACGAGCTAAATGAGCCTCATCACAACCAAATCCATCAAAATTAGATGACTGTTTTATCACCACGCTGTTTATCATTTACACAAACCGGACTTAATTAAACACTAAGGTCATGACCCAAGGACGAGATGATCCATCTTCCTGAGAAAGTTTGAGAAAATGCTGCTGATTGGTCGAAAAGGTCTCCCTGCACTACTCATGGGGGGCGGCAGCCTGTCTATCTGTTATCTTTAACAGTGAGTCAGCACAGTGAGCTGCCCAGTCATGCCTTATCTGCAATTAAGGATTTTGTGTGTGTGTGTGTGTGTGTGTGTGTGTACTTCCTCTGACTGGCCTCCTCTGGCATCTGATCTCTACCTTATTTGTGTTTCATCTGATTTCACTTTCCCTTTCACTCACACATCACTGACACCAGCAGACAAACAAATAAACACAAACAACAGCAAGTTTAAGCAACAACAACATCTTTTTTCTGTTTCATTACAAGAAGAAACTGGAGTCTGAATGTCTTAAAATAATCAACCATAACAACTTCTTACAGCTACGAGCTGCAAAACACACATGAGGTTAAAATATCTCAGTGTCGGACTGTTTAACCGAGACGGAGAGCAGAACAAGAACATAATAAAAAGTTCACTTCTTGAAACTAAACAGGAAGAGTTTGAGAGAGAACAGATTAACATCTCAGAGGGGAACTTATTCAAAATATTTACTGACCTAAACTGATTATGATTCATTTTTAAAACTTACTGATGCATCCAGACATTGACTGATGCAAATTTAATGCAGCGATCTGCTGAAAGAGATCGCTCTGGTTTGAGCAATTATGACACTTTAACGCTGACATGATAATATTGAAACTGATGATGTTTCTGCAGAAACTACTCTTTTACTGTCAGCACTATTCATACTAGAGGGTGAGGCACATTTATCTATATGGACTAATTCATACACAAGCTTTTGAGGTGTTTTGTAGACAAATTCTGAAAGAATTATTCAATTAATTCAAATTTCAATCAAATTGCTCTCTTCTTCGATGCTTAATTTTTAAGCTTTTTCTTTAGAGGTCTTTTAATTAGGACAATGTAAACAAAGTACATACTTTAATTATGTTATGTAGCAGCAAGGGATCATGGGAGTTGTCTTCATTAAAAAAGCACCACTGTTGATTAACATCAATCTGACTGACAGATGAAATACTGTATTAACATTTTTATTCATGTCATGTTTAGTCATTTTCACAGATTTCCCTCTTTAGTCTCTGAACATCATCTTGTGTTACAACAAAAGTTAAAGCATCAGGCGACCAAATAAAAGTCACTTTAACCTTTAATAGAATGTCTTAATTATCTGAGTTTGAATACTGTTGGAAAAATCTGGGAAAATGTACATAAAAAGTAAAAAGCAAAGGTCTCGTCATCAGCTTCGTCTTTGAAGCAGTTGATTCACCTGCTGCTTTTCTGGGAAACATCTTCCAGCTTAAGTGCAAACCACAAAGGATCAACTTTTTAAGACCATTACATTAAAAAAAATCCTCCATCATGCCATCATGAAGGCATGTCTGCCTTTCTGCATTCCTCCAAAAAGAAGTTAAACCACATTCTTCTTCGTTGTCGCAGGAAGACTGAACTTACAGAGCTTCGCTGTGTGACTATTTGTGGCCGAGGCCTCTTTGGCTTCTCTGTGAAGCACAGCTGCCTTACAGGATTTATTTCAAACATTGTCAAGATGCCTTTGACGCAATGTCATTTCTCACACTGGCACACAGTGTCTGCTCTGTTCTTCACTCATTCACCTCATTATTCCTGCTCTTTCTGCCATGTGACAATTTAAAGAAAGAAAGAAATTTTTTTTTTTCCCTCAAATGAACTTTTGACCCGGAGTTGTGTAAGAATGCCGGGTTTGTGAAGTGTGAGATTAACATGGCCAAAAACACAAGAAGTGGAGGAACTTATTTCCTCAAACGTAAAAAGTAGCACAAAGTGTTGCAGGACAAACTGGATCAGAGCTTCTCGTTTCTGCATCAAACTTCGCTGAGAGGCTCTGAGGGTAAACAATGGTGCAGTGTTTCCTCGTGGTAATGAGATGAGGTGATAGAGAGGCATAGAGAGAGGGATGAAAACAAAGAGACAGAAAAGAGACAGAGAGAGGAAAAAAGATAAAAGAGATTTCAAAGAGATGGAGTTCAGTGTGTTTCCCGCAGTGGGGAATCCTCTGTTATTAAATCAAGATAAAACATGAATGTGACTGTGACATCAAGATGCCATGAAGAGCAAACTGATCCTCATCGCGTTTAAATGCTCAGCTAACAAGGAAAATGTCTTTTGATCAAGCCGAGAAAACACTTTTCTGAAAAAAGCTATTTATACAGATTAGTAACAGTATTTGAAGAAATCCTCTTTGTTTGTTTTTTTAAATGTCTTAAATTTTCTTAAACAAAAAGCAACGTTGAAACTAATTTATTCCATTTGAACTTTTTAAATTAGGTCTTTATACTTTGGATCATTAACTTCTGTTTTCATGTGGAAATTTTTTATTTAAAATAATCAACAGAAAATAAACAGAAGTAATCAAACAGATCTATACAGAACTTTTAACTCTGAGTTGACCCAATGTGGGCCATGAAGGGACAAGATAAGTTTATTATTTTCCTCTTTGAATAACTTACAGAGGACGATTCACAGTCTGTCTTCAGATTCTGACTGACGCCATCAGACAAGGTGGAAACTGTCAAACTGAATGTTTGTATTCACCTGTTTTACAAGTTTTGTCAAAGTCATAAAGTGAAAGAAATGATTCTGTTCTCTTCTCTTTTTCACAGTGAGACGAAAATAAACTGAACAGAGGAACTTTGACTCTCCTGTCATATTCAGTAATAACAACAGTATATTGAGCCCAGGTTAAAAAACACAACCTGTCCAATCTTATTACAACCTGAAGTGTTAACACAACACAGAGGACTTTAGAAAGTGTCTTCACTCTCAGCTCTCATTCAAACAGCTTTGTGTTGTATCAGAGCGGATGTCTGATGGTCGTGAAACGTTGTCATTCCTTCCACTCAGCCCACAGGCCGCGATCAGAGCTGTGAGTCACCCCTCCAACATGGAGACGAACAAAACCTGATTGTTGAGTCAAATATCAGACTGACTGACTGTTTCACCCACGACGATCATGAGCCGCACAAAGAGTCTCACAGGAGGCGAGAGCCAAATCCAGATCACAAACCACAGGACGGTTAGCTGATTTATTGGTTTGTCAGTTGACAGAAAAATAAAATGATCTATTTTGACGGAGCAGAAAAGCAGAAAAGCCAAAAGTTTACTTGTTCAAGCTTCGTATATATGAACTTTTTGTTTCTACTGTCAACAACAACTCTAAACTGAATTATTGGGATTTTTCACAAAATATGACAATCAAAGATGTCACTTTTACTTCAATCTGATGCCATTTTGATGATAAAATCTTCTTTTGCTATTTTTAACAGCCAATGATTAGCAAATTTGCTGGACTGTCCTAAAATGGGAGGATTTCATGTTTTTTTTGTCTCATACGATTGTGAAGTGAGTATCTTTGGGTTTCAGACGGTTGGTTCGACAAAACAATACTACTGAAAATGTCACCTGATATTTTTGCAGACTACTGTAATATATTGCTTGAAAAATAATCATTAGTTGTAGCCATAAAAAGGAAAGTAAACTTTGAGCTTAGCTTAAATCCTTGAGAAGAAAATAGGAATGAAAACACAACACATGAGTCAAACACACCCACAACTGAGACTGATCCTGAAAACATTTCTCCAACAAATGTGTTCAGTGTTTTCACCATCTGCACCCGTCAGCTGTCGCGAAGATAGTTGCAGATTTTTTGTTTGTTTGTTTGTTTGTTTGTTTGTCTTTTAACAAACACCCCCCCCCCAAAAAAAATCAATGAACTGCACAGAAACAAAAATCCAGAAACCAAAAAGCAAACCTGAGCGGGCAGACGGTGTGACACCGGGTCGACCAGGCCGGCATGACTTCATCTGATCCACATGAACACACTTCAGCATGCACACACACACGCACACACACGCACATACACAGTCTGAGCCCTCAGTCTGAATCTTTGCCAGCACAATGCAGCACTGCAGGCATGGGTGTGGCCTCCCCCACATGCCTTTTCATCAATACATCTGAATGTGACTCTGATGCAAAGACCCTCAAGATTAACTGAACATGAACTGGTAACTACAACGTTTGACTTGCAGGGAAATATTTACTTATTTAGTCTCATTATCTGGTTCATAATGAACGAGGTCCAGTTAGAAACACAAGTGTTAATGTGGTCATGTTAGTGATCACAGAGGCAACTGGACAAGCATCTGAGGGACACAGCTGACTTCAATCCATATTACACACATACACACACACGCACACACACTCTCTCTTTGCATTTTTCTCGTAAATAACATTATCTGAATTTTTGCCATTTCTTCAGTTTTCTGTTGTTTTTCCGATTCAGCTCTACAGGACACATCTACTAATAAGAAAAAGGTTGCTCTTTCATCTAAAAATAAGATAATCATATTGTAATTTTACGCTGAAAACAGTAAAAAAACAACAGAAGGAAAAACATTTTTTTTGTCCATTTTGAACAACACGTTGACTCTCTGGTATTAAAAGGGATTTTATTGGCTGACACTGACATCTACAAGCCTGTGCGCTCTGATGATGTAACAGCTTCCACAGTAAAATCCCTCCTCATGCCACTCTCCTCACATCCACGCCGTCACCACTCCAAGTGTTTATTTTAATGGTCCGGCGGGGATCATGTGACTTTCAAGTGAGTCTGTGAACTTCAGAGAAAGAAGATGAGCGACAGCAGACTGTCAGTCACGCTTCAGAGATTTTTTATTGGTCACAATGTTTGATTTACAGATGAAATGCAAACTTTTGAAACAGGATTTAGATCCTAATGTACACAGCAGCACGGAGGATCGTCTGTGAGAGGAGTTTTTCAAGTGTGAAACACCAACTGGGTTTTCATCTCCTGTTTAAACCCATCTGGGCAAAACTAATCTACAAGGGGTGTCCTGAACTTTATTTTTGGGCTCTAGAGCTTCGGTGGTAATCAACAAGGATATCTGAGTAAACGGTGAAGTGGAAGGTGGGTAGATGAGAATGAATCAGGAAGGACACAGCCAGACTTTTTAATATTCTCGGCAAAGCGATACATCACATGTTGAACAAGGTCACACAAACACGTTCTTATATTAACAGCTTTTGATAACTTATTGAGCTTAATAAATTAAATTATAGCTACTCTTCATTACTTTCTGATGTTTTTCAGACTCAACAATGAGTGATTTCATCAAAAAAGAATCTATTATGATTATATTAGCCATTAAACAAGCATATAAAGCTGAACAAGCTGCACATATGCAATAAAAATAGTACTGTCGACTCTTTGCTTAAGTAAATAAGACAATTACACAATGAATAAAAATATGCTCAAATGCAAAAAAATTAATGAAGCAACACTTAAATGCAGTTTTTAAAAAAACTAACTGCAAATATTTCTCTTTCAAAATATTATGTTATTTATTGATACTTTATAAACATCTAGCTGGTTTGAATTTCAACATTAGATTTCATTGAGAGAGATTTTTACAGCACAAGAAGCTTTAAACTACAGCGGTTAAGTAAACAGTGAATTATTTCTCTCTGACAGGAAGCCAAAATACTATTGTAATGAATAATAAAAGTCTTAAAGTTGATCTAAATTACACTTTCACATGCACTTTGTCCCAACCAGAGGAAAATTAAACCATCAGTATTGTAGCAGAGTTCAGCGCTGAGCTTTGATAATGACGGAGGGGTGAGTGACCGGAGTCAATTTGCCTCCCTGTATAGGATGTGTTTGACAAGTGCTAAGTAAATGTGCTCAGCCATTAGGAAAACAGGCCTATCTTTTAGAGCAAACACTAATCCCACTCACTCTACAAGCTTGTGTCAATATGCAATTTGTCGGTGCCAGCAAGTTGCTCGGATAACCTGCTGCAGCGTCAGAGGCTCCTCCTCCCACCTTCAGAGAACAAGGAGCTTTGGAAGCAGAAGCTGCACTGACGGAGGAGGTAATCGGATCCTCTTTTCAAGTAAATGTGCAATGCAGCTATGAAAAATACTCAATTACAAGTAATTAATTGATTAAAAGTAAAGAAATATAACCTTCTAAATATACCTAAGTGTGAGAATAAAAGTGCTTGTTCTGCTGTCGAAGCGCGTTGAGCTGGGATTAGTTTTAACTTCATACAGGTCGTTTAGTCCACTGGTTCCCAATCTAGGGGTTGTGGACCACCAGAGGATCACAAAAAATCAGAGGAGGCTGTAGGATGATTAATTCAAGGGGGAAAGAAGAAAAAATAATATCTGAAACACAAATTTGTTTTATTTTTTTCTAATCTTTGCTCTCAGTGAAATGATGAACGACACTGAACGAGATGAAGTTTAAGCTGTAAAGTAAAATCATCTCCATATGAAACCTGCCACACCCTGTCCTGCACACTCACAATGTGTGTTTTGTGTGTGTGTTGATTGTCTCTTGTGGAGTGTGGATTTGTGCCATGAGGGATCACAGGGTGGATCGATGGACTGGTGACAGATTTCTGAGCTGGAAGCAGAAGTTTCATCCAACTCTTTGAGTTCTGACTGCACGCATGTGAACATCTGTGTGAGCGCAGATCAGCTTTTTACAGTGGAAAGATTAAGTGCAAAGTATCGTCAGTCTGTGAGAGTCGATGCCTGCGTGGAGACGACGAAAAACCACACACACAAACAGTTGGGATAATCATAAATATTTCATCGTTTCTATGTGCAAAAAAAAAAAAAAAAAAAGACTGTGTTGGCTGCATTGTGATGCAGCCAAAGAGAAAATGAGTTCAGGTTTCTCTCAACACTTGAATGAAACAGTTCAGACATCAGCAGAAAGAAGCTTCCCAAATCTGGCCACCATACAGTGAGAAGGAATGTTATGGTGAGGGGGAGGGAGGGGAGGGGGGGGGGCTCGATGTCCTGGAAAACATGGAGTCACATCCCAACTCACAAAGAACGAGTCAGGAAAAGATCAGTCTATGAATATACACTTACAGTTACTTCTACTGATTGAATGGACAAATCAGGCTTGTTGATCTTGTTTTTTTCTAAAATCTCCATTCAATTCCATTTAAATCACACTGTGTTTAATGAAGAAAAATATTCAATGCCACTGTCACACCACCAGACTTTAGACTGTAGCATCATTTCCAAACACTGTTAACAGTTTGTGATTAATTTGATTATCATTTATTAATAAGGCATTCATTCAGGGCTGCATGAGGAACAAGTTTGCTCGGCAAAAATGTCATGAGACCGTATCTTAAACTTTATTTGAGTTTATTTTCCATATTAAGTAATCAGATGATTATTTTCTCCACCAATAAGATAATTATTTGGCCTTTTATTTGTCATAAAATTGTAAAATATGGTCTAAAAAATTCCTTCAACTAAAAGACTTAAAATTTTTGTTTTGTTTTGTGTAAAAACTCAAAGATATTTCAATTGCTTTCACATCGGACAAAACAGCAAATTCTCACAATAATGATGTTTAAACCGGGAAATGTTTTAGATCCATTTTTGATATTTTTTCTTTAAAAAGGACTGAAAGTGTTAATTGGTTATCATAATAATTACAGATTTATCTTCATTAGATTTGACTGATTGATTAATAAAGCTCCAAACTTCAGATTCTTAGTTTTTGTTGTGTTGGTTGGAGAAAAACAAACAAGTCAATGAAATTCCTTCCAGCTTTAATAAAAACAGAAGGACAAACCTTTGACATGAGAGAGAATATGATGATTTTCTCTCACTTAAATATTCAACTTCAACAGATATGAAGCTCTGAAATGATTTAAAGAGACTGTGATGTTTGACTGACCACAGCTTTACAAAGCCCACATATAACATGAATAAACAGTTACAGAAACAGTTATTTGTTTAAAAATTCAGAGGAAAGCCAGAAGATTGTCTGCTTGACACCTATGCTTTAAATATTTTATTTATTAAACATTTTGTGGCAGTTTAACATCTTCTGATATTTTAAGAAACAGGAGTGTTGACAGAGGACAAAGCAGGATATTTTCCACTGTTATCTGCCAGTTTATAGACTAAATTACTAGATGAAAGTAATCACTAATTACACCTCAATCCCACTGTATGTGCATCAGAAACTCTCCACAGATGTGTGGTTAAATTGAGCCATTAAAGGTTAAATATTAACATACACACTTGTTTTTCTTTCTCACACTGCAACTCCTGGCTTTGACAGAAACTCAGGGTCTTTTTCAAATGATGAAGCTCAATATTCAACACTAAACACTGACGAAACACAGAAAGTTTCCTGGTAAAAGCTGCACGCTGACGACAGAAAGACAGAAAATTACAGCTCCTCGCATGAACTCTGTCAGAAAAATGGCTGCAGGTCTTACACTGCAGGACCGAGAGGATTACTCAGCCTCAGAAATATAAACCTCTCTCCCTTCAAGTATTTATAAGCCTAACAGTCTCCTTACACTAACAGTGCAAAGCTGGTGCTAATTGTTATTACAGATCAGTCTCTGCTGGGCCTCAGTTTTCCCACTTTCTCAAGTTAACACAGCGAGCCGAATGCAGACGGGATGAGAAAGACGAGTGCAGCACAACTGAAAAAAGAGAAGGATCCATTACATGTTAAGACAGAAGGAAAGTTTCTGCTGAGTTTTTCCAGGAAATTACAAACAAAAGTGAAACTCGAACGGGTTTTACTACAATTCAGTGCGTATTTAAGATGCTGTTGTTCATGTGAAAGTGTTTTCTACACGGCTGAACGGTTACAGCAGCTTATCAGGTTAAAGATCACAGGAAGACTTGACAGACTGAAAGAATCAGGTCCTGTTTTGTTTCCCATCTATAATGTTTCAATATGATCCTACTGCATATTAAAATATTCTACATTGTGAGCCTGTGGCTTATTTTTCTTTTTTGCCATAACATAGAAAGAGGTATCAGGTATCTGCTTTATTATAAATTAAATATATTGTGAGGTTTAAGCTCTGGTTTTGTGGCAGCATTTGCAGGAAATGTAAAAAAAACAGGACTTTTAGAGCAGTGAAATAAGAATAAAGATGACCCCCAATGAGCAGAAACTTGCGATAAAGTTCCATAAAGCTGCAGATTCAGGTGATATTTTGCATTCAGATTCATGTTTCATGTTGTCATTTGATACACATATAAGTTATAGCAGCTTTAAGCTTTGTGACAATGTGTTTTTGCAATAATTCAGCCAGCTTATAAAGTGTCATGCTGGCCTTTATTAATATTTAGTTTCAGAAATCATAATAAAGTCACTGCTGTTTGACTTAATTTATCCTCCTGTCACACATAAGCTTACAGACACATTTAGTTCTCTTGTATCTCTGAGTATTTATGTAAGAAATACCTTCAGAGAGCGATGAGTCGGCTGCAGCTCATCATACAGTTTCCTGCCTGACAGCTTATAACTCTGACATTAACTATACAGAAAGCTCTCTCTTGTTATGACAAATACTGTACGTTCAGCCATAAGCTCCAGTTAACCTCCAACCTTCAGCTGATGGATGAGTCTGTGTGTGTGTGTGTGTTGTAGACCGCACCATGTGCACTTTGACCTCTCCGTCATTAGCCAACACCCAGGTCATATCCACAAAGCTCACTGTGCCGTAGCAAAGTCCGAACAGGTGGTCCCATCAGCCACACGCCCATATGTAGGCCACATGTCAGGCATTAGCTGGACGGCGCTACGCTAACCTCCCCACCCCCTGCTGCGCCGTGGCAACACAATGCGGGCAGGTGAGGGGAGTGACTTAGCACAATCAATAGACTAAAGCTGCGCCACGTGGTCGGAGCAGAAAAAAAAGAGGTCAATCCAATTAGTTAGAT
Organism: Acanthurus lineatus; assembly: GCA_029814665.1. Lineage (NCBI taxonomy): Eukaryota > Metazoa > Chordata > Actinopteri > Acanthuriformes > Acanthuridae > Acanthurus > Acanthurus lineatus. Next base: position 26,107,472 of record JAPZDV010000001.1, read on the forward strand.
CTGAGAGACACAAACATCAGGACTCTGAAAAAACCAGAGCCGATCCTCGAGTCTCCGTCCTCCTTGGGCCCTGAATGCATCACACACAGATGTGTTTCACTGAGGTCAGACACATAAATCCATCCATCAGTCTTTAAAGAGACAAAAAAAGAAAAAAACATATGTGAGACAAATAAGAAAACACTCTGCACCAAACTGGATGGAGTTAAATGGTTGATTATCTAATCCACAAAGCTCGGCCTCCCCACTGTTTGACCTAACATACTTCAGTGTGGCGCTACATAAGCCATCAGCAAACGACCCCGATGCACTCGTTACACAGTCATACCCTGAATGTACCCTGTGGTGTGTTCAGGTAAACAAACACAGCCATGTTTACGCTCCGTCTGTGTATCCTTGAGGATTAACAAACATGTTGGCTGCATTTCCTTCCGAATAAAACAGTGGCAGAGTAAATGTTTTGAATATTTTGAAATCGGCCTCATTTACAATGAAGTCTTTCCCCTGTCTCGCCTTTTATTTATTTATTTTTTTGCTGTTTTCATTACCGCCTGCAACTTGCAATCACTGGAGTTATTTAATTTATTTATTTATTTGATCCACAGCTGCTCTCAAGATCAAAACTCCACAGCGCATCTTTTATAAGGTGCTCAAGGTTATTATATAAGAAGATAATGGCAAATCATCCTGGAGTTTGAAGAGCAGCACCAGGGCAGGACCGGGATCTGGATCCAGACTAAACTACAGCAGAAAACTATTCAGATGTAGGCATGTTTCCTTGGCCTGACAGCATGTGTGTGTTCCCATTCATCTGTTTCTGTGTGTTCACTCCTGTCCAATCACAAGAGCCCTACCTCATGTCACCATCACTCAGAGGTGTGAATATTATCATTAACAGGGCAGATCTGTGTTCAGACTGCAGCTAAAGGTCAGCCAGTTCATCACTTTTGGTTTTTTTTAGTTGATTGAGCTTACTTTGATTACAAAAACAAGAAAATTGAGTGAAATGATTATTGTGCCACTTTCTGTTTCACTGTGATGTTCTTGTTTTGTCTGCTCCCTTTTGTTTGCGTCTTTTAAAAAGCCCAAAATCACCCTCAGCCACTACAGCTTGTTTGGTTCAGCTCAGTGCCATCAAGTTAGCTGTTAATCCGGTAAAGTCAGATGCTGTTTGGATTTAAATGCACGTCTCTCCATGCTGGTATGGTGCTGGTGCCTTGAGCAGCCAAAAAGGATGAGAGAACTTTATGTCAACAAGCCTTTTACACATTATATTCAAAATGGCATTTGAAAACTTATGGAATAAGTAAAATTACAGCTGTATTATATTTGAGTGTCAAGGAAAATCACTGTTAAAGATATTCTTTTTCACCTTAAATTGAGCTCTGCTGGGTGTTAAACTTGTCTCTTTGTTCTTTTTCATATTTCTAACTGTCTTATAAATGCAGAACCTCCAAGAAAACTGGAAGATTATTACAAGCAAAGTTTTTTTTCCTTAAGAGTCGAAAAGTGCTTGAAACACTGATTGGATTATAAAACAAAGGGTCCTTGTATTAGATAAAAATTCTGTCATGATCTTTCCATGTGTTCAGTTCGACATCAGTGTTTGTTCAGCAGAAGCACTGACGTCTGAAAGGCGACGTCTGTTAAAAGCTTCAGGACAGAAGTGAAGCATCTCCTGATTTACTGAACCTACCGAAGGCCTCTTCAGAGCCATTGTTGTGGACATTTAATGAGTCATTCACACCATCACAGGCAGCTTTTCCAGAGCACAAAGATTTATTCTTAGCGCGGCAGTGACACTTCTTACTGTGACGGACCAGTGGACAGAGACAAAACACTGCTGTGGTTGTGGGCCGAAGGAGGAGGAGATGAACAGAGGAGCAGAAGATAAAGAGGACGATGATAGAAGCTCTTGAAAGCTGCTTTTCATATCCAGAAGTGATAACAAATCAAAAGACAAATCTAATCTTGGCTAAAACTTGTAATTCCATTCCTACTTGAGTCGGAGGAGAAGACCACCTGCTGATTAAACTTTCCTCAACTTTGCACCAACAAACACAGAAAAAAAACATGAAAATGTACAGAGCAGCATGCAGACACCTGGGATGATGTTTCCATGAGCGACCTGCTCTGGTGGGACAACCCTCATGTTTTCTGCTCCCTTCCAGATGTGTGCGCTGGTTTTATTACACCACATCTGGACAAGATCGGAAGCACAGGATGACCACAAACCACACACACACACTCGGCACATGAGAACCTCGCAGCAAAGAGGTCACCTGCAGGGGTTTATGTAACTGAAGTGAGGAGAGCAGGGCGTGCTTTCAGCGTTTATGTAACAGACTTTATTGATACTCAAACTCATGAGCATGGAAAATGTGCAGGGGGAACAGACTGAGCGAGGACAAGAGGTGGTTTAAGGTTTTAACCCTCTCAGAGTCTGCTTTTATTTGATTAAAAATCGTATAAGAATAATTAAAAATCATTACATTTTCTTTTTTTTAAATTTAATTTAAAAAAGAAGTCAAAATTTAGACTGCATGGTGTGAAGCAGCATCAAGAGAAAACTTTCTCTCTGCTGTTTCCTCTCCTGCAGGAGGAGGGCAGAGGAGAGAGGACACGTGAATGAGCTTCCATGAAGTGCTTTTAAAACACATCATGGACTCCTGCCCCTGTGAAAAATCACAGGAGAGTTTAAGAGGAGGGATGACAGGGAAAAGGCAACATCTGGCCAGCTGCAGATGGACATGACTAGCAGAAAGGGAGGATGGAGAGTGGTTGTTTCTCAGTGTGTGTCTGTCATCTCAGGGAAACATTCACTCATCCATCCATTATTTATCATCGTTTATCCTTAGCAGGGATGTGGGAAGCTGGAACATCCAGAACACATTTTAGAGAAACAGGAGACACAAAACCAGGATGTTTAACATCATGGTGATTTCAAATCAGAACTTATTCAGGCTGCAACTAACAATTCGTAATAATTAGCAAATATTCAGTCAGTTGTCGTTTCTTTCTTTCAATTCCTCAATTAGTCACAGCACCATGAAATGTTAAAAAGTGACAAAAATCTATCACAATATCTTCCCAAAACAAACACCTCTAATGTCTTCGTCCTAGACACATTTTCTGTAAATGATTTTTGTAAAAACCCGTCATTATTTCCCGTTAGAGAACCTGTAAGCTGTGAAATTTAGCATTTTTGCTTATACAAGACTTGTTGAAATCCAGTGTATACGGCTGAAACTTCTAACAGAAAGCACTGAAAACACAGATGAGCTGCAGGTGGAGAGCAGGTCCACTGTGACTGGATCTGGCTTTGTAACTTCTACGTCACACTGAATAATCCCTTTTCTATCCGTCTTGTCTCTATTTGACACACTGCTGCAGGTGGAGTCGGGGCAGTGGGGCAGCTGGTCGAGTCTGACAGCAAGTGCTGACTGTGGTGTGTGTGTGTGTGTGTGTGTGTGCGTGTGCGTGTGTGTGTGTGTGTGTGTGTGTGTGTGTGCGTGTGTGTGTGCGCGGGTGCTGACAAGGCACCTGCAAACTCTGGCATAACCCAGCATAAATAAAGAGCCTGTGAGGGCACACACAGACACACATTGTTGAGCCGCTGCTGATATCTGCTGCTGACGACTGACTAGTTGGCTCGAAATGCGTAATGAGACACACAAGACTCAGCGTACAAGGCTATAGACGCTGTAAAAAAATAAGAAACTGTAACTTTATTGGCTGTAAAAATCTGCTGCCAAAATAATCTGAGTGGATGTAGAAAGTTTGTGTCACTAAGTGAAGTCAAAGTGTATTTGTAAAGCACATTTAAAAACAACTTTCGTTGACCAAAGTGCAATAAAATGTACAGTCTATAAAACACGATTAAGCAATAAGCAAACATTAGCGAGTAAATCTGCAGGTTATTTTTGTTAATCATTGTGTAGCGTTTAAAGAACAAAACTTTCCACTTACTAAGAGTGGACTAAGATATTCGGTTTACAAAGAAAAAAAACAGCAAATTGTCTTATGTGAGAAGCTAAAACCAAAGAATTCTGGGTAATGTTTTTTATTACTGTTGAAAAAAATTCACAGATGCAACTACTCAGCCATTAAAATGGTTGCTGATAATATTTTGACAGTCTGAACGGTTAATTTCAGCTCTGTACTTTGGCTGTGAAGACTGTGACTGTGATTCCTACATCCTAAACAGAATTTTGTACAAGTCAGAATAATTTCACAACATGTTTTCACTATATGATTAATAATATTCACAGTATTCTGTGATATCAATAGAGAATTTGACAGAAAAATCAGTCAAGATTATCTTGTTACCTGTTTATTGTGTTTTTTTTTTCCTTGATTGGTTATAGATATTTAAGTGTAAGGAGGCAGACGGAGAGTCTGTAACCGTAACTCTTAAAAACAAACAATCTGACCAGTTATATTAAAGCTTTTTTCTGCTGTAATGCAGCTGAATGGAAAGAACAGAAGGAACAGAAATGACTCGAAAGGTGCTGTGTTATTATCTTTTGTGTATCATTCCCACACTGTCCATGTCTCAGTTTTACATATCAGATCATCTTTAACACCAGTTATCATCAACATCACTATCAGCACTTCACCAGGTCTGTGCCAACAACCCGACCGGAGGATAAAAGTTTCATTTAAAGTCACTCGGCCAACAAGTAAAACACTCTGCGCACTCTGACCCGTTTGACTCTGAGACGAATGTGGCTCCACTAAATCTCTGCGTGACCTTTGACCTCAAGCTGTTACAGCCACAGTGAGAAGCTGCATCAACACCACCCTCGGCTCGATGGCTGACAAAGGAGGAACAGTGTGTACTCCTCTTTCCCAGCCAGTGGTACCAGTCTTCATGTATACAGTTTCACGGGGAAAAAAAGAGGAGCTTGGCACCACGTTGGAGAGATAAACAATCAGTGAAAAGTAACAGCTGGAGTTGTTGGCGTTCTTCACTTTGAGCCGAGCAAAATGTCATTGGTTGTTACACTGGCGGTACAAAGACTGCAGTTGTTGCTTGTGGGCTGTTAAATGTTAAATTCAGTTAGATGAAAATAACTGAAGTTAGATTTTATCAACTTGGACTGAAAGAGTAACAACTGCTGTGGAGAACACAAACCCACCAGCTGCTGTGAAAGTCAGGGATGCTGCATTTTTCTGACTGTTCAAAAAGTCATATTTGTTTAACTTTAACATTTCTATCAGACTATTAAATTCAAACGAAACACTTCATCTATTTCCGAAAACTGATGAAATAAAAAGCTATACTAAAAGCTTTCTGAACATGTTTCCACCATGAATTTCTCTGACAGAACAGCCGTCTCTTTTCATCTGAGGCTCAAAAACACACAGCTTAGTATTATGTAATCCTCATTCTATAGTGACAAGAGCTGTTGCTCAAAAAGTAATGTAACTCTGTTCTTCAACTTCACAACTGACCGCAACCCAAACAATTCTGTTGTAAAATGTTTGTGCAACTCACTTCTGTGTGTTTTTACTGCATAATATTTACATCGGTCATGCAGTGCTGCACAGATCACCGGGCACTTAAAGCTCAGACTTTGCATGTTACTTAACCAGGGAATGCCGCCTATAGACCAAGCTCATTGTGTAAGCATCCACATTGGCCAGTATTACACTCTTTACCTGAATTTCACCCCAATAAAACACACACAGCACTGTAACTTTACACTGAACCTAAAGGACACTGCACATTAACGGTGCTCAATCATTCCCCATCTCTCTTATTTCCATCCCAGCCGGAGGAAAACAACACTTTCAGGGCACAGTAAATCTCGCTTGACCCCGCCCAGTTCGGGGAGATCCTGTAATACACACTAATCCTGCTCAGTATTAGTGGGGACTCTGGGAAGATGGTATTAAATGTGCAAGTGTGTGTGTGTGTGTGTGTCCATGTTGAGGTAGCGCCGAGCGAGATGCAGAGGCAAAACTGCTGACCTGGGCTGACTCACGCTGGGAGTGTTTCTGTTGGACGGGGACATGGAGGAGCACAACAGGAGCTCCAGAGCTCAGCGGACCAATGAGATCTGCAGGCCCTTTACATGCATGAAATATGAATACTTGTAGGTTGAGAAAAAAATGACTTAGATTGTGCATTTTCTCCAGATATGTTTCACATTGAGAAAAAAACTAAAGAGCACAATCTCAACTGTTTTAGAAAACATGAGTTAAAGAAACAAGAAAATTTTAAATTTATTGAGAGCTTGTGATGTCTGAAGTTATGATAATCTCTTCTATGATGCAGTTAAAAAGTTTAACAATCATATACGGCAATTAAAGTTGCTTATTTGAGGTTTTAGCAAAAGAGTTGCTGGTCACATGATGACAGAAAGTCTGACATTAACTCTCTTTTATGCTCAGTTTTGGTCTCCACCTACTGATGAGAAAATATCTGGGTATGTAGCTGCTGGACGTTTGTCTTTCTTCAACCAGCTCAGTCTGTCTGTCTGCTGTTGTGTGCTGGGCAGTTGGCTCACAGATGGACTCCATCATAGATTTTTAAGTAGAAACAGATGCCCGTGCTTGCAGATGAGAACTTCAGAGAAACAGTGAAAGCATAAAGTAAATTTCTAAGTCATTCAAGCAAAATAATTAAGTAAAAGGAGCCAAATTGTTTGACAGAGTTGTAAAGTTATGAGTTATTTTTTTAGGCTGTGGCAAGCAATTATTTTTATCAGCAGTTCATTCTGGACTCATTGATTAGTTGTTTTTCCACAAAAATGTCATATAAAAAATGGAAAATCCCATCATTAGTTTCCGGAGCTAAGTTGACGTAATGTCTTTGAGGTTTGTTTTTTTGTCAAACCATCATTCCAAAACTCAGCTGAGAAAAGGAAAAGCAGAAAAAATTATATTTTTATATCTCAGTAATTACATGATCATGAAAGATATATTTTCTGCTTATTTACTTCATCAATTTATCAACCACTATGTTCCGCTTTAGATAATTTCATGTGATTTTAGCATTACAGGTGATTTTGCAGGAAGTGAAGAGGCAATGAAGGCGAGCATTCAGCTCCATGTGTCTGTCTGTAAATCTGTGTGTTTGCACATGAGAGCTGCTGCTGCATCTCTTGTGATGGTGGCGGCAGCAGCAGCAGCAGCGGTGGCGATGGCGGCAGAGCCGCCACTCAGCTCAGGATGCATTGAAGTGGCCCTGAAACACCCCACTAATACACACCACATTGACTTTGCCCTGTGACACTTCCTGGTCTTGGAAAGCAGATCCTGATGATTCACTGTCAGAGTGAGCAGCGTGAGGTAACCCCCACACTCCCCCCCTCTTGACCCAGGGGACAACAGAAAACAGCTGAGCTCATACTGAGCCGTCACTTCACTCACATGTAAAAACAAATGACTGCACTTCCTGTGAGCAGTCTTTGTTTTCAACTGTGCCAAAAACAGCAGTGGATCAGAATAAGTTCCTTCTTAAAATAGTGACGCAGTTTTGCCTCGTATTGATCCTCTGAAGGTCCTAGTTTGCTGTATAACAAGTTAAGATGACCAGCTGGTACAAGAACAGAACAAACAAGTAAAAAAATTCCATAAAACTCTGAGGATTAATCTCCAAACTCTCAAGGATACATTTTCATCTATTGATCTTTACTCCAGCACTTCTTTAGTCTTTGTAGAAATGACCAAAGAACTAAAAAAACAACAAACAGAACATATAAACTGTTGTGTGGGTGAACTCAGAGGTAAAGATGAGACACAAACCTGTGATTACTGATGTGCACTGCTGAACAAATGGAGCTCAAGCAAAGACACATACAGCAAATGGGCTTTAATTGTGATGCTTTCCTTTGACAGCTTTCCTTTATAGCTGTCTGCAAATCACAGCTATACATATATATATTGTTGATGTGTTTATGCAGAAGGCTGCTTTAAAGTAAAAAAACAGATGAAAAATGGCCAATTTTCTTTTATACACTACCTTCACAACATGTTCTAGGTTGTTTGGGACACCAGAAGAGATAAAAACTACGCAAAACATTTCAGTAAATTCCAGCGTATATCGATGCAGTCACAGGAATTTATGGTGTAATTTCAATTTCACTCATATCAGGCAAAAGAAGGTAAACAAGGTCAGGAATGACAGACAGCAGATAAGAGCTGAAGTGAAATATTTGTCCTCTTTCAGGAATGTTCGTATTCATCTTCATTCAGGGTCAATTGAAGTCCAAAGGTGTGACGCTACGACAAGTAAAACTCAGTCTTTTTTTCCTTCAGACTCTAAACCGAAAATTGAAGCCTGTCACACCTCAAATTGCCTTAAATTTAGAATAATAACCGTGAAGAGGCAGAACATTGTAACCAGCACAACATGCCCTCAGGGTTGTGTGTTTTCATCGCCTTCAAGCTGAGTTTCATTAATTGAAGCACTTGAGCAACTCGACTCATCAGGATCTCAACACTTCGCTGCAGCTGTTGGTCTTATGTAAGTGATATTCTTTATCATGAGTTTAAAAAAAACCCCTTCTCTATATGCGTCAGGCCTCAGGGTGAGTTCGCCCTGCGACTGACAGTCAGCAGAAAACGCCCATCTGTTTGGCTTTGCTGTAGTCTTATTTAACTAAAGGGTGACGGCTCGACATGATGAAGTGGCCGAGTCATTATCGCCTGGAAACAAAAAAAGAAAGGAACATGATGCAACTCCATCCAACTACATTTAAACCTCAAGTCACTGCCACTGAGCAAGGCACTGGACCTTAAAAGAAGCAGCTCAGTGGTCACACAAGGGTTTCTTCTTGAGTGGAACACAGGTGAATACACTCATGAAAATAAGCACTAATAGATGCATGATGGGTAATTACTGAGTTTTGGTTTTAATGAGGTTTTATCTACATTATCTAATTAGCTTTCTTGGGTACTGGTCATTAGAATATGCCATCTTTGGACTTCTGGATTTACCTTTTAACGTCTACCTTTTAGGAGATTTTTCTACAATGGAAAAACTTCTAAGAGAAAATCGCAAGGCCAGAATTTATGAATGAGGGTTAGCAGGTAATCTAACAAATCTTTTTTAGACAATTAAAATTTTAGACAATTAAGTCGAAGCAGTTTTTAGCCTCTTTGAAATGGCTCAAGTGGATCATCAGTGATCCTGCGAATGTAAACAGGTTAAAAAACAGGCCACTTTACTTTAAAACACCACGGACAAGAAATATCCAATGACATATGATTCACAATTAGTCACTACAAGGCTTAAGAGCTCTGCAACAGATATAGAAAAGAAATCTGTAATACAATCCAGTCAATCCAACAAGAACATAAGATGAGTTTGACTGTTCAAAACACAGAGTAAACAATATTTGCGGACACTGTGGCATCTGCAGTTGGTGCAGGATGATCTTCTTCCCTTCACAAGAATCTTCTCTCTTTTCTTTGAAATATATGATAAAATGGCAGCAGAGCCAGAGGTTCTGTTGTTTTTATTCCACACATTCTTCTTCCTTGTCAAATCCTGGCATCAACTGTACCCATAATTCTCATCTTTTAGACTGGTGCTGACTTGGGTGACATCACTTGATGTAATTTATTAGATTTTGCAAGACTCCCCCGTGGAAATACTAAATGCTTTTACACAAATTTTTTTTTCCCCCACAGATGAAGTCATACTGCCCATGACCTGTAAACACACTCTGGTGCGTAAAATAGAGCCCTTCAGTTAAAAACCAATGACTCATGTTAAAGGTCAAGGTTGAAGTAGAAGCTCTCTACAGTGAAACAAGAAAACATTAACTTCAGTAGAAGTCCTATTTTTTTTTTTATTATCACTGTGACACGTAAAACTTTTTTATGAATGAAAAGAATGTAAAACATAACTACACACAAATGAAAAATAATAAAGATAAAGAAATCCACAGAACATGACAATAAACTCATAAAATCATTCCTTCTGTGCTGCTTTGTCTCCTTTCCTGAATGAAGAGTTACGAGGAAATGAAGATGAATTATTCCTATGAGGTAATGTTGGCTGCTGTTGTTCCTCCTCTCCTCTCCTCTCCTCTATCTCGCCCTGCAGTAGCACCACTGCTACAGTCTTGGCATCAATCACCAGCGGGCAGATACGTAATCTCACTGTGCAAACAATTAAAGGCAGCTCCTCTGCACTTAAAACTACTCACTCGTGTTGCTGCGTTGAGGATTAACTCAATATGCTTACACATTAACCCCAGAGACACACCAGTGAATGGCATTCCTGAGATCTGTGTTTGCTAAACCAAAGGCTATAAAAGACTGGAGAACTACTTGTTGCAAATATTGTTGTCAAGCTGGTTACCTTTGAACTTGGCCTCCAGCTGCCTTTTTTTAAACTTGACGTTGGCTCCAAATCCTGGCAGAATTTGTATTTCAATTATAGGTGGAGGAATTGAAATAAAATAAATGATTTAAATCTGACATCCCTTCCAGTAGATTGGTCTCAAACTCAAGATCCCATCATTCATTTGGCTTGTGGATAGTGAACAAATTTGTACAGTCATAGTTGCATGCACACATGATGAGGAAATGTATGCATTTCTTTAAGCACTGCCCTGCTCTTTGTAAGTCAATCGAGTGCAAACAGCTGGTGGTCAGGTGACGTGACAGAGAGCGATACAGCCCCTTATAAAATACAACAACCCTCCGAACAATAAGAAACCAGTATTTGCCTTCCTGACTGGCAGCATTGTACGTACAGTTGAAGGGTGTTATGCAACCTTCAGGAATTCAGTTGATGTTGAAGACAAATGAGAAAAACAATGTGCGGTTGTGAACTTGTCAAAGGCTCATTAGAAATGATAACTCCCCAAAGAAGAAGAAAAAAAAGAATTTCAGTGAAAAGTCTCGAGTGATATGAAAACAACCAGCTTCCTTCACAACCTTTGGCTGGGCCTCCTGAAAGGTCTACCTTGAGACAATCTTTCCACTGTGCAGGAAAAAAAAAATGCCTGTAATCACAAAAACAAGAATCTACAACTGTAACCACTGACAGAGAGCTTCTCTCTATGCTGCATTAATCCTCACACAGCTGGACTGAGAGAGCAATAAACCTCTGTGGGGGCAGATTCAACTTGGGGCCAACCATAGATACAGTTGTGGCCAAGCGCTGTTGTGTAACTGATGTTCAAAGCTGCACAGAAAGTCATTCAAGGCAAGTTGTGAAGAGTTTTGCAGCAGGACTGGATCAATTTATGCAGCAAAACTGTAGAAACTATCGATGTAGAGAGTGAAGAGATCAAGTTTTAGCGAGTCAGCGACTCGTAATGACCAATACTCTTAAACTGGAAGCAACTTGTGATCCATTAAAAAAACAATCATCTGTTGATTCACCAAGTTTAGGTAACTAAAAATATGGTATCAGATTACTTTAACACGTACTAATGTAAACAAAATATTCACCCACGTCACAAGTTTCTTCCTCTGTGGCCAGTTCAACTCCTGATCAAGTCAAAGTCCTTAAAAACAAGTCAAAACTTTAATATTCAAAGTGCAGGTCTGTCCCTGTCCTGTTTCTCTATAACTGTTCCAGAATTTTACATAATCAAACTATGAGACAAATGTTATCACTTTCAAGTCTCAAGTTGTGTCTTTTTGGAATAAAGTCTCAGTCTTTCAGTTGTCAAGTCTCAAGTCATTATTTTTGGAGGAGGTCTGACTCAAAGACAAGTCTCTAGTCTCAGGTCACACCTTCATCATCAGCAGAGCATTTGATTGAAAACCAAGAATGCCTTTTTCTTTTGCATTTTGCAGTTTGTCTGTTTGTTTACTTACCTCCAGTACTGGCCCCGCCCCCAGGATTATCTGCTCCACTCCGCTTGCGAAACCCTTTTGACTGAGAGCAGTCAGATGATGGATGAGAAAGTTTGTGCTTTGCGTCTTCCCAGAGCCGCTCTCCCCAGATATAACAATGCACTGGTTTCTCTCTCTCTGCAGCATGGCGTGGTAAGCCACATCCGCCACGGCGTAAATATGAGGCTCCAAATCTCCCAGTGTATGATTATCATACATCTTCACATACTTGGGGTTGTAGATGGGCAGGAATTTGAAGGGGTTAATGACAATGAGGATGCTCCCAACGTAAGTGTAGATCTTTTCCTGGCGGAAGCGCGAACGCAGGTTGTCCAGCAGCGAGCGCTCATTGAGCTCCGGCAGGTGGCACAGGTCGGCGTGGTCGCCCTGACAGTCAGGCTGAGGCAGCAGTCCACGTTCTACCATGCGCCTGCGCTCCTCTGTGACCTGCAGCCACATCTGGAGGCTGCCGCCATAGTGGATCGAGCCATCCAGGTTCTTCTGCCTCAGGAGGAAGCGGTAATCCTCGGCACCAGACAGCGGGCGGTGCTCCAGCGCCACGCGAGGCCAGAGCATCATCCTCTGCACGGGACAGTCGCTCGGGTTCAGAATCCATTCTTCCCCGCCAAACTCCTTCACTTCAGCCAGAACATAACACTTGGTTCGGTCCAGCTGCAGGCGTTCAATGACGCGTTCGATGGCCTCAGCGGCTGTGGTGGTCTTGCGGGCGCTGATCGGGCAGTAGATGGTGCCCTCGGCCAGGTCGCCTGGGTAGATGCGCACGGTGAACTCGGAGTTCTCGAAGCGCTGCCGCCGGCCCAGGGTGCCCATGCCGCCAACGCCATCACGAGCACTCATGGCGGAACAGGAGTTCCCATTAGCAGCAGCCCGGCACTGGCACGTCCTTCACTGGGCTGGAGGGGCCGCCGATTCAAGACATTACCACTGTGAAGCAGAACAGAGAGACAGAAAGACGCATCAGTGCACCTGAAAACTAAAAAATATCACTTGTTTCCAGCTAAACAAGAAACATTCAACACAAAAGATTATATAATCAAACAAAATAAAGAGCAAAACACCAGCAAGGATGACACACAACTATAATTTGAAAAAGCATAAAAGCAGACTTGAACTTCTATTTAATTCATCTGAAAACAGGCCACAGCTCTCTGCAATCTGTCCCAAATGTGTCAGACTGTTGCACAAAGACTCTATATGCTGTTACGCAACCAACTAAAAGGGACAAATTATTTTGTCAGAGCTTGACATGAATACTCATAAAGGACAACGGATAAGTCATCAGGATCTACAGGATTACCATTAACACACATACACACACACACACTCCAGAGCACGCACATAAGCTCTCGCCAACACCGAGACAGGCAGCTGCCATCCTCTTCACTGAATACACAGTCAGTCCATTCACAAGCTCGCTCCTTTAATGCACAGCGGGGGGACATCATGGGGTGAGAAGAGGCCAAAGAGAGAGGAAGAAGGACGGGCTTGATGGCTGAGCTGAGGCTCTGTGATTTCTTTGTTATCATCAGGTTTTGTACAGTTCTGCAGCACAAGCACTCGCTTAATAACACATACAGACGGTGTTAGCTAATAGGGCAAAATTATCTACTTTTGGTTTTTAAAATATTCAGCACAGCAGGGGATGAAGCTGGAGTTGGTCATATGAGCTCCATGTACCTTTTATGCATCAACTCTGCAAAAGTGCAAGTCAAAAAGCCTCTAAACCAAACATACATCAATGTGATGTCTCTGAAAAACCCACAGTGGAGCCCAACAGCTGAGCTTCGTGACTGTTTTGCTGTGAATAACACTGTGCAGGCTCTGGTTATCAGTGAATGAAGCCCTGTTTTGCTTTCAGAGGATAATGATTTGTGTCACATTTGACACACTGAAAGCTGACGAGGCAGAAATATAAAGAAACTACTTTGGTTTTTTAAAACCAGCCAAAAAAGAATTTGGCAACCGCAGATGAAGCTTATATTTCAAAAGCCGATGCGTTCGTCCTTTCATCTAGCCCGTATAGCGTTACAGTCTCGTGTAGCATCGGTCTGAAAAGCTGAATGCCTTCCAAGAGTAATTATGCAATGTGCTGTAATTTGTACCCACTTTCCTTAAACTTGTCTCGCCAAGTTCAACTAAGAAACAGATTTTCAGGGCAGAGGATGGGCTTCGACTTGTTGCTATCAGCTGTGGCTTTTTTTCTTGCAGGAGGAGAAAGGAATGAGTTAGTATTTCACATTGAGAGTTGGTTTGTTTTCAGTTATTTAAAGTATGTTTTAATCGTAAAGCACTTTGGCATAAACTTCTGTGCTTTTGAATGTGATTTATAAACAAAATAAACTTATTGCACATTGTGGCTGCACTCCATTTTGGTCTATGAAGACTTAAGTTTTGTGCGGAAATTAGTGACTCTTTTTTTGAAAGTTGAGCATTTGTGCTTTACAGAAGCAACAAATCACTGATTTGGAGTTTATTTGTAACATGATTAAAAAAAATATCCTGCAATCTAGATTAAGGCTGCAACTAATGATTGTTTCCCATGCGGATTAACATGATTATTACTGTCTCAATTAATTAATTCTGTCTATAAAAAGACTACTACAAAAACACATAAAAATCCAAAGCACATCTCAATTATATGGTGTCTGTCAGCAGTTTGAATGTTCTAGTTTTATTTTGTCCTCTTTCCTTTATTTACATCTCTTTAGTTTAATGACACATAGGTGGCATAGTCTGCTGACTCCTTTACTTCCTCCTTTTAAGCAGAAGATTGATGTGCAATGCAGAATAACTCAACACGCATCACTTTGTCTTTCCGAGCTTCATAACAAGTTTAATCTAATCATTAACATCACACAGCATGAAGAAGAAAACAGACCGAACTCCTCGTCTACAGAAAGACCACAGCAGAGAGAGAAAGAAAGAAAGGGAAAACAGGAAATGGAACAGGGACACATAAAGTTGTTGCGCTGAGTGGATCACAAAGGACTCCAGCAGGGAAATGATACAATGCTTCACTCCTGGTCATTTCCTGTCGGGGGGGGGGGGGGGGGGGCGGGGGCGGGGGCGCGGGGGGGGGGGGGGGGGGGGGGGGGGGGGGGGCGGGGGGGGGGGGGGGGGGGGCGGGGGGGGGGGGGGGCGGGGGGG
>JAPZDV010000001.1:26133993-26182962 GCA_029814665.1 Acanthurus lineatus
CAACATACTAATTTTCATATATTCAATCGTGCTGATTTGTTTTGGTTCACTAATCCGCTTTTAGGATCCAAAAACAAAAAAAAATAAAAAAAAAGGCTGCGGTGAAAGAAATCCAGTTTTTTGACTCCGACAGAAATGTTCACAGACAAGTTAATATATTTAAGTTTCATCAACGCTATATTTAGTCACATTTGCTGACTTCTCTCCTCTTTCTCTAATTGATTTTACTTCAGAAGTTAGAAACAAGAGACAGACTGAAGCTCAAAATTACAAATTTCTGGGTTTGAATACTGTTGAATAATGTTAGTCCACAAATCAACACAATATTTGACAAAGAGCAATGCAACAAAATGAGTCACATTGTGTTACCAGTTACACATGGGATCTGATGTGAACCGACTGCAGAAAAAACAGGTTGCAAAACACCTTGTTTGTAGCACCATTGTTCTTTATTTTGAACCTGCAAATCTAATTCCTGCAACTGTTGCCCTAAAATAAATCCACAAACACCAAAATCCCTTAAAAACAATTATGTTTTCTGGCTGCTGAAGGATTCATGAGACGATTCATTTGAGCTCTTCCTGCCTCCAGAATCCAGACGCTGCAGCAGATGAGACAGCCGAGTCGGCTGATCCTGAAACACCTGCTTCAAAACCTGTTGTGTGTCACCGACTCCCAACTGCTGGTCTCTGTCCAACACTTCTGCCCTTTGGTAACTCTTTCCTCTTTAGCCTGCCTGAGCACATGTGAACTGACATCACTTTGTTTCCCATTCGTTTACTCATACGTCCACGTGAGTTTTCTTGTCTCTCAACAAACAGAATGACTTACACAGATATGTATTTCCTAATGATGTCAGAGAGGGTTTTACTATTAGTCAAAAAATGAAACTGAATGAATGAATGAATGAATGAATGAATGAATGAATGAATGAATGAAACTGTGAAACTGGAAGCTAATGCTTTAATGGTTTAACTGTTAACAAGAGCCATTCATGTGGAGGGTTCTTCGATGAATGGTCATGAGGGGCCTGAGCACATTAAAACTACAACAAATTACAGACATCAGAGTATATTTTAATTCAATCTGAGTAGAAATAAAGGAAACTCATTGAAAATTTTCCACACACCTAATTCAAGTCCATTTCAAGGAGCATTTTGTGTGCAGTTTTCTCTACATGCTATTTTCTGTCTCACTTAGCACCTTCCTGTGTTTTCCGTCACTTAATGCTACAACTGACCTGAGCTGCGGTCTCGGTAGCTGATAAAGCTTCTGTAGGTGGAGAACATTTGCAGGCATGTGCTGACTGGTAAGCCCTGGTGCTAAATGTTGAGTCTAAAACAAGGCCTGTGCTCTTTGAGTGACCTCACATTTACATTTTATTGTTTTAGAGAGGGGAAAAATGTTTTTCCTCTCAGACTCCAGTCTAGCTCTGGAAATATCAATATGACGCTGCACGGTCTGCGTTTGGCTGGTGGAATAGGAAAAGTACACCGCCCCGCAATAAAAAGAGGCCAGCAAATGGAAGGCACATTATCAACAGCTGTTGTTTGAAAGGCCCAATAAATCGTTTTGGTTTAATGGTTTTCTATGAAATCATATTCAGAAATGATTGATACTTGCTGGGATATTATACTAAAAGTTAATTAAAACCCTAAAAGTGTTTTTACTGCATGTTTGTCAGTGTTAGCAGAAACAGTGAAACATTAGAGCAGCCTTTGTATATATTTAGTCATATTTTAGTTTGAAGCCTTTTTGTTTCTGTTCTCTTTTTTCCTTTTAAAGGTTTGTTTCTGCATTCTGCTGTTTATACAACAAAATAAAGCCTGGCTGGGACATTAACACACATACAGCTACAGAGACTGAAATTACACAGTAAGATTTAAGATTAGTTATCCAGAGCAAAGTTATGAAAATAGAGTGTTTATATCATTGACTAAATCAGGTTATAGAGATAAAAATATAAATCACACCAGTTTTTTCCCCTGGTCTTTATGTGGGGCAAGTCTATATTGAATACACCTTCCACACCCCATGCTATTATTTGAATGTAACTTTGTCTAAAGTAAATAATTACTAAAACAACTGGATGACACATGTGTGTAAAATGCAGGGCTGAAGGTACGGTTGTATATGTTGACTCAGACATGAATATGAAAGGAAACAAAGACTCATAACTGGTTTCTTATAAAAGGAAAGGTACAATGAAAGCATTTTACAAAAGTAAACGTGTTATGAAGTGTCATCATTCTATAGATTGTCCACCAGAGGTTGTTAAAAAAAAGTTTATTTAAGGAGACATTATCATAATAAAATTTGCAAAGCTCAGTATGTGATTTATTGATTGAAGTCTAGAATATCAGGCTCAAAGCTCCTGTTTGTTTTGCCGGATAGAAAGTTTAGTAACAATGAACAAAACTGATCAAATGTACCGTGGACAGTGGATGTTGGACAGTTATCAAGGAGCAATGAGGGGAGATGAAAGAAGAGGAGGGGAGGAGAAGAAGAGGAAGACAGTGAGGGACTAGGAGGTATCAATGACCCGGATTATGCACACTCCATTTCCCCCTCAGAAAGGGAGTCTGTTGGGCCAAACGGACCCATTCAGCCGCCTCTGGCCAGGGGGAAGACAGCACCGAGGAGCAGCCAGGACACCGGCTTGTTTCCTCCAGGAACAATCGACATGTTAAAGACAACATACCAGCCAACAAGGAGGCCACATGTACAAAAAATATAAGACCTTAACACAAGCAGGTCCAGTGTACATACATGTAACTGGAAGGGTAACGAGGACGGGTAACTTGTAGCAGAGGCTGCAAGTGCCAAAAGGACTCATCTGGTCTTTCATAGCTGAGTGGACATGAGCAGCACAGTGCCAAGATGCCTCCAACTCACAGTGATGAACACAGATGTCCTCCAACGTGCAGCGGGAGAACAACACTGTTTCCTTTTTTAGATACCGGTGATGAAGTCAAGCATGCACGCAGCAGACATCTGAACATAAAAAGAGCTCCTTCTCAACCTCAGGGCACATACAGCACACAGAGGTGTCATCTTCATGGTCAATTAGCTGCTGTGAATCTGATCATATTAGACACCAAAGGTTTCTTTTGTGGAGCGTTGCATAACGGTACAGAGGGAAGATTTCTTTCTCCAGGGCATTCGACACCTACATGAGGAGTGATTTCAAAGACATCACTATGAATCATGGGATGCATGAGTGGGCACGAGTGATCAAAGGAAAAATGATAGAATATAATATGTTAGATTTTGGCAATGCAAAGCAACACTCATGGACATACTGACGGGTTATATGATCGGGTTTTTAGCTGAGTTGGAGGAACACGACTCCTTGCATTTGATCTGGTGTTC
Organism: Acanthurus lineatus; assembly: GCA_029814665.1. NCBI lineage: Eukaryota > Metazoa > Chordata > Actinopteri > Acanthuriformes > Acanthuridae > Acanthurus > Acanthurus lineatus. Next base: position 26,137,366 of record JAPZDV010000001.1, read on the forward strand.
TTCGTCAGAAAGTGGAAGAAACTGACAAACCAGCTTAAACTAAAAGCTGTGCAGCTTTATGTCCATGTCGATGTCAAAAAGTAACCGATAAACCTTCTAAAGAAGGTCTGAATCTGCTAAGAAACTTGAGAATATTGAATCTGAGAATGGAATTTGGTGAAGAGGTAGATTTTTCCTTCCAGTTTGAATTAAATTAAAATTTTGTTTAAATTTTACTTTTGCTGTTCATGAAATCTACTGATATGGCAATAACTTTGTCACTGTGAGGACAGCAATGCTTTTGTAATCTGAGAATCTTCAGTCTAAATCATTTAGGCAACAGAAACTGTGAACCTTCTCCAGCTGATCGTAATGACAGGTTATCATCTTTAACTCCGGGTCTGAATGTTCAGCATAATTTCAAGAACATCTGTTTAGCGTATTAGGAAAAAACATGACCTGTAATTACAGGGCAGCGTTACAGTGGCTCTCTCGCTGCCTTTTCTGAGGATGGGGGGGGGCTGCTGTCTTTCTGCCTTCAGCAGACCGCAGGCTTTTTGAAATCTGAGCCTGGTACTGCAGTCAGAGCCGCGGTCAACAGGGAGACAGATGAGCTGCAGCGCGATGATAACGCAAGTTTGGCTGCAGACTTCAAGGAAATGATGGAAGATGTTGGTGAAAACCTCTGGAGAGGCTGCAAATAATGTTATTACGACCACATGGTTTATTGCACACCCAAAGCTTGTGGAGAAATGATGTGGAACGACTTTTGGTTTACTGTGGTGAAAAGAGAAGTAAACAAGACTTTCTAGGTTACAGGAAAATTGCATCCTCAGATACCCTTTCACTTCATCGCTTTGTGGCAAAAACACTCAAATTTTGTTGTATCCACTTCTCCTAAACTTACTTTTTTTCTCCCTTTAGTTGTAGACTTCCTTCATTTCTTAGAATGCCTCCTGACAACTCCAGACAACATGCATGGTCTTGTTTTATTGAGTCGGGTTTCGTGTGTTTGTGCAGATTGCAGTGACAATGGATGAAGAAAACAAGGACTAAAAGTTTATGGCGAAAGGGGCAAGAAATGAACCTTTTACTCACAATGAAACATGTTTTGTGTTTGCATTGCATTCTAGTTGACTCAGGAAACAAATACTAACATCTCTTTATACTCTGCAGTGGATTTCTTCTTCTGTGGTCACCAAATGTAGGTGCAAAATGTCTAAAAGTCTAGAAGAAGCCGATACACTTTAGTCCTTTTTTACACAGCCTGTTTAAAAGGGAAATACTGCATTGTTATTCCACCTTGCTGTAAAAATTTGGATCACATGCAAGGTGTGCGACTCACACTGGGAGAGCAAAAGGCAGCTAGCAGCAGATAGCAGGTAATTCAGAGAAGAAGAACAGCAATCAAAAATGTCAAAAAATTAGAGAGACAATGAGGAGCGGGAGGTCATTCACCTCCAAAAAGAGGACCGGTTCAACTACCACATAACAGAAAAGGTCAATTTATTTTATGTTCTGCCATTTTTAATTTCTAGAAAGCTCTGTCAAATGCATGTGTAAAACATCACACTACATGGATGCACCTACTTTTGTTTCCAGAACGCAGACATAATATCTAAAGTCTCAGCTTAAGCCTTACGTTGTTTTGGTTCAGTGTAAGCTGGCATGACGAGGGTCCGCATTGCGGCAGCACTGCAGGATTTCTGTATAAAAAGAGCTTTGAGCGTTGTTTATGCATGTTTTAGGTCGCTTAAAATACTCTGCTTTCAAGCTCTGTTACATCTGTGCTGGAATAATATCATCATTACATCACGATGGAAACATTTAAATGAATATCTGCACGTTTTTACGAAGCCTGGGACCGTAAATTGTTGTTGACTAACTTCCTGGTGATTAACTGCTTGATTATTACGTTAACGAATTTCTCTCAACACCCTTAAGAGCCTCTCCATCTTAATAAACTGACAACATGCACATTCACATTTTAAATTCACTTAATCCCCCAAAAGAGACCATGCACCTACAGAGAATTAGCATAAAGAACAAACTACTTAGTCCACTCTCTCAGAACAATACTTCATTCTCTCAGCTGAGAAGGTCAAAACAGTCCAACCCTCCAACTGAACCCTTATTAAGCTTTATGTTGACGTGGACACTCCATCCACAAAACAAGGACTTGTGGGGGGGCGTCTCATTACAGTTGGCATTCAGAGTTTTCTCTCATAGCTCACCTGCTCTCTAGTGCAGCTCAGCCAGCTTGACATGTAGAGCAGAAATATTTTTTCTAAGCTGAGACAGCTTCAGTGCTAAGTGGGCTCTTTCAGGCTGTGCAGAGGACTCAGGCTTTGTGGAGACAATGGGGACCCTCTAATCGACTCCAGGGTGTCTGACTATAATCATTCAACCAGACTGCTAAGTCACTGCAGTGAATGCCCCGCTCTGAAATGCATCAGTAGGTGCTCAGGATGAATGCAGGTGGTGCAAAAAGTAAAAGCACAGAGATGTGAAACTGAACATGGTGGCACAACAAAACCGAGCAGAGTTTAGTCAGCCAGTTAGACCTGCACCTGAATCCAGGTTGTACTTTGTTTCTTGGCCCCAAAGTGAACTTTACTTTAAAATATTAACATGTTTTGATAACCGGATGTGACAGAAAACCACACCAGCACAATCTGACAGATAAGACATATCTAGAGATGTCCAGATACTGGTTACAGTATCAAGTACTTACTTGATACCCGTGTTGTAAAAATACATATTATTATAATTTCTCAGAACATATATACTACTAACTCTATATGGAGGTCATATTATGCATCTGCTTTGTGTTAATAAAAATTGCCAATTAATGCAGTTAAAAAAATCTAAGTTCTGGTTTCATCTCTGATATAATATAATAATTATTAATAACATGGTTTTGGATTGATGCACTGATTTGTGGACTTGCTTAAACACCATACAGCTTTTTTGACAGCTTCAGAGAACAACCACAGACATTTCACAACATAAAACACTTTACATGACGATTAAACTAACCATCAAACATCCGTACGACATTTGCGGGAGTCGCCTGTCTGTTAGATATTTGACTAATTTCACCTCTGAAACTCATAAAACAGTGAACATGTGCGACAGGCAGAGAAACAGCTGCACCACACGCAAACAAAGGCCACACCTGATGGTTTCAACTCGAGAATAATCTCAAAGTAGCCTGTATCATCTACTCATTTACTTCACTGATAACTACAGTAAAGATTAGAACAAAAGCATTCCAGCTATTAGCGAGCTTGTCTCAGGCTGCATGTGAAACCCAGCTTATCACAGCCTGTTTGTTGTCAGTTACCCACAACTATCTGCACTCTTCCTCCCGTCTTAGACAGTGCACAGTCTACTGTAAACTGACAGAATTCCTCACTGATAACAGCAGCAGCTCGGAGACGAAACTCCAAACTTTCCTTCTTCCTGAATGGAGAAGAGAACATCTGGGACGATGTGTTCTTTTTTAAGAAGTTCTGCATGAAAAATTATTTTAAATGCCAAAAAAACACACCCTTTCGTTCCTGTGTTTACACAAAACAAATACTTCATAATTTTTTTTATTTCTTTAATTCTAATCCTCTTCACTAGCCTGTATTCTGCAAATAAAAACAAAAAACATCACATAATCTCCTCAAGGTTTTAAGATTATGTTTAGCACTGAGTGGGTGCACCCCGCTTGTTTAACGTCCAAATTCATATTTTAGCATTTCCTGTGACACGCACTCTGGCCAACGGAGGCATATGTGGGCTTTAACAAGATAAACACACCTTTCACTGACAGTTACAGTGGTTTCATGGCAGCACTGGAAAGTATTGTGCACCTTTAAACAACAGCACATACCTGAGGATTAGCCGTGGGCCCTGTCCTGTCTGTACCATAAGGCTGCAGGGGGGCCAGTAGCTATTGTCACAGCTGTGTCACAGCACACACACGCAAAAATTCAGCAAATCACTACTTTAGCATCCAGGGCTCTGCTGCCAAAACAGGCAGAAATGTGGCCGATGGCATTTAAAGGCTCCTGTCGGATAATCTGTATGTGTCCCCATGCACAGATCTGAATGATTACACCTCTGTAACTCAGCTGGAAAAAATATTTTTAAATCAGGAGTTTGAGTTTTTCACACATTCCTCGTTCACATAAACATTCAAGCCACTGACATTCACTCCCTTTTACTAAGAGACAAGTTAGGATGTCAGTGAGCATTCATATCCACATGTGTCGTCTTTATTTAATCAACAAGGTTCTTTTAAACCATAGTCAAGTATTTTTTAAGAGATTATTAATAAATCCTACACAGCAGGAAAGTAAAGAAAATAAAAGGTGATTTTGTTCAGCAAACTTCTTTATATGCACATGATTTTTCTTCTCTGATTTTTTCCAGCTTTGACCTGATAACAGCGTTGTGGACAGAGCAACAAGGACAAAATTAAATATTATCATATTTCTGACCAAGTACTGCACTATTGATAATGATATTGCAATAATACTGTAGGGACGACTTTAGATGTGTTCCCAAAATATTATCACAATGAGATTTTTGAAAAAATCATAATCAGTCATTTGGATACAAGCAGTCTTTGAAAGCAGGGAAAGACACAATACAGCATCATCCAAAATCTAAGAGGATATAAATATAAAAACAATATCATAATATATACTGACAAACCATCACATGGATTGTTTTTTTTCACAAAAGAAGACGCTGAACACTTGCATCTCTGTCCAAAACAAAACCTCAGAGGACAGAATTTAAGTTAAGGGGACACAAACTGAACTTCCTCTCAGGTCGGTCTTGTTTTGTTAACTCTATTTTCCATTTTAGGAGATTAATTAAAAAGAACAAGTTAAGCTCATTTCACACAAACAAAATAGCAAAGAACAACACAATGCACTTTCTTCTCTCCAGCTCACTCCAGCTACTGTTAGCAGCAGTGAGTTAATGAGGGGAAATGCAAAACGTGGGGAAGCTGAGCCTTTGAGGCCAAAGCCTCGCTCATATAATGGCCTACTAAAGAAAGGGGAGCTTTGTTCGCTGCAACACAAGCAGGTTCCTCTTTAATGACTTCATGCGCATGCCAATCACTTGCGCCATACAATCCCATCATGCGGCCACAACACTTTTTCAGGGCACCCCGATCATGTGAGCCCGAGGCACGTGAGGTTGTTGCTCTCCCCGAAACACAAGCTGCGATGTGGTTCAGCAGGTAACACCTTGACGGCCGACGATGGGGTCGTTCCCATTTTTAGACTCTGTTTGTCCGAAGGAGCACAGGAGCATGAACTAGTTACAGCACACAGGGATGTTACCTCGATTTTTAAGAGAACAGAACAGCTTGTTTGAAGAGTCACTGCACTTTTTAAACACAATGTTTATGTTTTTGAATAACATGAAAACTATCACAGCCTTCTTCCAAAGACTAATATATAACAGAAACTGTATCTATAAAGAAACAGTAATATATTTTACATAATCTGAACATCAGTTACAGTCAAAGTTTGATGTATTTTAAGCCGGAAATGAGTAATTCTGCTTTAACATTTCTCTATTTTCTGTTCAGGTTCCTGTTCAAAAGAATGTGCTCATAATAAGTTCTTATAATTAAACAGCAGCTAACATTTCAAACTATCAAAAGAGCATTAGGTTTTTAATGTTTTACTGCTCATATATATTTTAGGGCAGGAGAGTTTAAAAGTGCAGAGAGGTGGTTGCTCTTTCTGCCTTCATAATGCCTCTGCTGGTTCATATCTAAAATAGGCTGCAGTACATTCTAGACACGGAGTTTAAATAAAGAGCTGAATTCAATGAACTAAAGTTTTTATTTCTTCTTTGGAATCGAGTTTCTGAGTTTTCACTTGACCACAAATATCTGAGATGTACAAGAACATGTAACTAAAACAATCAGTGAGGATCTATGAAACATAATATGACAGATCCTCAGTCAAATTTGCATTATGGCCACTATATTTGTCAGTCACTGTTTCTGGAGGAAGTTAACGGCCATATTTTTAATGTGACCTACATATGCATTTGTATGAATGCAATTTGAATACAAGAAACCAGATTGGCTGAGCACGAGGCCACACCTCTGGTCTAACTGGCTGACAGGATGTAATGCAAAAGGTGATAAAACCTGAAATCATTCAATTATTCTCTGAACTGGAGAAACTTTGCATGCACAACTTTGTCATTTCATAACATGCAAAATGCTGCAAAATATTCATATAACAATAAGCTCTTTAACCTTCAGACCTTCGCTTCAGTCTTTCAGGTGGTGTGTGTGCAGCGGCTGAGCACAGAAACAGCTCTAATGTGATACAAACTGAGGCCCCGTCTTTCAGAAACAGCAGACAGCGGCCTGCTGGGTGTCAGATGTCGACAGGGACCAGTTGCTGGAGTCTCAGTCTGGGTTGCCTCTCATGCTATAGCAGCTGTGTCTTCTCAGACCTCACATTCCTGCAGGACAGGCCCACTTTACTCTCATCACCTGTGCTGATCTGAGGCCAGGACGGGCTCTCAGGGGAACCTCACAGCTACTCAAATAAAAGTCATTTTCATTAATCTCTCGCAAACATTAAAGGATATAAGGACACCAATCAAAAAAGGGGTGATTGAAACTGCTTTTACAGAGAAAAGACAAAAACTTGGTCACAGAAAAGCACCATGACATGAAGATGTTAAGCCCTGATATAATCTTAGAGGGGCGTTATATAACTGTCACACATATAGTGATGGGACCAAGAACTTCAAGTCCAGCTGGGAACGTTTGTTGCATGATTGCCCGTCTCTTTCTCCATTCATTTTCCGGTCATCACTCTACTGAGAGCGCTATAATAATGAAAGCCCCACGAGAACAGTAAGCACATTCAGCAAACACAACAAGGAGCTGTGAGTAAAACATCACTGATAAACAGAACGGACACAATAAAGGCCAGAGTCAGAGGAATATTAAACTGATAAAAAACAAACCCTTTATAGGTGCATTAAAAGCAGCTTGCAGTGAACAACATGTGATGTTGTGAGTCTGCAGCTCTGAAGTGCCTGACTCTCCGTCCACTGACAGCCTGAGTCGTGCGCCCATGATTCAGCAGCTTCTTCACCCCATCAGACCTCCCTGCACGAATCCAGCTGCTTTGCACTCTTTATTGCTTTCACTGCATTATAAGCTGTGCTGTCTGACCTCCACTAAATAATACATGTAAACATTTACCCCACCCTACTGCAGACAAAAACACACAAACCAGCACACAACTTGTCCTTATTCCTCGACAAACATGGATACAAAATACCAGATTTATGTGTGTAAGCAAATAAGTTTTTGTTGTAAAGCCTGATTACATGTTGGTTTTCTTTTTATTATGGCTGCTTTGTTTTCTGTAGTTCATGTTTATCAGCATCAACCTGCTCAGAGACACCAGATTAAAATTAAGTTATTCCAACAGATTTACAAATAAATGATTAAAATCAAGTAAATAAAGGTACAATGAATCCAAACAGGACTTTAAATGGTGGTGGCTCTTAAGTGTCGCATTTCATTAGAATAATATGTGTCTTTAGATGTAACCTTAAAGCAAGCAGCCTGTGTTTGCATTATGAAATGACATGTCACTGAGCGCTGAGCAGCAACTTTTAACTTTTTACAAGCTTTCACACACCAAACAAACACACACACTTCTGATGGTAGCTATTCATTCAATAAAAGCACCAACTGAGCCCACACACACACTCACATTCATACCTAAAAAGCACGGCAACTGAAACCCATTTTTTGCAAAACAGTGAAGATTGAAAGAACAAGTTTCTTGATTTATTGGCTGCTTCCAGCTCGGAGCCCCTCGTCCCACTGCGGGGCAGCCCACCGCTCTACAGGCTCCAACTACCAAACATCACACTCTTACCTCCAGCCGCGGACGCTGAAGTAAATTCAGAGTGGGACTCAAGTTTTCGCCTCCTCTCAGGATGGGGCGCAGATCCGCACACACACTTGTAGCCGGACAAAATGCCTAAGTCTTTATTTAATTCCCTGCATTCCCACTGATTAATTTTTTTTCCTTCTCCCTGTCGCCGCTCGCCTCCGAAACAGCTCCCCGAAATTTAAGTCTGCGTTGAATACTTGCGCATTTTTCTTTATCCGTGCGTGTTCTCTGTTTGAACGTAATTAAAAAGCAGTCCTTCGCAGCTCGATGACGGTCGCTGAAAACTCTACTTTGCCTTGCTAATCAGTGCGGGCACTGTCCGGCGCGCGCAGTGCGCGTTCACGCTGCTACTGGGCGGGGAGATCCACAGGGGGGAGGACGGACCGAGCTCGCGGGACCGGAGCTGGACTGCCGTACCGGCGTAGTGGCCGCACGTGGTATTACAACTTCCGTGTTCATCACATCCGAAATGCATATTCCCGTTTATAATCACCCAAAAAACAACCGTCTGTGAAATTATTTTTATTTTTTCGTAACTTTTAACAAGCTATGTTGAAGGAAACTTCTACTGCGCATGCTCAGTGGTCATGCACGTTATAATGAAGGAGTGTAAAAATACTTTTCTGGTGTTGCTGGATTTTCATAGGAATGGACGGATCGCCATCTTTGTCGCGATATCCAGTCCTTTTTTACATCCAACAGGATTGCAAAGCAGGAAATAAGCAGGAAATAGCACGGCATAGATGTACATACCTCACACCACATGCTTTTAAATTATGCTTAGCCAAGAAATTAATGTCTGTTTTGACTTTATACAAGTTTGACTTGATGGGGGTTGAGTTTACATTTACATTCGTGAATGTATTTCCCTTCTTATGAATTTTAAACACACAGTAACGATAACTTTTCCATCATTGTCCGTGATGAAGCAGGCTGTTGCCCTGTCGCAAAATGTTTGGGATCTTTCCGACACGTAGCGGTTTACGGTAGTCACTGCAATGAGGGAGAAGACTGCAGATTTCGTAGTACTTTATTTGAATGTCTCTTCTACAGGTATGCATATTGCATTAACGTCGTGTTTTTTAAAATTGGCAGTATAGAGTTTTTGCGCCACAAACTACATTGACCGTTAACTGTCAATGTTTTGTTTCGTGTGATGTTGAAAGTGGCTGTTAGCTTGCCAGTGCTAATGCTAAAGCTAATGCTCGGTTCAGCAGTGAGGTAGGTGCCTGCTGGCAAAAAAAACCGATGAACTAAACGCATTGCAGTGATGTGACAGTCCGCAGTAACATTACCGGACACCGACACGTTGTTTTTGGCAGCCATGGTTTGTTTTTAACACTATTAAACCGGTTAATAACGTTTCTAAATGAGTAACGGTCGTCTAACGGTACAACAAGCTAAGTAAAGATGAAACCAAAACGAGCCTCAACGTTTTCTCCAGTTACGGTTTCTCAGGTTGACATTACCTGCATTAGCTTAAGAATAACTTTACCTGTCTAAAACGTAATGCTAGTTGTTAGGAGAACTATTTTTGAGATGTAATTGCAGTTTTAATGTTTGCAATTGCAGCGTTTGTGACATGTCGCAGTAAAAGTGTAACGTTATTTTGGAAACTGCACTTAAATGCAGGAAAGTTTTTTGATTTGAAACTGACATAGGCCAATCCCAAACATGCCACTGCAACAAATGGCAGTTTTTTTCATGGATAAATAATAAATGTGGATTATTTTTCATAGTAATTCATGGGTGTGTAGACTGACATGTCATGGTAAAATCCCTGTTGCATTCTCCCACGCTACTCATGACAAATTGCCTTTTTTGTCTGCCCACCAATCCAGTTTGATTGTTTGATTATACACATTATTTATGAATCTAGCATGTGCTCTCTTGATAAATGGATTTATTTTTTTTCTTTAAATATTTAAGAAGTAGGAAAAACATCACATCAGATTCCTCAAGCCCAAGCTGACATCTACAACTTGTTTTGCACCACAGACAGTCCAAAACCTCTCTGAAATTAATTAAAAATCACGTTAGACAAGAAACAAACCAATTCTTTCAATAAAGAATGTTCAATTGTAAATTTATGATGATTGTACTTTATACTTGGGCTAAAAGTTAAATCAGTTTTCAAAGTTATTCATTTATTTGATCAATCTATTAATAGGCTAAACACTCAGCATTGAGGTCTTCTTCTGTGTTTTTCAGATTGATCCTCTCTGACTGTGTTGGAGGATGGACCCTGTAGTGCTGAGCTACCAGGACAGCCTGCTACGGCGATCCGACGTGTCCTTACTGGAGGGACCTTACTGGCTCAACGACCAAGTCATTGGTTTTGCCTTTGAGTACTTTGCTGCAGAGCGCTTCAGAGTCTTGGGGGACACCATCATCTTCATCAGTCCAGAGGTCACCCAGTTCATTAAGTGTGCCTCTTGCCCTGATGAGTTAGCCCTTTTTCTGGAGCCGCTGGACCTTGCCTCCCGTCAGTGGGTCTTCCTAGCTGTTAACGACAACTCCAACCAATCCGCTGGGGGATCCCACTGGAGCCTCCTGGTCTACCATCACAAGTCCAACCACTTTTCTCATTATGACTCACAGAACGGCAGTAATTCACTGCACGCACGGCGCATCGCAAGCAAGCTAGAGCCTTTCTTGGGTGCAGGGAGAAAAGCGCTGTTCGTGGAGGAGCCCTGCCCGTCACAGCAGAACAGCTATGACTGCGGCATGTATGTTATCTGTATCGCTGAGGCCTTATGTGAGAAGGCCAGGGTGGAGGGCTCACCACGCCTTCCTGTACAAATCATCACCCCAGCCTACATCACCCAGAAGAGGGCTGAATGGTGCAGACTGATCCAGAGTTTGGCTCAGAGTGATCTCTGCTGCTCTCTGTCTTTTCCTTAGCACGATGATCTCCCATTAATATATACAGAAGAGCTGTCCGCCTCTACATATCTACTGCTGTGGCATCTGAGGGCACTTCTTGAATACAGTATATAACTATATATGAAGTATATTTCTATTACAATCTCTATTATCAAACTCTATAATAAACACAAGTTTAAAAAGATAAAGCAATGTTCAGAATCTTTCACGAGTCATTAAGCTTGTGGTGTCATGTTTATTCCTTGTATATGCACAGCTTAATACAACATGTAAACAAGAACACCAGCATGCCTGTAAAAGGAATTTACTCCCTTGTACATATTTAGCAAGAATGGAGAGAGTATGTCATGTGGAAGAGGATCTGCAGACTTTTCTTTTCTCCATTGTATTAATTTGGAGCGAATGTAGAAATGTTTACACAGATTATTGCTCAGGGTCTTTTAAATGGACTAGAATTGACAATAAGAATGTGCATCTTAACTTTGGCTCCTACTTCATGTCCCTTATGCTTTGGTTTCATATTCATTCTGTTTCTCAGTTTAAACAGGCTTTTATGTCTGCAAAAAGGAGCTTTTAATGCACTGTGTGCTGTGAGTGTCAATGGGACAAAGGGCAATGCCGAGTGCAGGAATGTACTTTATGTTCTCAGAAAAAGCAAGTATCACACTCATTGTCTTTTGACCCAATAAATTTTATTTTTGTCACATTTTTGTTGACAAAATGGTAAGTTTGTGTGTAGTTTTTATTTTATGTCCCTGCTGTCTTCTGTTTGAGTTCTTAATCAAGTAACTGCATTTACACTTTTACACTTTTTGTCATCAGCAGATGATGTTATTGTTTTAGTTTAAAAGAAATAAACCTAACACAGAAAAATGATCTAATGTACTTCAGCAAAAACAAAAACACTTTAAACTTCATCCTGTTATAAGTGAGAGTCAGTGTCCTGAGTGTATTCAGGCAACTGAGACAGACTTGATTTAAAAATAGATTAATCATCTATTAAAGGAAACAGCTCTTATTTATAGAAAAGCACAGAAAAATCCACTTGATTAGTTTTCTCACAGTCTCAAAGAAGAATGTTTGTATTAGCACAAACTATAAACCAGCACTGTACTTTCAGAAAGCTCATGGGGAGGACAAACCTCTCTTTGTTTACAGCGTAATTATTCTGCTTTGGGCTTTACTGTATGATGCTGAAACAGCATTCAGGGTTTGAATGCTGAATAAAACAAGTGAATAAAACATCGCTGTCCTGGGTTGTATCATAAAACTTCTCACCTTAAAGGTCAAAGCTAGTGAAAAGTCCAGCTGAAGCATAATTAAGATACAAATAATTTTAGATTTTTCCCTTTTTTGATCTTCTGGAATTATTCTGAATGCTGAGTGTTTTAGGACTCTGATTATATGAGATTTAACTCACCTGGTTAATAGACCACGTGCAGTAAATTCAGACAAACTCATCTGTTGTACAAAAAGAGGCCCAACCTGAGGTGGCTGACTGCCCAGCACTAACCCTTAAATTCACACAGCTTGGACCGTTTCCAGCCTCTGCTCTACCTCCTCTGGCATCCTGCACACATCTACATCCAACAGGCATATTTCACGAGGAATAACCAGTCAGACAAGTAATCAGGGTTTTACTATTGTCCTAATAAAATGCCACAAAGCTGAGGCATTCACCGCCCAGGCTGCACACTGCATTAGCGAGACAAAGAGCCCGGGGAAAAGCACATTAATTTAGACAGATTTGCTTCTAAATGGCCAATTTACCAAGAGCTCTCTGTGAGTGCTGATAGAGAGACTGGACTTGACTTTCTGTCTGCTGTCATCTCAGGTCCTGGGACTCTAAATCAACAGTTGTGCCCTGAAGTTTTGTGTTAAAAATCGAGCAGGGACACCTTGATATGTGTTCAATAACCTAAACTGGGGTAAACTTAAAAACTTCAACCCTGCAAAATCATGTACTCTGCTCTTTGCTCTTTTGGCAAATGACAAACAGCTTTCTGTGGCAAAAAAAACAAAGCTTCTTTATATTGGTGGTTTTGTTCTGCTCCAAAGCAACAGCAGGATTACTGATAATTGCTGTCGTAAATAGAAAAAAGGTCCGTCTTAACCTTCAGGACAAAAGGTTTCAGTTTGGGTTCACAGTTTTGCAATAAGCTAAACACGTGTAAATAAAGGTTGAAGACAAGTTGGCCTTTAAGTCTTCACTAGAAGAGCTTGTTAAACTGTAAAAACAGTATTAGATAACAAAATCAGAAAAGAAAAATTGAAAAAATGTGAGTCCATAGAAAATAGTTAGACCAAAGGTGATCTGGAATAAAATAAAAAAAATGGGTTAGTAATACAAAAAATGTTCGGACCAGTTGTGACTCACAGCCCAGTTACTAAAAATAATGTTGAGATTGCATGTTTCTGCACCACTAATAGATACAATCTATGTGCTTCGTATCTGGATGTATCGTTTTAACTTAGTTCAAATTAAATGTTAATTAGCTCCATTTTCTCATTTGCTTTACAGGAGGAAGAATTGGTGGTAGCATGACAGCATGGTGAGACACCTGCCAGGTAACACACCAGATTTTAAGGCAGCTTTAAGGTTGAGAGATTCAGCTGACAATTACAGGTAATTTTAGCAACAGTTGAGACATTTTCCTGCTGTGTTTAAGGCAACAAAACCAGGTATTATAAGCCAAAACATGATAATTTCCCAACTCTAACCAAGTGTTTTATGTGCCTAAACCTAACCAAACATTAACCGCAGCATTGTCAGAGCAGAAAATTGCAGCCTAAGCTCAGTGCATCTCTGTGGTTTGCAAAAACACACAATGTCAACATTTATTATGACAACTAAGTTCAACTCAACATGTGAGATTGATCACAAACACACACACAGAGTCTCTGTGAGTCCCTTTGTTTACACCTCTCCTCTACCGGCCTTAAAATAAAATCTCCTCCCTGCATAGTACCGCTTCCTCACATCCATTTATCCATTTTTACCATCCAAGAGTTTCTCTAAACTAACTTTTTTGTTGCAGGGTTTTTGCTTTTGAGCCAAAAAAATGTTTAAAAAGGAAAATGTTTAAATGCTGCAACAACTCACACGGATCATCAACAAGAACCTGATTTGTATATTTGCTCCAAAAGACTCAAAAACATTTGGTGCAACAGTTTTGAGCTCTAAAAACACAACAGTTCTAGGAATGTATGTGGCTTTAATTTATGACCAGACTTTATTTGCGGACATAAATAAACGTAGAGCTCCATTAGTGAACTCACTCACTCACCATTGTTCTTCTTCATTGTTGTGTGTAATTAACTTCAGGAGCAGCAGCCAAGGTTTTTTCCTCCAGGATCAGCAGGTGGTTCATATTTACTCATCAGTCTGAACCCCTTGGGCCTTCAAAAGTGCATATACATACATGAACACACACATACTGTACATTTAAACACAAATCAAACTGAACAACTCCATAATGTGTCTGAGCTCGGAGAGTTTAATCTGCTTTGGGAGTGCTGGTTCTTGTACATTATATTATGTCCTGTCACAACACATCTGCAACCAACTACAACAACTTGGAAACCATTTTAGCTTCATTTACAGCAGCATGCGTGAGAATCACTTTGATTAAAACAAGACACATCCTATCAAGAGGGGCCGAACCGGCGCTGTTACATCCTGGACGACACTGTTTCCAGGTGTGCACCACACGGAGGGAAATGTCTTTTTTTTTTTTTTGTTCAGGGGGGTGAAAGTAGGTCAGGTCCATATCACAAGATCACAAAAAGAATGAAAAGTGAAGGCAAGAGTTAGATGTTCCACCTCATGTGTAGCATGATTCCTGTGAGATAAGACTCTCCATTGTGCTCCATGTTAACAAACTGTACCAGACGGTGAAATGCAGAAGTGTCAGCCATTCTTGTTCATCTCATTCCTTTGGATCAGGTGGTAAATTGGAGTTGTTATTTAGGTCAGCTTTTATGTGAGCTCTCATTTAAAGGTGTGTAGGATTTAGGCAGGGGGACAACAACCTGCTTTTTTCACACATTGGCTCTGTCTTGCAGTGCACAGACTTAACGAAAGGAAACTGGCAGGGTAAAGTACAGGCCAGAGGACTTGAACATTTGCATTCACATGTTCATCTCAGTGGATGAGTGGGAGGGACTCGATAGATGCCACTAAATGTCTCACACTGGTCTTTTACTGTTATGTCCCTGCAGAAAACAATTTGAAACCTTAAAGCCAGAAATTAAAACCCCAGCTTTAGTATTCTAAGTATCTTACTGAGATCTGTTTTCTGGCTTTTATCAACCTTAATAACCACATGCACCTGATGGCATTTATTGGACAGAAAAGAGTATGACATAAATCTAATCATCTTACTCTTGGCAAGTGAGAGAATTATTATATTTTCCAAAAAATGTCAAACTATTGTTCTGAGCCATTGAACTTTTTGGTGTAAAACAACTGGTCTCTCTGTCTTTAAAGGTTTAAAATAAAAAAAAAAAATGAAATACAAAAACTGTAAATATAAAAACGTGTCTTTAATAAACACACTGTTTCCTGTGTCACTTTGTGGACACTCATAAACAAAGTCACTCATTCTGTGGAAAATGTTCAGGCTCCACTCTGAGGGATTGCAGATCTTTAAGTAGTGGACTTGCTGGGTTGGATCAGTTATTCCAAGAAGGAAATAAAATAAAGGAATAAGAACAAGTGCAGATGCAAACAGAGAAAAAAAAGAGACAGTTAAAAAGACAAAAAGATGAGAATGAGGAGGAAAAAGTAAAACACACAGATGATACTAACTCAGACCTGCATGTGAGCTTTTTCTCCACACAAGGGGCTGCAGTTCATCTTATGATATAACGATTATTATTGTGATTATTGCACAAAAGCAAATTTCAACCAAAATTCCTGGAGAGATTTTGTCCAATTAAACACAGTCATTCCTTCAAGCACAGATGATTTCTTTAATACCACTTTTTTTCACATGCGTTAGTTAATACAGCACAGAGTATTTTTGCGCTGAAATGTTATAATTTTTTCTGTTTTGTTGGTCTCTGACTCATTTCCCAGAATAACTTCCAACATCTCTGGAGATTGGGCGTGAACGTGTTGCTCTCAGTCAATGGAAGGCATTTGGAGATATAAATATAGTGAAGCCATCCAACTTGTTAGTGAACACTGGGTGTGTCTGTGGTCGCGGTAGGCCTCGGCTCATCAGAGCGCAGTTCAGCATGCGGCTGCATCACATTCAGGTCCTTCGAGGTCTGCTGGCACGAAATAAATGAAATGTTTTACCACTGAACTTCGAGGTAGCTGACCTTGTTTGAGGAATTTAACTCAATTGTTGCTCGTTGTGACTGGCTGGTTTTCAATGGAAACAGAAAGATTACACCAATGATAACTACACCTGTGCACTATTTGGATTTTATTATGCCTCTGTTTTTATTTTTACTGTGCTTTGTCTCCTTTAATCCGGTCCTAAGGCACTTTGTAACCCTGGTTGTGAATGGAGCTGTTTAAATAAGATTGAACATACTAAATGAACTATTAAATTGTCTGTCAGGCGTCTGTCAGATCAAATACCTGCACATCCTGCACATTTTTTACACAATGCTTCAATAATTTTATGAAATATTAAAGAAAAACTGTTCTCTAATGCAGTTTTTTAAGCTCTTTCCAGGTTTATCCATATCACAGTTTCAATTCATTATTGTGATTTCACAAACATGCACTCACATAACTTTTTAAATGTAAAGAGAAAAGCATTTTACTGCCTCAGTACTGGATCTTTTCATAAGCTGTATGATGTTTGTGATTATGTTTTCTCTGGATATTTATTTACAAAATCCCCTTGGACATGAGGAAATAGTTGCAACGTGCATCGCAGTGAAACTCGACACCTCTCACTTCATAAAGCGATCGGGTGTAATGCACTTGGACGGTGCTCCTGAGCAGACGTGGACATGTTTAATTCACCGCTGAGGTAATGCTTTCTTGGAAAAGCTCCAGTAATGCATCCTGTGTGTGTGTGTGTGTGTGCGCGCGCGCGCATTAATGTTACTGTGTGTAATACAGACCATTACCATGAAGTCACAGTCAGCATCGTCCTTCACACCACAGGGCTCAAAGGTCACCTGGAGGGGAGAATTCCAGGACAGACAATATGGCTCCTTGGAGGTACGGAGGAGGCTGCAGCTTGTCTGGTCATCTGCTACGACCTGTCCCCCCCCCCCCGTCACTCTGCAGCTAAAACTGACTCTACACTCACACACACTCAGTGTGTTACAGGGGTCAAGCCCCTAAATGCTCCTGAAGGTCACCAGAGGGCTCTCTGTCCAGCTGCAGGCCGATAAACTTGGTTCTGGCTCATAATTATTATTAACTTGTTTCGACAGCACTGTTATTATATGCTAAGTGATGAAGTGCTAAAAAACTGGTCTTGTATCAGTTGTGGAAAAAGTATTTTAAAAATAACAATACTACAATGGAAATTACCCAATTACAAGTAAAAAATCCTGCCTTTAAAATTTCATTTAAAGAAAAAGTATGACAGAGGAATGTGCTCATGATATCAAATAAAAAAAAATTGTGTATGCACATTATATTATTTATAGCATTGGATCAGAACTGCAGATGCATCGATATGTGTAATTTTAATGCCATAGTTCTTTGAGATAAACTCATTTAATTAAGCTTAATCTATAAAAGCATCATAATTTAAAAGCTGATCTGTACCTTTAAAACTGGAAAGAGCCGGTAGCTGTTTAATGAATACATGAAGTACACGTATAGAGATATTTGGATACAGCACTGTGGTGGATTTTGGTGCTTTGAACCTGGTCTCTAATTTAGGATCTCAGACCAGATTAAATCCAAATACTAAGTAAATGCTATAATTAATAATAATTGGAATATAATAAACAAGATTAATAAGGCAAATTTTCAGTAATATTGTCCTGAGTTTTACTGTAGCAGCTTATAAGCCCTGTTTAATGTCACTGCTGTAAAATCCATGTTGGTTTTATACTGGATGGACGTAGATCAGTACAGATATTTAGACTGTGTGTGTGTGTGTGTAAGTGTGTGTGGTGCTTTGTGCTCAGCCTTCACTAGATGTCAGTGTAGTTTCCTGTGAGTTTCAGTCACAGTCAGTTTAGTACCCAAGAAAAATTCTTTAACCCTGCTGGAAATCTTAAAATGACTGCTTACTTTTTCTTTTTTTGTGGCACACTTGATTTGTGCTGTGATTTGTTTTAGAAAGAAATAGATTGTTACTGTTTAAGTACTTTGAATTTTTGATTTGGAAAGCTATATTTTTGTAACACTATATTTGTTTTGGCACATTTTTAATTTGTTTTCACATTGTTTTGCTAATTATTATTGTCTTCAACATACTACCACACTCGCTTCTACATATGACTTACTAGGACTCTGCAACAGACTCTAATAGTCTTTAACCTTCTCTAAACTCTTTAAACAAAACTTTATTTGAAATCTCAGCATAGATACAAAAAGTTTCAAAACATGTCAGACTGATTATAGTAAACTTTGTGGAAAATTTATATCTAGAGATCTACAGTTTATCTAATAGTGATGAACTGACAGAGCTGAAAAACTGTCGACATTTTCCAGAGTCTCACTCAGACAAATCATCCAGTTTGTCAGTAAAATCACTGCACGTCTGACACTTAGACCATGAAATATTACTTTATATGTTGTAGCTCCTCTCATGTCTTTTTAGGGGTCAAACAGTTTCTCTGTTTTTTAAAAAAAAAACTCTTCAGCTTTTTGAGTTTACGGAGCTCTTTTCAAAGCCCATCAGATAACTTCGAACATGTTTTTATATTCATGTATTCAATCACTAAAATCAAGATAAGTTTTTGTAGCTTCTGAACATTTGACATTTTAGAAAATACACATTTTTCACCCATGAGACAAGTTATCCAACTTAAACTGAACCAGGTGGAAGGAACCCAACACCAATCGTGTACAGCCAACCCTCCACATGCAATGTATCAGGCATTAAGTGCTCCTGCCAACATTGCGTTCCAGTTTTATAATTTAGGCTGAGTTGCAAAGGTTACCAAAAATTTGCTGTGCTGTTGGAGTCGAGGCTTTTCACGGTGGTCCTGTACGTAATGCCAAAATGACAGGATGGAACATTGGATACTGAAGTTTTGGCACCAGTAATGACTGAGAAATAAATTAAAAGCCACAAATCTTTCTTGTTCTGCATTTCATTGCCAGTTTAATTCAGAGGGATTTTTACAAACTAGTCCAGGAGCCTCATTAGAGACACTTCCTTAGTCTGAAATAAGATCTTATTTCAGTTTTGGATGACATTTAGGATTTTTGGCATGACAGAAACATGTTTCTTAACTGTATTAAAGGACAAAAATCCTATTTTAAGATAGGAATTTAGCTGCTGTTGAGCCAAACTGAAGAATATCCAACGTTAGGAACCATAAGTGAGGACGGCGTCAGTCTGTATGGCAGTGACAGTGAAGATGAAAAACAACATGAACACAGAAAATCATTACTATTAAAAGGCTTCTTCAACCATATTATGTTACTTTTACTTATGAAACTAAATTTCATAGAATAGAAACCAAAGGAGTGATATGCTACATGCATCTGGAGACGACTGCAAGGATGCACGGGGGCTCTGCTGATGGTCATATGGATCACAAATGCACTTTGCTTCCTTCTTCAACGTGACTGAGGTTTCAGATCCATCTTTGACATCACAGCTTTGCATCCCAAGCAGCTTCACAAAGGTCACCCAAGCTTTCTGCTCTGTAAATGCACTATACAAATGTCCCATGAGGACAAGAGATATCGCAAATAAAAGAGGTGTTTTTCATGCAGAGCAGGATGCTGGGTGTGATTGAGCTCATTGATGGTTGATGGTGCAGCTTTTATTAGCCAGAAAGGTTTTCATGCCATTAATGTGCAACTAAAAGTACAACTAAATGATACTAAATTAAATACTACAGAATTTCCATGTTTTTTTCTAGGCAGGTTAAAACTAGCTAGCCAATGACCAGCAAAGTAAGAAAGCCATTCATTTTACATCCACATCAAGGATACAGATAGTGTTTTGTACACTTTAAATAAGATTCAGATACATAACAGGACAAATGCTGATTAAAACATTGAGTTTTCGGTTCTAATTAGAATTTCTGGATTTAAGATAGGACGTCTGATTTGGACACAGCCCTGAGTTTAGGCTTTGTTTGTATTGTGTTTGTAGTTTTAAACTTAACAGTTGAATATTTAAGACTGTCTTGTAATGAGGCTCCAGGACAACATTCACTCATGTCAGCCAAATATGAGTAAAACATCTCAGACAAAGACAACATAAACACTCAGAACATCAGTGTGTCAATTTTTACGTCTTTGGTGACTTCATTTGAAATGCATAAATGAAAAACAACCTGGTTTTTCCTTTCATACAGCAGATTAGTACAACTAAAAGCTAGAATTCCACGTCATTTAACAATCTCATTCACATTATAGCTAACACTCACATGTGATGTTATTGCTCCAGCATGTTAATAGACAGGAAAGGCAGGTGTTTGTGGTCATAACATTACTTTCTTCATTAAATACCTTTTAAAAATGACAACTGAGTACCAATCATCAAGCAAAAAATAGATCTAAACTCTTGAAACAGTTACATACATTTGAAATAACGTGGACCAATTTTTTAAAAAGTGCATTGTTGCTGCTAGTGTAAGCCTTCCTACTGAGAGCCGAGGACGGCCGAGTTCGCTTTTTTTCAGTCAGAACATGCCAGATATTAATGAATGAGTCATGAAAACTCACCTGAAACATCCTCACTATCAGTCTTTTCAAGTAATCAATGTGTCGAATTATCTCTTACCTGTTGAAACGCCAACATCAACCTCAAACTCAAGTGTCCATCTCGGCTCCTACACCTCCTCATGGCTCTCAAACATTTTAGGGTTAAGAGTTTTATGCTGCAGTGTCACATGGTTAAAGATGAAATGTCTTATGGGAAGGCTCAGCCACGATCATAATCTACAGTAAAAACTACATTAAATTTAGAAATAAATAGTCTGTTTGCATAGTCTGGAAGTGATCACTAAATAGGAATTCATTCCAAGGAGAGAAGACTCCGGTTAATGCTGCTCCTTCATGTTTTGCAGCTGGTGCAGGGTTGATCTTTACTGGGCTCTAAAGCTGGTCCTGGATCTGCGCAGGGGGGAGGCATCATCAACTCAAAGCATGAGAATAGTAAACAGCAGCTGATCTGATGGGTCACAGCAGAGAGCAGTGGTTACCTGCATGAAGAGGAAGCAGCCATGTTAGTGGATTAATTGGATAACAATGAAATGAACAGCATTCATTTTCCTTTCTTTTGTTTTTCCAGCCTTGCATTGATTCTGGTAAATACACACAGTGCAAACTAAAATAACATCAAACTGTCTCTTTTTAACGTTTTCAATCAGCTTTATATTATTAAAAGCCTCAACTGAGACAGAAGCTGCAAAATAACTGCAGGTGGACAGAAAAGGACAGAAGAGCAACTCAAAGTCTTAACCTTCGCCTACAGAGTGTGTCTTGTTTTTCTCCATTAACAGTATATATGAAGTCATATTGATTTTCATCAGAAGTAAATATGAGCCATTGACCCGATTTTTTCTGCTTTAGCTTCCTGTTGGCCCAAATACAAGAGATGTTATGGTAATTTACTGATTATAAATGTTATGTTAACAACTTAACGTTGTTAAGTTGGATGTAATGATTTAATAACACTGTCATAAAAAAACAATTTACCATGAAGTAATGCAACATTTTAAATATAACTTATGATACAAATGGATGATTGTCTCATACTTCTGTTTTTTTTGTCTTTTACGTCTGAATTTCAGCTTTCCTTTATCTTTTGCATATTAACACGTCTTTTCTTTGAGTGAAACAGACGGCTGTGTCACTCAGTATAAAGTGCTGCTGAAGTAGCTGATGCAGTGTTACCTCTCTCTCAGGGGCAGATGTGGGTTACTGAGGAAGGACAGCTGCTGCTCCAGACTGCACACACGAAAGGCAAGGTAGCACGATGACAGGATGAGGAGAATGATACTGACGAAAGAGGAGGAGACACACACGTTAGTTTTTAATGTTATTATCACATGAGGTACAGGGATCCTCTGCCGACATGGAGGAAGAGGGCTGTAATGTCTCCTCATGAACACTAGGTGGCAACATTTGACTTTCTGTCATCATACTGTATGAAGGCACAACAGGAACAAGCAAGTTTGTATCTGAACTAAAGGACCAGAGCAGCATTTAATTAAATTTTAACTCAAAAACTGCAAAACATAATGCACTTTATTTTACTGCTGAACAAACTTTAAGGAATGATGTTGAGTTTCAGGCTCTGAAAGTGTTTCTTGCACTTGAAAGTAGGGTTTTAGTCTGTCTTGTATAGTAAAAACATCCCTTTACCATGACAATAGAGTTATGACAGATTATTTCAAATGAGCATGCAGTGTATCAGCACACAATGATACTAAAACCTGCATTTATTTATCTTTTTCTTCACTCACTTTGCATGCATGTTTGGCTTAATTATGTGCATTAGAACTTAGAATTTTTAGGCTTAAATCCAAATTAAATTTCTGTATTTCAATATTTGTGACACACCAGGATGAAATTTCTCTTTTCTCTTTTCTCTTTGTCCTTGACATGAAGTATGGCAGTTGTTCAGAGTGCACCATCAGCAGTATGACAGAACCTTCAGGAGCAGATAAGGATTCATTGCTCTGTCAAGGACACTTAAGCAGAGTAGCTTCATGCCCTCTGGGTGAAGGACAGTTTGCATGGACAATGTGCTGCCCTGCTACGCTGGAGGGCAGGTGGTGCAAGAAGGTGAAGCTCACTAAGAAAAATTATTTGATGCACTGCATTAATTTAAAAAAAAGTTGAGTATGATGGGGTGCAGAAAAACATGAAGTAAAAAGTGTTTTCAAGCAGCTCTGATCCTCTGTGTTTAGTTTGAATCACCCACTATTTATATCTCCATGTTCATGCTCACAGTGTGCGTGTGCGTGTGTGTGTGTGTGTGTGTGTAGCTGTGAGTCAGCTGCTGGCGCAGGTGAAGGTGGTGTTGTTGGTGTCTGTGCGTCTCTCTGTATATACTCACAGCAGGGTAAAGAACTTGAGCAGCTGGTACTCCATCTGGCCCAGCTCTGCCACTGGCTCCGATAAAAGACCTCTGTCTGTCTGCAGAGCTCGCTCTGTGAAACACACACACACGCACACACACAAACATAAAACCATTAACAGCACATGGCTTGACTGTTTCACTGTTAACAGCACCGGCCTGCTTGTTTATGTATGTGAATGTATCTGGACTGAACAGCATCCAGCGCTCACACACCGTTCATGGTGTGGCGATACTCACAGTGGAGCTCTGACATGAATCACTGAGTTAAGTAAACTTTATCAATCATGCCTTCCAAAGGGTTCTCCTTTCTGTTTATACTGTTATGTAATATTACATGCCAGAAGGAGCAACTGAATTATTTAAGCTGTGAACTGTCAAAGATGTTGAAGACATTTTCATGGATGTATCTCACATAATTTTATGCAAAGATGAGTTTTCAAAGTTTTTAAAAAGAATATTGTTCATCTGTTTTCTAAGAATTTGTGTGTGTTTTTCTCTTATCTACCTTGTAAAAAGAGGAGTGTTTATTTTTATTTTTTTACTATCATGCTATTTTATGCATTTATTTTTCTATTTTATTCCCTATTGCTTTGCTTTACTCTGCTTTTTATTGTGCAATCCTGTGTTGCATAATGACAACAAAGCTGAACCCTGAACTTTATGTTGTTTTCATTGCTTTTTCATTCATAATTTAATCAAAACAGTGCAAACATTAAACACTATATTGTCAGATTTATACAGAAACATGAGCCAAGTGTTACATAACCGCGTCTCTATTATCATTGCATCCTGGCAGACATGTTTGCAAACTTGTTTTTGTGAAGGTTTTACATGTGTGTGATGTAAAGACTGTAAAGAATAAAATCCCACTACGAGCTGCAGTTATGAAAAGAAAAGCATACAGGTATTAACTCAGGTAAATCTCATAAGTAGGCACACATCTTTTAATTACATAACTCCCCTGTTTCCGACTCCATATGTGAGCAGTGATGATAATGTACACAAAAGCTCCTGCTGATCAAATATCCAACCTGCACCGGGGAACGACATTAATGCAGGTTAGCATTTAAAAAGCCTGTCAGCGTGTTAAAGTGTCCTCAGACAACTCTGACAGCAGACATTGTTTGTGATAATCTCTTCTCAATCTGCATCTGCCCAAAGCTTTTTAATACAAGCCCCCACATGGTTTAATCTCCATTTGGAGCTTAATGTGTCATTACGTAAGAGATGTTGCCATCCAGAAGCAATTACTCTCTGTCTTTCTCTCTCTCACACGCACACACACACACAGACACACAAAATTACAGTAACATAAAGACTTAAAAACACATACACATGCACACAACTTAACTCTGCATTCACGTCTCGTTTGACAACAACGAACATCGAGCTGTTATCCTGTAATGTGAGTGATAATTGCAGCTGTAACACAGATTCTGTCCTCAGTTCACCGACTCTCTGTTTCATTTAGGTCAGATGAAAAACTGTTACTTATTACCTCTGAAACTCATCATGCACCTCCTGTTTGACCTGATTTTATTTCCTCCCCATGATGCAGACTCTCATTATTCTTAAGATTTATGAGCAAACTGGCAGCTGCTGGCAGAGTGTTGTTTTATGATGCCCCACCGATGTGAAACACTTCATTTCTATCAATTAAAGAGGCAGCAATATTGGGATTTTCAAATAGATGATTAGTGTTACATGTAGTTATTACTTTCCCTTTCCTTCAGCTGAATTGTGTACATTGTACCTTATTGTAGTTTATTGCCCATGCTTTAATGTAAATAGGCAATTAAATGAGGTCTGTGACACATTTTAATTTTCATACATTTTGCATTGTTATTATCTTTGGTAAACATAATTTTTAAGTTCAGTTAATCATTTTTTTTTTTTATCAGGGACCAAGTAGAAAATACATTAATATCAAAAAGAGACATCTGCAATCCCCTTTGAAAAAGTGCATTGAAACTGTATTATTTTACCCTAAAATACGCAAAACAAGAATTTCTACAAGGACTTTCAGATGAAGAGAGCAGATTTCTCTTTAGACTGGTTATTGAACGAGTGCTGCAGGACAAAATATCCAAATATCTCAAAACATCAACAAACAAAAACAGATTCAACTCAAACTACACAACTCAAAGTGTTTCACAGTCATGTTTTTCTTATCACTCTGTGCAGGATATTTGTTATTATATCTGTAGTTTTACAATCTTGATCTGGCACAGATTACTTGAACTTGAACTACTTTGGAGGTGCTGATTAGTCTATTGATTATTCATAGACAATAGTTATAAGATATACTGATAAAGCTCTTAATAGACACTTACAAGCCAGGCAAACAACCTTCAGGAAACTACAGGCAACCTCTAGCCAGTCAGTTATAAACAGCGTGTGTGGCCTTGAATCCAGCCTTGGAGTTTGTATCTAGTGTATCTTGAATGTATGTGGAGCTTAATCACCTTCCAGTAGCTGCTCTGACTTGAAGGGTGTGTCTGGGGGGCTCAGGCTGCTGGTGGAGTTTCCCAGGAGGTCGGGAAGAGAGGAGGACACAGACACCACCGAGGGTTTCCTCCTCCACTTTAACACTGAGGGGAATTCGTCAACCACTGGGAACTCGTCTGGAGTCGGGAACTCGTCCTGTAACACACACGAAAGAGGAGAATGTAACTGAGAGACGGTGGTGACAGAGGGTGATTTTTAAGGTGTTCTGTCTGAATAACGTAAATATTTAAAATAAATGCATGTAAATATAAATCAGGCATCTTCATGTTTTCTATGAAAAAAGCTGGACACAAGAACAAATACTCATCTTTTCTCAACACTTTCTGATTAAATTAGCGTGAGATCAAGGATGCATATGTTAATACAACTTAATTAATCCTTAATACCAGAGCTTTTGTATCACATGGTGGCATAAAGTGCACACATATAAGGCGACTTCACAGAGCTCTTTGATGGCATCGGTCTGACTCGGGGGGATAATGCAGTGCAGAGCTGCAGAATGATCTATTGATCCTGTCTGAGTGAGAAGCTAAAACAGCCTTCAGGTCAGCAGCAGTTGTAAGTGAGAGTTGTCAGAGGCCTTTAGGCCGACAAGGAACACGGCTGAGAAACCTTAAAGCCACTTTAATGTCTGCGAATTACAAGATTTTTTTTAGTTCCAG
The DNA here is from genome assembly GCA_029814665.1 of Acanthurus lineatus. Lineage (NCBI taxonomy): Eukaryota > Metazoa > Chordata > Actinopteri > Acanthuriformes > Acanthuridae > Acanthurus > Acanthurus lineatus. The sequence continues at coordinate 26,163,562 of JAPZDV010000001.1, forward strand.
CCTCTTTGATCTTTGCAGCAGCATGATTTTATGAGGGTTTGTGACTGACCAGCGACAAGGTCGGCTCCTCCATGAACTGCTTCAAGCTCAGACTCTTCCCATTGACCTGGAAAAAGAAGGGAAGTCACCTCTCTGACTGACATGTACATAACACAGTGTACAGACTGAATGAACAGTGTGTGTGTGTGTGTGTGTGTGTGTGTGTGTGTGTGTGTGTGTGTGTGTGTGTCCTCTGACCTGCAGGTGTGTGCAGATCCTGCGGAGGACATCATACACACTGTCTCTTGACAGCAGAGATACAAATACATACTGAGGACATAAAAAAGAAAAAACGGTGCATTAAAGCCCTTTGAAATTTTCTAAATTAATAGATACACATGAAACTTTTTACAAAATAAAATTTGGCAAGTCTAAACACAGTGATTCTGTCAGATTCGTATTCATGCCGCTGTTAAACAACCTCTATTGCACGACACTGATAAGCTGTGATATCCAAACTATCATTTATCAGCACAATAAATCAGATGTAAGATAATAAACTTTCAAGAATGCTGTGGGGGAAAGTCATTAAAAAATAGTTCAAGAAGATTTTCTGTTTTACATCTCGTCCTGCTTTTGCAAAGACATCATGCAGACTCTTTTCCCTTCATCTGAAATTTGTGTGTTTGCATCAACTCAAACCTGCATGAAAACATCTCCCTGCTCATGTTGGCAGTAAACAATCAGTGCATCCAGACATGCAACGAAGTGTGTGAGTATCTGTGTTTGCAGTCACACAAAGCACAAAGTAATAAATTAACATTACCTGGAAACAGAACAAATTCGATGGAAATAATTTGGGGGCAAATAACACTTGAGGGATTCAGAAGCTTTAATCTGGGGCACAAAGAGGATATTCTTCTAATCACATTTCGTTCTTTCATGAAAAACTGTGACCAACATGTTTGGGGCAGCTTACCCAAATATCCCTCTGACCTGGATAAATATCACACATTTTAAAGTACTTTTGAATTTACTTATGAGCATTTGAAACACCCTGTTTGCGTGTGTGTGTGTGTGTGTGTACTTTATGACAGTGTCACTTCATAAACAGGTCTGTTTTTTGGTCTCCTGACAGCCATGCATGTAAAAGAGCTGAGAAACTACAGAGCCTAACCTCATATCACAGACATGGGCTGTGAACTTTTTACCTCAGTTACAGAAAAACCAACCTCTGTCATTTTCAGCAGCATAATCGCACTGTTAACAGCCGTGTGTGTGCACATGGTCACATAATGCATGCTAAAAAATCAAACATGCATACTGTACAGGGTATTTGCTCTTATGCTGCATGAGACAGACCATCTATATATGTTAATATACTGTATGCCTCACATAATTTGACAAAGGTGGAACAAAAGTTATGCATTTCTACATTCCACCTGTGCAGGTACAGTCTGTGTAATTTGCACAGATGGAATGTAAAACACTTTTTTATATTGCTGGGTTATGGCTTGGCCAGCTGGGTTAATGTGTAACCTTAAATCAAGGAAGAAAAGGGAATCATGTGACATTTTAAAAGGTGATGACAGAAATCTTAAACTGCATGAAGACTGTTGCATTCATCTGGAAAACTAAGTGTTATTTAAGGAGCAGCTAGCAGAGCTCAGTGCTGATGAGCTGCACAAAAATGAACTACTTCATCTGCTTACAGTTAAGCTCTGTCAGCCTTTTTGTTAATAATTATTAATTCTTGTGGTGAATAAAATACATACTCATTAACTTTGGTTTTTGTGTGTATATATGTGTGTGTGTATGAATAAGTGTATGACTATCTGTAGACCACTTTTCAGTTTCTCAGAGGATGACCTGATGACCTTTTGTCTGAGCATATCCGTGAGCTACAGATCGTAAAGGTCCCAAAAGCAGGAATTTAATTTAGTCAGTGCTCTGGTTAATGTTAAAAAATTTATATATATTGTGCATGCTAACATCTCTAAACTAAGATGGTGAACCTTAGCATGTTAGCATCCCTAACACTAGCTTTAAGCTCATCATACTGCAGTCTCAGGCAGCATGGTGGCACATTCTGGCTTAGATCACTAATATGTGTGTTCAATAAACTAATTTCTTATCCTCAGTTTACTAATTTGTGCCCTCACACTCCTCTCTTAGGTAGACTTAAAAGACGCCACCACGTGTCAGTGTGAGCTCATCGGCTGTCATTCTTGATGACTTGTTGAGGCCAGAAAAGAAGCTGAAAAGGGAATTATGTCTTTGAAAACACAGCGTGATGTCAGGCTGAGTCTGACGTGACAGAAAGCTAAAGAGTCCCTCTTGCTGTGACGGTGGAAAAATAACCTCCCTCTCCCTATCTGTCTCTCTCTCTCTATCCACCAGGCTGGGACTCCACTCTGTTTCTATCTATAGCATGGTGTTGTTTTTTCCATCACACCTCTCCTGGAACATACAGCCCTGCTGTGCTAATCAGCGTAAGTATTTTAATTCACAGTGACTGTGATGAAGGTGTTTACCTTCTGGCCTGTGTCTGTGGTGATAGCCAAGCCATTGGGCACAAGTCCCGCTGTTTTGTGCTTCTTCACCAGCCTCACAGAAACGACAGGAATAGCAACCTGAAGAAGATGGAAAAAAGGCACAAACAACAAATCATTTATTAGGAAATGTTTAAATTTGAGGTGAAAATTAAAAGCAGTATAAAAACACCAGTGTGATTTGAGTAAATCGTGGCAGTTGAGCTAAAACACACTTTGGAAAAGCCCTGGAGAAAATCAGAAGTGAACATTTAACGTGTCTTGTTTCAGTCAGAATGTGAGGAATGCAGCCTGGGTAAGTAGCTTATTGTCACTCAAACGTCAGGAGAAGTTTGCTTTCAAGGAAATAAAGGAAAAGGAACAATGAACATCAAAGAGAGAGATCACATAACTAGTTAAGGTCAAAGGTTCAGAGCGTGTACCTGTTGTTGGTACGTGTGTTCAAAGTGTTCACACACACACACACACACACACACACACACACACACACACACACACACACACACAGACGTTTCCATGTGAGAGAATTAAGAGTGTGACACTGAAAGTCACCCTCTCATTCTGACCGACTTCCAGTCAAACAATTTGTCAAGTTGTCCAACCAGCGTGTCAGATTGTGACTGTGGAGTCACTCGGTTCAGGTTTGTCAGTCAGGTTGAGTTTATTAAGCTGTCTGTCAGTCATTCCTACCTTAATGTCCTTGCCGAAGAGGTTGGCATAGAAACACAGCCAGTTTCTGGAAATGTAGAGCCGGCCTTGCAGGAGGATATCTCTGAGAAGAGCACAGGAGTACACTGAAAACAGAGGAGACAGAAACACGTTTTTAACACGAGAAAACAATATCTCTGAACCTTCCTCCTGCCCCACTGGTATGATAAGAAACAGTCATTCATCTCTGAAGTTTTACATTATTAATTATTTTACTATTTTTAATCTGCTTTATTCTGACAGGTTGTACATAGCCTCAAAGGTTACAGTGAACCAGGTTGATATATGCAAACAAAAGTTGTTTATACACTGCAGGAGAAGTTGGTCACCCTGAAACCTGAAGGCTGCACACAAGACAGACATTTCTCCAAATATATAAAAGAGGTAAAGATAAAGCAACTATACAGAACAATTTTTTTAACGTGCATTTGTTACATAAGAGTTTTTGCATGTAAAGACACTTTTGCTGAAAGTGCAGCTGCTCAAAAAGCTGCTGCTGCTCATAACTTCTAGTTTTTTTCCTGCAGATACTGGAAATAATTTATGTTTTCATGCACTACCTTGCATGTTGTCAGTATTTCCACCTCAATTTCACCTCAACCTGAGTGTTAAGATTTATTTAACAGTCCCTTCATCCTTCTTGATGTTGAGGAAAAACTCTGGCAAACTAAAAATCTGCTAATAAAAATACTGTTAAACAATCAACTGGTTAGGGACATACATTTGAGCTGCAACTCATAACTCATTATTGATTATATTACTTCAAAAAAGGTTAATCAATTTGCCTTTAGAGTATCAGAAAATTGCTAAAATGCAACATTTTTCAAGAGTTAAAGGTGACAATTTAATAAATGCTCTTTTAGCACGAAAAGTTACTGAACTTATTATTATATAAAGCAAGAAAACAGTAAATCCCAACAGCTGAAAAGATGTATAACCAGAGCTTGATTGACTTAGCTTTATAAATTGCGGAATGATTAATCACTTATCAAAATCGGTGCTGATTATTTCTTGACAGTTGACCCATAAACTAATCATGTCAGCTCTATGTCACATTAATAGCTGATATCTGTTACTTAATTAAAGGTAAATCAGTCTTATGTTGTTACTGTACATCAGCAGCTCGAGAAAACAGAATTCATTAAAACAGGTTGAAGGGATTAGAAAAACAGAAACAAGCACAAATGCAAAACAGGAAAACCAGAGTGAAGTTGAAGCTCGAGGCGCCTGAGAATATTAAGAAGCTGATTCTGCAGCAGTAAGCAATCTTAAAAGTTTTCCCAGTGGTCAGAGGGACAGTACCTTTCATGAGGATCTCATCCTTGGGCACGCACTGGAACAGTTTGTGGTACTGCGCGTTGTACTTGCTGACAGTCTGTGCAGAGGGACAGGGCAGAGTCATGAGCAGCTCCTTGGCGGACCGGCCTGCCTGCACAGCACCAGCACCAGCACCACCGGTCACTCCGCCACCGCCGGCCACTCCGGCTCTGCTCGCCGCCGCCGCAGCAGACACCACCCTCCCCCTCAACGGACGCGAGCTCTGCACCAGGCTCAGCACGTTGGCACCGTACACACACACACACTCGCGCACATCGAAGGCCTGGAGCAAGCTGCTGCAAGACACACACTGTTTCCCTGCTGCCAGTCAGTATGCTGGGGCCGAGATGGAGGACTGCCTCCGTGCTACTACCTCTAGTCTAAATGCATGCAAAAACACACTCCTGGCTCTAATGTGTACATCTACACACACACACACATACACTTCTACAGAGTTACAGCAGCAGCAGCGCCTCAGTTTACAGCCACTGAGCTCTTTCAAAGAAACTACAAGGCTCTCTTTCTCTGTCTCAAATACTCCTCCAGTGACTCTACACTTTGCAGCACCCAGCTGACACCCTCCCTCTCCTTCTCCCTCCTTTACACACACATACACACACACACACACACACTCTCTCTCTGCCCTTCATCATCCTGAGCTGAAAAACACAACACCTCCTCTCTCGAACACACAAAGACCCCTCACTACTCTCACTTGAAGTCTTTTCTTTCTTTGCCTTTGCCTTTCTCTTCTCTCTTCTGTCTGTCAGTTTCTGCTCCTGTCAGACTGAAAGTCCTCACTTTTCAGAGCAAATCATACATTTTTCCTCCCTGAACACACAAGAGGTCTCATTCATTCCACTCTCTCCTCCTTCGCCGCTCAAATGCACCTCCAGCTCTAAATATCTCTGCCGCCACACGATCTCTTCCTCTCTATCTTTCTGTCCTGTCCTGGATCTTCTCTTCCTCTCCTCTGACTCGAATCTGCTCAGTTTTCTGTTGTCTGCCGCTCCTGTTTTTGTCTTACTATTTATAGCTCATGCTAGAGCAGCTCCTGTCATCGGCAATATGGCGCTTACAGTAGTTTACAGTAAAGCAGGGGGCAAAAATCTGTGCTGGGGGAAAGCTCAGTGTTAATTTTAACTGGTAATAACTTGTTAATCATTTGCAGACTGAATTTAGAAGTAAAATATTCACAGATGGCGTGTTTGAGGTGGGTTGTTTTACTGTTACTGTACATGTGGGCTGATTTAAGGCTGAGAGTTTGTTTAGAGCAAATATATTGTCCCCAAAGAGCCAATGATGGTATTATTATGTTTTTATGAGGAACAATTTACCAGCTTTTCTACATCATTTAACTATAAAATGATGAGAAGTCTGCAGGGTGAGACGTTTGTTTTGTGATTTAGTGTAAGAGTCAAGCGATGATGGATGAGAGAATTATTTATCAAAAAGGAGGGTGAGAGGAAATAAACACTGAGCCTTCAAGCCAGCGAATCACAAACCAAACAATCTCCACAGCAGCGTTTTAACAGGGAGTGTTGCTCTCATTATAGAATAAACACTCAGGTACAACTATGTAAATCTAGCTGGACTCAATCCAGTCACAGGCTCAGCGACTATGAGGAACAAAAGAGACTCACCGAGCCTCGATAACATTTCTTCACATCTTCATAGGACAAGTCTTCAATCAGCTGAAACCTGTAATGCAGAAAAATACACTTGAAACTTCCTCATATGCATGTTTATCCTTAGACAACAATAACTCTGCTGTTTGAAAAATATACAAAGAGTCAATGTGCTTCAATGGACAAACTTTAAAAAACAAAGTACGCCTCAATATATTTTTACAAGCACATTAAAAGGAGGATTAATGCCTTCATCTGGCCTGTTAGCTTATGTGCCTGAGGACAGTATGTGCGTCTGTGTAAATGTACACTGCATGATAATCCCAGCTGGCTAAAAGCTTCCACAAGAGGAGTTAATCATCGGTGTGTGCATAACTGCAGGAGGACGGAAGGCTTTCACGAAACAACGAAATCGAAGACAAATATTGAGTTGTTTGTGACCATGCCAGGAGATTATCCATGTTGTTCTTTTTATAGACAAAGAACATGAACACACAAACACACACACACACACACATGCATACATCACTGGCATCAAGCTCGCCTCAGGAGGAGCAGCAGATGTCACAGCATGAATCAAATATATCAACTGATAGTGCAGAGAGAAGCACCCAGCAGATACAAATACTGAATAATCAGCCATTTAAAGAAAATGTCAATGCAATGAACTGACGTCCTGGTTAAGATCCTTTAAAGAAGTCGTGTATGCACCAATGACAACTGAAAGATTTGATGTTTTTGAGGGATTATTTCCTGACAGACTCCCCTTTCTTCCTGTATCTGTGTGTGAGTGCTGCAGGTGACTGACAGTGATATGAAGACACTCCTGCTCAAGGACATTACTGATAAAAACAGGAGCTCCGGCAAAACTGAATTCCCGCTTCATGTTTACTGGGATGGATTATCTCACTCTGTGAAAGCCATTTTTTCACACTCTGCGACAGAGAAAGGCATCAAATGACCGGAGGAAAGTGAGTTTTGATATCTTCAACCTGTCAGAGTCCGACAAGAATAATGTGAAGGAGACAGGAAGACTGTGACATTTGTTAGTCCTCAGCCTCAAAGCCTGATCCGCTGTCACATTTAAAGTGAAAATATAATTATTGTTCAGAGATACGAGGCGAGCAAGTGTTTGGAGCCAGGTTAGAAAGAAATAAGGGTCACATGCAGTCTTACTTTATAACACTTGTATTTAAAGATGGACTGTAACTGAGGTAGTAATAATCTGATTTGTACCTTTTGTGCACAGTAGTTATGTTAAGCTTTGATAAGTGCAGTATTTTGCTGCGTTTTTGGAGTGTAGGACATGATCATGATTTGATGGTTACTCTAAATTTAGCGAAGTTAAACATCTCAGTTTGTCTCCCACGACTCCACAAAGGACTAACTTGCTTATAACTGTAATACAAGAGTGTTTTCTACATGAATCATCAGCTGGTGAAGATGTTTACTTTTTGCCCAGTTTATGCAGCGTCAGCCTCAGTGTTTTTACACAACATCATTTATGGAGTCATCAAGTAACTATTTTAGATCCTCCCTCAGTTTCAAAGATAACATTTTATCACTGTTTCTAAACATGGCGGTGCTATGATTCAGCAGAGACACCAAAACGTGATGGCACATCATTTGTATTCTCCTTGAACACACGCCTTTACTCGTATACTGCAAGGTGCCACTATGTTAAAATGCCCCTCGCTGTTGCCTCTGTAGCAGCAGGACTGTCTGCCTCTGATGAGAGACTCTCCTCTGGGTAAGAAGATAGTGTGACCTCTGTCCCTAAAGACTCCCTGTGACTCTGCAGCTTCTTTCCATGTCGCTCTTGTTGTGAATTTAACACAGTGGAGACAGAAACTTGTCTGTCATGCGGCAACCATGATAATCATGTCAAAGAAAAGCTGATTTCTGTGTCTGAGTGCACAGCAAAATGACTTAAGCTAACCTCAATTGGAAAACGTTATGTAAATAATACAAACTTAACTCAATAGAGGACACTCATCATCATAATCAAAAATTATAAGTAGAAACTTGAGGCAAATCATCATGTAAAAATAGTACTATAGTTAAATAAATTATCAGCATGAATCATCGCTTCTAAGCAGAAAATGTTTCTCACATTTGTTCATTTGTTTAAAAAGTTGGTAAGATGAAGGTGAGAGCAGCACTTGTGAGAAAGAGTGAGAGATTTTTTAAGGACAGAAAAATGCTAACAAAAAGAAAGCTAAAAAAAGACAACAGGGATGAGCAGAGAGAAGAGAGAGGACAGATAATACTGGTCTTTCCTGCCACAATGCAAAGCAAATGCCACCAGCAAACATCAGACACAACCACAAAATTATCTTAAACCAAGGTCACTGGCGTTTGGAGATTCAGTCGTCATGGTGACAGATTTGATGACATGTGATCTCGGCCATTGTTGTGTCTTTCAGGGCTTCTTGTCTCGTCTATTTCGGCTAAAAGTCTTACAAAGAGAAGTATAAAAAACAACTACTGAACTTATATGACAACAAATCCGTCTCCGTGCTTTTAACATGCAGCTGATTCATGAAATGACAGTTAACTTTATCATCTGTATAAATCTACTCTAATAGGAGAGTAGAGAAGAAAAGGCAAAGTTTAAATAATCAACATTAACTGAGAATATTCTTATTCATCCAGGTCAAAGTCATGTCTGGGCAATTAAATCGAATGCAACTGGACTTTTTCATTTGTCAGTGAAGATGTTTTGCCTCTAGGCTTGTGCATGAACTGATGAAGTCCCTTGGATTAGAGGCGAAACGTCTTCACTGACAAATGCGTTCGATTGAATTGCCCAGATATAACCAACATTAAGTATTTATTCTTTAATCTTAAATATTTTGCAAAATAGTAGATAAGCTTTGTTTCCTATTTCTACAACTGTCTTTAATGCATTTAGACACCTGTTTTTATGTCTCTGTTGTTTCTCTTCTATCATCTTCTCCTTCATTCAGAGAATCAGGGAGCGACTGACAGTGAGAGACATGTACATGCACAAACTCAGGCTGGAAAAAGACTCAAGCAAGGTTCAAGTGTCAGAGAGCAGAGAGGGTTTGACAGATGCTGAGGCTGCCTGCTGTGTGTGTGTGTGTGTGTGTGTGTGTGCATGAGTCTGTGTGTGTGTTTGTCTAAGAACAGGATGAAGCTGTTGTTTACAGCCGAGCAGTGCAGCTGTGACAGCGATGCCAGCTCCCCTGCTGGATCTGCTGGACGCCTCACAGACACTTTAAGTGATACACGGCTCACATCACATCATGAATTATCAGAAAACAGCAGTAAAATACACTAAAATACACTGATCCAAAACATGCAAAATGACTAAATATTCTATAGTTAATCGTCAAATAGAAATAAGAGTTAAAAGTAAGAATATTCTTCATGTTACTTCTTTGGTTTTTCCACTAGCTCATCATATTGTAATTTAAAATATGTGCATTTCCTGTACATTAAATAAGCAGAAAAAGACATTGGTCAGACTTTCCTTGCAGTTACATAAGTTCAAAAGACAAAATGTTTTATAAGTGTTTCATAATCAAACTACATTCAAGCAAAATCAGGTCATTGCCAGAGTCGAAAGCTACCCTCCGTTTAACCTCCCCAACATTTAATTATTATACGTAGCTCGTCCTAGCTGTGCAAATTCATCGTTTTCCTCATTAAACTCACCTTGCATTATCTCTTGTGACCATGTTGTGAACAATAGTGCATGTGTGCTGCTCTGCCTGCTGGTTGCTGCCTATAAATAGGATCCACAGTGACTCTCAACTCCCAGGTGGAGAGAAGGGAGTGATTATTAAAAACACTGGCAGCTCTGTGGGGACTAACCGGCTCTCTAGTCCTCGCTCTCCCTCTCCATCTGTCTCTCCCTTTTACACAAGATCCAGGTCTTAATCAATACTGCTGGTACATCGAGGTGAGAGTGGAAGAAGAAAACCGCTACAGGCAATTCCCATCACGATGTCAGGAGAGCTGTGAATGTGATGTGTAAGGGTAAAGCATGTTTTTTTTTTCTACACAGGGTATAAACAAGGCCACACTGGGATGATGTGTTGGGAAAACGATGGACGGTTGTCAAAGATACAGCAGTGAAATCTAGCTTCAATAAAATGTCTCTGAAGGTTTATTTCGGACATTATTCAGAGGCTTTGAAATCGACTCGCACCTCAAGAGAAACCCAGCTGATGTAAAAACATGAAAATCACAATTCCATTAAGGTTTCCACACAGCAAAAAGCAGCAAAATAAGTTTTTTCCGTAGTTGCCAGGTGTGTTCAGTGGGCTGCAGATCACATTGTGTACATGCAGTGAACCTGAGTCCAGCATATAAGATATAACAAGGCATAACAACAACTGTCTTTGATTCCTATTGTCAATACAGAGGCTGTGGTTCAGAAACGAAACTAAACCTGTTCATCAGCTTAGACCCCTGCGAGCAAAGCAAAAGGTTGCCTGCAGTATGAGTGTGTGTGTCTGTGTGTGTGTATACGCATGCGCCTTTGTCAGGGTATCTCAGTGCCCTTGGCTGTGAGGCTGAATAGTGAAGCTAATTACAAGCTCAAAGAATCCTAAATTGAATCCTAAATTAGAAAGCGAACACCTCCCATCGGTGGCTGGTGCAGAAGTGGACTCCCAGTCAATAATTTAGCTGGAGGAGAGGAAACTGGGACTGAGGGAACTGACAGAGGTGGAGAGACTCACAATGAGTCGTCAAAGTACCCGAGAGAAACTATAACAATGATGACACAAGAAAGAGGAATTTTAAAACTGTTTCCTGAGCTCAAAGTCCAAGTATCACATTCATGGATCAAAACTGGGAACAAAAAGTTGTGTTTTTAAAAATTAAAGTTCACACTAGTGTAAAAATTCTCTGACCGGCTGACCGTTGCACACTGAGCAAGCAATAGGTTCACGTCAGCCTTGTTTTTGAGCCACGAACGTCAACAGAACCATCTTTTAACACACATCAGGAAATCATTATACTTAAAAAGCATTACGCAAGAGTTTTATGGTCAAATTTGGCAATATTGCGTGTGAGATAATATTCTTATTGGTGATACTTACAGGGAGCGCAACCCAAACATGGTCAGTGAGGAATATATGGAAAATTGTGCCACTTTGGAACAACAATGCATTTTCCACCACTTGCTATGTGATCAAACTGTGACCACAGCTGCTTCTATGCTGCCTGGATGAACTTCATAGATATTTTAAGACTTTAGTTTAAGCTACAGTGGTACGGTTGTGTTCATTTCAACTGTGCAGGACATTGAACAAGAGAGGGTCACATTTTCAGAGGTGATTTTCAGAGGTGCCTTGTTTAAAAACATTACAAAAGGATCACTGTAAAATTTTGCATGCAATAATTTAAATTTGAGCTTTATAAAGACGTGTGAGAAAAAGTATCCTGAAAACTTGAAATAGCAAATACTCAGATGATTTAACAGAAAGTGTTTTAGATTCAGTGCGGATAAACACAAATACAGTAAACCCACAAAGTGTTTATGTTTGTCTTTAAATCTACATTCACTTAGATTTTTACAGTTAACGCTGATTGAAAAAAGGTTTCTTGAAGTGACAAACCCACAGAAAATTATCACATAACTCTTAAGCTTTAGACTTTAAGCCTCCCTTGGCTCATAGTTTGGGTTTTAGAGCACTTTTAATTTATGCTTAAATCTTTGCCCATATAATTTATATCTAAAGACAGTCTTATTGTAGTTAAATCATTTTGATGACCCCACTGTACACTACCTGCCCAGAAACAAATGTCACACATTTAAAGTTAATGACAAACTGATAAACACTGTGGCCATCATGGTCATGCTAAACATAAGTTGGCGGACACCAAAACAGAGCTGAAAGAAAAGAGAAAAATAGGACATTTCTGAAATTTAATGTTAATGTTGCTTTGTGACCTGGATGTGTAAATAGCCAATTCTTTGCTGACTCACTGGCTAAAACAATGTTTAACATCAATAATATTTAGTGGTTGTATATTTTACAGCCTGATGTTTTTCTGCCGCCCCCCTTAGTGGCCATAAATCACATAATGCAGCTTTAAACACTTACGTAAACAAATATTTACAACTCCAAATTTTGCACGTAGCAGCAGAAGATGGTGAAGTGTGTTAGACGTGAGGAGGGAATGAAAGATACACACACTGCCGAGTACTTCAAGTTCAAGTCTAACATGTCCATGAAGCGTTCAAGTCCCTCCCATTCACTGAATCTGCAAACACACACACACCCACACACCCACATACACACCACGCTTCAATGCTAAATCCCATCACGGAACAGATTCCCCTGGATTACACTGCTCCGGCCTAGAATCCTTCTTATATAACACACACGCACACACAGACACACACACACACACACACACACGGACACACAATCTTGTACTTCCATATTTGAGGGGACTCTCGTTGACATTGGACAGGTCAAAATGTCCCCACTTTGTAGGTTAATAACTTGTTCCTGAAGCTGCAAGTACAAGTACAGACACATACCTGCACCAAAAGTCTGTGGTGGATTAAAAACTTTACTGGTGGTAAAACTACAGCAAATAAAATTTTCCAATCCTATTTCTCTCCAGGCCTTTAGAGGGGAAAGCAAAAATGTTCAGTGTGAATCTGTTTTTGCAGTATTTTTCTGTATGTGCGTCTGTGTGTGTGTGTGTGTTTTCATGTCTGACCATTGTCTGACATCAAATACAGCTGAAATAAAAGCAAAAGATACGTGCTGTGGAAACAAATCTCCTGAGGCCGTAACCCATGACTATTCACAGGATACAGATGGTGTGTGGGAAAAAAAAAAAAGACAGCAAGTGTTGCAGAACTCTGTGTATGTGTGTTTGTGTGTGTGTGTGTGTGTGTGTGTGTGTGTGTGTGTGTGTGTGTGTGATATTTGCCTGAAGTGGCCGTGTGTGTCTTCGTCCTTGGAGGGCTCCAGGTCCTGTGTTGGGAGCAGGCCTGTTTCTTCGCTCTGCTCCTGCTGCTCAGTCATGCTCCTGGCCCTGAGCACACAAACACAAACATACACACACACAGCCGTATGTTAACAGCAGGCAACACGCCGCCGGACGTTCATGCAGACTTGTAAAAAAAAAAAAACAATGTTGGTTTTGTGTCTGGGTTTGGCTTCAAAGAGAGTGTTCCTCACAAACTATGGGGCAAACATGTGGACTCAGTGATGATGCAACATTCAAAGTCTGAGTCCGTTTGTTTACATGACAATAAAAAATCTCTACTCAGCAAAACAAAGCCAGATTGTTGTGCTTGTGTAAAGGGGGTCGGTGTCAACTCTCACCCAGATGCCTACAAAGATTCAGAGCACCACAGAGGTTGTGCAGATGGTTGACCCGATGTGCCGCTGTGAGCTGACTCAAGTTTGACAACAAGCAGAACAAAGCAGGATAACGTGAAAACACTCAACTCAGGCTTAAAGAGCAGTCCAAGTTAAACTCTGAGGAAACCAAATCACACCATTCAACTGTTTACTGACATGGATTAAGAGGTTCAGGTAACGTAAGGGTCTTGTTGAAGTTGTTTTGCACACAGTTTGAAATGGATGGCAGCAAATGGCTTCCTGTGGGAGGGGGAAAAAAAGCCTTGCAACCTCCTCCATCTACAGTGAGACCATAAAAGCAATGGAAAAACAGATCAGTGATCTTAATCACTCAACTAGACCACATAACACGTTTCGTCTGCAGAACTCCCACAGTCCTACCGGATGAGCTTTACTCAGCACTGGGCTAAGAATATAAACTGTGTTAAGACCCTTGCTTCACTATTTCTAACAGTTTATCTGCTGCTTTTAGCCAACAGTTTTAAACATGTTACCTAAATGCTTTTAGTTAGCAGTTTTAACGTTTTTGCTCTGGTTTTTTACATTTCACTCAATGTATTTATGTGTTATAGGAGCCTCAGTTTAGTGCATGTGCTATTCAGTTATGCAGCTACTCATAAATGTAAAAAGATCATCACTTTGATTTATGTGTTATTTTAATTTCCTCCTTAAGACAAGTGCATGGATCTATTTTACGATCAAATTCTAATTTACTTACTAATCTTTCCATGTTTGGAGATAATTTGTCCCATTGAGACAAAAAAAGCTTGTATTATTCTTCAAAAGTTTTACAGTGTGACAAGCTATAAACTATGATATTTTCCTCCTCTCATCCCTCCTCCTTTCTCTTTCACGCACACACACACACATACATACACCCACCTGCCCTGTGCCATATTTTCCTCTGGGAGAGGGGAAGTCGTTACCACCTGCCCTGATATAATTACAGGTGCTGATGGAAATGGGCTCCTGCGTGCAGTTTCCAATGTATTATCTCTAATTGGCCAGAAGCTTCACGTCAGCTGCTGACCTGTTCAAACAACACGGCCTTCCTGATCCTGGAGGTTTTACATCTGACTGGTTATCTCTGATCTCACAGGGTTGAATGGGAGGTGAAAGGGCCCATTCTGAGAGATAAGGGAAGCTCTTGTGAGGAGTTTTCACCTTAAGCCTGAGGTTAAGGGATTGGGGAGGGGTATCTGATCCCAGGTGTTGGCCTGAGGGCAAAATCGAGCTTTGAGGAAACAGTGTTCTTTGGATGCTTGTAGTTGTGTTCAGTTTATGCTTTGTAAGGAAATTGATGACTTTTAGTATTTTAATAAGATTGAAAGAAGAATTCAATGAATCACTAAGATTTATTTTTACTTTTTTTTTACTTAAGACTCCCTTAAAACTTTTCAACTGTTATAAATTAAAACGGTCTGTAACATCCAAAAATCACAGTCAATTATAAGTAGGTGGGTTTAACTTTGTAAAACATTTTCTTGAGTAAAAAGTTAATCATTTCCTAAGTGTAGTAAGGGTAAGCTTCAGTGAAACCTTGTGTTTTGTGAAACTTAACTGTGTTCAGCTTCCACACCTCTTCCCTAAAGCCTTTTATATATGAAATGAAAACACTGTGCAAACTACAAAAACTACAAATCACATGTACTTTTACAGAAACGCTGCCCATTTGGAGTTTTGAGATTCATTTCCTGCCCTGCAGACAGTCACTGGATCACTTTCGTATAAAAACTAGCTTGCACAACAAATTACATGAGACAGAGGGAAGTTTGTCAACTTATTTTAAGCTTCAGTTGAAAAAAAAAAAACTCCTTGTAACCTTTGACCTGACAACTGGGAACTGTCTGACACCACACTCATGTCATGTCATGGCTCAGGGAACAGACTTTAGAAAGCTCTCTGGTTTCCAGGTTTATCAAAAATAAACAAAAAAATGTCCGCTCAGCTACACCTGAACCTGTGGCTTCCTGTGTGTGTGTGTGTTAGTGTCTGAACATGAAACTCTCGTTCATGTTTTATTCTTTCTGTTGGTCCCTCATGGTGTTAATGCACAAATAACCTTATTTTCAGGCTGATAGCCTCCTGAAGCTTTTAGTAAACTTATCAAACCTTTACAGCACAAAACACTGCTGTCTACTTGAAACTACTTTTACTTTTTTGATTGCGTGCCTTAATCCTGCAATACATAGCAACAAACGTGCTCTCTGACAGCTCAAACTATTAGAAATTAATAAAGCTTTTAAATTACATTTTGGATGTAAGGCTCCACTAAAAACCAAGGTGTAAACTTTAGCTTATTGAACAGGTCGGTTGATATTGTGCTTATTTATCAACATGATTACAGTTCATCAAATGACTAAACATCAATGTGAACCTGAAGTTTTTGAGGCAGTTATACACTTTGCCAGCAAGCAGCAGCTTGAGAGACATGTTCAAGGTTTCACATATAAAATAGTAGTTCCCTTTGCAAACATGCAGGCTAACACCAGAGTCAGGAACTGGATGTGAGCCGATACAGAGAGCGATTGTGGCATGTAGAAACACTTGGGGTGGGTAACCACAGTGGCCTGGTGACGTAAGCTTCACTCTATCTCCATGAACAGGGATGATTAGTTATCTGTTTTTCTGCAGCAGCTCATCTAAAATACTGCCCAAACATTCTGCAAACTTTTACCACACAAAACATAACACATACATGTATGACCCAGAAGGACAGCATGATACTTTTTTTTTTTACAAAGCTAACAAGTAAATGATTACTTCAAACTTATAATGAGACCAGAGGGGTCAGCACATGTTTGACTAAAAATGAACTGCCTTCATCACCCTTCAAACCTCCTTCCTACTCCTCCCCTATCCTCCGGAGGCTGAACTTTTCACATGCCTCTCCTCCTCCGTGTCCTTCTTCATCTCAGGAGACAAACATTTTGTGCAGTCACAAGACATCCTCCAATCCAATAAACTGTAATCTTATTAGGGTTGCTAGCCACTGGGATTGTTGCTGAGGAGTCAATGCACTCTCTCTGTCTCTGCTCGCTCATCTCCCTGTAGTCCTGTGCTACTAAGTTGTTAACTGTTGTTTAATGCATGTAGATATAATAATATAATGATAGTTTCTTTTTCACAATTTAAAAAGCCTGATTCCACTTTTGAGACTAAGCTGTTTATATCTGTTATAAGTGTGTTGCTACTTCCCACTACCTGTACTTAAGCTAATACAGGCTGCCCCTTTGTGCCTCTTTGATTACTGCTGCTCTTCTGTCAGTATAACAGAGAATCTACTTGTGTTACCAGTCTTAATTAACTCAGGGAAAGTCACTGACAGCCAACGGTTTTTGCAAGATTTGCCAAGTGCTGCAGAAAAGTAAAGAGCTTAAACATATAGGCTGACTACCTAGTGTTGAACTTAATATTTTTTGTTTATAGGATTGTCAAGTCTGCACCTTGAGGAGAATCTCAAACAAGACAGAGACACACGGCTTTGTTTACAGTGGGAGTGTAGAAGAAAAGGTTATGTTTGTCTCAAAAGCTGAAGGTTGGTTTGTCTTTGAGAAAACTGATGTTGTCTGAGATCTCAGGAGCAGTCCACAAAAGGGTTTCTCTAATGTCTGTGTGTGCTAAATGTGGCCATTTATTTAAAAAAAAAAGATTTTCACAATAAATGCAAATAGGAAAAACTGAGGAAAGGATTATGCCTAAAAAATGTATGCACCTTAATTAAAAGATTTTCAGAGCCTTAATGTTTGTCTTTTTTTCCAAAAGAGCCAAGTTTCACTGATTTTTTCCACTGTTATTGTGGAGCTACATATCTTTATTTGGTCCTCTGGTATTTTACAGACTCAGTCTGTGAAACTCCAACAGAAGCACCGCGTTTGGACTCTGCACTCTGCACTGCTTGAGACCTCCTTAAAATAACCTCTCCATTGTGCAAGCACCTCAAAACAGCCTTTGATGAAAGAAGTGTGTCCTTAAGGCAGCACAAGGCTGCAAATGCTCTTCTGAAATTTATTTAGGAGACAATGATATTCAGTGTGTAATTCAAAGGGGATTTTATGGAGTTGTGGGGAAAAGGAAATTGATTTACTTTGTAAAGTGTCTGTATCGTTTGTTTCTTTAATACACTTAACAGTCATTAATCTTATTTAAAATATAAATAAACAGACTTCTATCAGAAAGTAGCTCCATGGCACTTTTAGTATTAGTGTTGCTAATGTTAAAGTTACCAACAACTACAGTGCTGTCTGCAAAAAACAAAAAACAAAAAACAAAAACAATATTGGACCAGGCGAAGAACATTTTACTCACATTTTCTCACTTTAAATAATAACTTAAAATATGTTTGCATCTACATTTTAACCTAACTAATGAGCATTAACACCATTTTAAATAAACGCTGCTTACTGCTGTCAAAGGCAGAGACAAGCGTCAAGTTTGTCAAAAGAGGTCGGGTCACAACGCGGAAGTACAATAGTTCTCTAAAATAAAAGCATGGCGGGATTCCCTTTATATTGCCTTAATCAGTTAATACAAAAATGATTTATTAAACACCATAATTCACACGGTAACAGAAATAAAGTAATAAGAATTACTCTTATGGGAAACTGCATAGTTACCTACCGACAAATTTCAAGACCAGTATGTAGTTTATGTAACTCTATGTATGATGATATCTACATATATCTACATGATATACGTACCTATATGTTCCCAAATCATACTAACATTTAGTTAGTCAATTCAGCACTACAGTTTTGTGTAAAACAATATTATTTTCACTCCAATTGTGTCAACTGAAGCACGTAATTTGTCGCCAGTGCTTTTACTTTGAAATAACGAGCGGAAACTCATCATGTCCTCGCGCTAGCTTACGATTAACGGTTTTTCAGCTTCTTACCTGTAACTCACGAGGTACCGTGACTTTTTCCGCCGTGTTGTCGCCTTGTAGCTCAGAGAAACCTCTCAGGTCTGTGAAGCATTTCTCGGTGAAGTCATTTCATGATCTTTATCCATGAAAAACTCGCAAAAAACTCCAATTTGGCACAAATCGTGAAAGCTAAAGCAGAGAGTCGCGTTGACGGAACGGTAACGTTAACGTCCTCAGGAGTGTGTGAGGCGTGTGAGGTGGGTTGAGCTTACCTATAGCCCAGTGTGGGCTGTTTACACACTACCGGGGGATTAAACGGTGGCTATTTTCTTCCCACAGACGCCCAGAATAAAATAACAACTGGTCCTTTGAGCTGTTTAATCTGCGAGTTTGGCTGAAAATGACCGCACGGGCTTCTGTAGTTTGAATTTTAATGCAGATAGCTGCGGACAGTAAGCTAATTGTTCCATTTGCTCTGATTCAATTAACATATTTTATTTTGAACTAGTCAGAGGTCATACGTTTCCTGGTTCAAGTTGCAGTTTTTTTTTTACAATAATTATCTCTAATGTGTTTTTTAAAAAAGAAAGTAACTTATTGTAACTTCAACTGTTATTACTATACCTCAGTATTTGTTACTGTTTGAATTCAATTTGACTGTGGTGAAATGTAATAAAGTACATTTAGTGAGGTACTCTTTTTAAGTAGGACACCTGAAGGCCTAATTTGCCCGAATCTGTCCATTTTATGCTAATTTGTGCAACATTTTGTAAGCCAGTTTTGTATTTTTAACTCCATAATAGTTTTTGATAGCTTTAGAAAGCCTTTGAGTTACTTTACATATTCATTTTTTTTATATAAAAAAGTGTATTTTTACAATCCTGATGTCCCTATGGATTAAGCAGTGCTATATAAAGTAGCTGACATTATCCCCCCTCTACCAGCTGCAACATTGGTGACGCTTCCATTAATGCATTTGTAATTAT
>JAPZDV010000001.1:26183721-26205901 GCA_029814665.1 Acanthurus lineatus
TATTCCTCTGTAATGGACCATTCTGAGCAATATAGTTTTTTCTAACTCAAAGTAAGTAATATTATGAATGTAGCAAATTGAATTTACTTGTTCAGAGTACTTTTACTCTGTGATATTTCTACTTTTACTTCAGTAAAAGTTCTATATACCTTTTCCACCAATGCCCACTGTATAATGAATATAGACAAGGTAATAAGTCCATACCAGATAATAGTATTTAAAAGATTATTCCAATTATCATTATATTTACTGAAAATATTTTTTTAGAAAGGTGATGGATATCTTATGTATTAAATATTACTGAGTAAATTAAGAAATTGTGTGCAATCAAAGACAAAAAGAGCTCAGATTGAGCCCCCTGACATTTTGTGGGGCAGAAGAGTACATAAGCAGAAAACAGGAATAACCAAGTGGAGCACAAGGACCTCAAAATTCAACTTAATGGAGTAAATGTACTTAGTTACATTCCACAAATTATTTTGTTTAACCACAGTCCAAAAAGTAAAAAGAGATTTGCACATTTAACATAAAAAGATGTAAAAATAATAATGTATAAAGAAATCTAGCTGCAGTCCTCCCTACGGTATGAATCCCTCCTCTCAGTGCAAGGCTACAGACATTCAAGCATTCAGCAAATATTCAATTATCAGCCATCTGGCATGTTACAGAGAGTTCAGGCTCTCAGATTTACAGACCAAGCACTTCTGAAGAGCCTGTTGTGATCAGGACAAGTTTCAGTTTGTAGACAATGCTGGAAAATTAAGCATAAAATGTTCTGTAACTTTATCATGACTTAAAAGTGGGTACACAGGTGGGTTAGGCTCAGATTATCAGCAAGAAGACATTAAATCCTGAATTTTTGTTTTCCAACAGTCAAATCATGACTGAATCACCTGTGTCCAAAGTGCAAAAATATATTTTTAATGTAGAAAAAAGAACAAGTTTGGAAATATGATAATAGACTGCTGAAAAGAAGTTGGAACTTAAATGCTACTGTAATATCAATAATGATAGTAAAAACAATATATATAACCTCAAAGTAATAAAACATGTCTTTGCATATTTCCATTTTAAATTAAATATTAGGGTATCATTCAGATATATTGATCAATGTAAAAAATCTGAGGGATGCCTTCCTCGCTCTGTCAGTATCCCATTTATCTCAGTTCAAACATCCTGCCAAGTTCACTCTCCATATCTCCTCCTCTGTGATTGGTTCAGATCCAGTTAGAGCCGTTAACTGAGCATCAATTGATTTAACATTGATTCACCTTCTCAGTCTAACACATGACATCCATGCCATACTCTATATTCAGTATATTCAGTTCACTTCCTGTGTGATGCTGACTGACCTGGCTCTGCTGGCTGCTATCCTCTGACTGCAGTTACCATGAGGGTGGCGGTAGTGGGAGAGCTGGTAGTATCGGTCCTGGCCAGGGGCCTCGTCGGCGGGCAGGGCCTTAGGACTAGCTGCGTAGATAGTGCATCCCATGAACACCTCCTGGAAGTCACCCTCAGTGTCCTACAGCGAGCAGAGAAGAGCCGTCCTCAAGGTATGCTTTGTCTGAGCGGCCTGTCCTGTCCTGATGCCAGCCAGCTGCTCTGTGGAAAAGCCATTGGCTCAGCACATTGTTATCCTAACCCCTCCTTCCCATCTGAATCTCTCCTCCAGCCAACCTCGTTCTCCCTCTCTCTCCGGCCCTCCTCCTCCTCCCTCTGCTGAGCTGAGAGCACAGAGGATAATCAGATTTCACATTTACACTCAACAAAATCATCCCCGGCGTAATCACTTGCTGTCACTGATGTTGCATTATGTTAATGCACACAGCTCAGTTCAGAAGCATTAGAGGCAGTTATAAATATCCTGACTGACTGATAGACGTGAGTGCTACAGCAGACGCAGATAAAGTTTAAAACAGTGTGTCAGAAGTGATGCACTGTGAGAGTGAGATGTTGACAGCTGGTCAGACAGGTGGCAGGGGTCACAAACAATTATCACTATATTTATCACTTCATTTCAGCAGTTTATCAGTTTTTAATTCAGTGAAAAATGCTCAACACGATTTCTCTTGAAATTACTTAATTTGTGTGATGGACAGTAGAGAATTGAAAAAAATTATATTTCTATAGAGCTGGAAAAAGCCTCACAGCATTTTGCTCATTGACTGTAAGGTTTAACGTCTTTAAATACTTTGCTTTGTATAATGTTTTCTCTGATGGGTTTTTCCACATATGCACATAAATATGAACAACTTTCACAATCTTCTAATGACATCTGATGCTTCTGTCTCATTATTCCACTGATCATAAGTGGGTATTGTTACAATACACTGCAATGCACCAGCAAATGCAGGATAAAAGAAGACTGCAAGCTGCTTAACGCTGGTGCGATCAATGCCAGATTTAAAGACAAAGTTTAAAGTTTGTTAGACCTCAGTGATAAACAGAACGCTGATACAAAGTTTGTTTGGCAAGGAGAAAAATCCTCAGAGCCCCTTTTAAGTGAGCAAAGAGGAACTTCTCTCAACTTCAGCATATATAACTAGAAAACAGACCCTTTATATAATTCTTTCTTTACATTAACAATAAGCAACATGAATTTATGAGCGGGGGGAAAGCATAAAGGGTTTAGTTGTTTATCAGGTTTGTCAATCATACTTTCTTTCAACCAACTAAATTTCAGGACTTTATAGAACCTCCAAATTAAAACTCTAACAACATTTAAAAATTTCAAAAATTTGTTCTTTACAACCACAACAGCAATATAATAAATAGCATGTATATTGTGTTAAGCCAAACCCTGTCAGGTACAGTAAATAATACAGAAGCAAAACTCCCTAAAACAGGGTAAAATTAAACATTTGGTCCAGTTGAGATGGAGCGTGACCTCTTTAGAGACACTGCTCTCCTGTGGCCAAATGCCACAGTGCAGTTTTTATTATTCTATTATGTATTTTGAGGATCATCCATTCAGCTCTTCTTGCATTCTTGTGACTTGTGAAGTTGGATTTATCCCACTGTATTGAATCTACACAACAGTGTATGCTGTTTAAACATTTATACTTGTGTACTGATGTTGCTCTGCAATTACATTGCCGAAATGTTCCATGGCAGGAAGTTTTCTATGTCACTGTGCCAAGTTTCTTTGAGTATTTCTTAAACATGGCAACTAAAAGTGAGTGCATCTGCGACAACATCCTTAATTCAAAATCTGATGGGGGTGAATTTTCTGTGCATGTAATTACATTTCTAGGGAGGTGCTACAACATAAATTCTGCACAGAGGTATAATTCGGGTGTTAGAAAAGATTTATCTTTTGCTATTTAAAATAAAAATTTATGTTGACTGAAATCACTCAACATGACTTAGACTGTCTTTTTCCCAACTTACAAGGTTGACAAATGTTACTGAGGTAACAGCTGCAAAAGAATACCTGGCATTTGAAATTATAATCATTAACAACATTAACATGTGACACAGCAGAAGTCATTGAGCAGGTCCCAGGACAGATTGTCTCATAAAAAGATTTATTTTTTTCCAGCCCAAATTTACAAAGGCAAGTTACAGAGTATTGTATAAAAAAGAACCATGGTAATGTACACTTTACACAAACTCCTGAAGGGCGGGAGAAAGGAGAGGGCAAAGAGTTCTGAATTTTTCTCACACAGAAAGAAAATGAAGACATTGTAAACATCCTTGCAAGCACCAGAACTGGTACTGTTTAGAGGGAGGGTTTTGTGTGACAGTAGGTGGGTCAGGAAAAGACCAACGAGCAAGTGTCTCTGTGTTTTCACAGAAGAATGTTCAACTAGGCACCAATTGAGACAACTGCTGGCCAATAAATATACTCTTCACCATGAAACAAATACAGTCCTGCAAAATACAAGAGCCAAGCACTTTCCAATATGTTGATAGCAAACATTACTTTTCTGGCTTTTCATACACTTTAGTATATATGATTTTCACTGGGCTTCGCTTACTACTGAGATAACATTACTACTCTCAGAAAGAGAACAAATGCACTTGTCACAACCATTGTCTGATAAAACTATATGTACTGTATGCAGCCTGCTGGTACTAAAACCCACTGACTTTAATGACAACATAGCAGCTGCCTAGATTACCCTTACAGATTAAGTACAAGTCAAACACCACCACATTCAGCTTATTCATGTCAGCCATTCTTCTTTAAAAAGCGCAAAAAAGTCAAAAGATATACCACCTTGCAAACTTCCGTGGGACGAGAAACTGGCAACTTACTTAATGGGAATGTCCGAAAAAACCTCAAGATGAAGAGCTGCAGTTTCATAATCATAAGTAGTGTCTCAACAAACGGCTAACGTCTGAGAGTAACTGGTGGCTTATGGACTTGAACACATACAGTATTAAATGAGAAAAAGAACTACAACAATGGGAACATCAGAGGTGACTGTAAAACCCCAAATCAATAAAATTAAATTTAATGACAGCATGGTCAATATTCAGCTCATTATAATGCTTCAGAGGAACATAAAGACTGTTCACAACCCACAACAGCACTGCACTGGTGCAAGATTTATGGCATTAAATCTTTAATAATTCCCCATCTTGAGCCAATATGTCATTTCTGAATGAACCATTTCCAGCTCGGAGCAGAAAATGTGTTTTTTTTTTTGAACCCATAAACAGAAGCCCTCTGAAATCAATGC
Source organism: Acanthurus lineatus (assembly GCA_029814665.1). Taxonomy (NCBI): domain Eukaryota; kingdom Metazoa; phylum Chordata; class Actinopteri; order Acanthuriformes; family Acanthuridae; genus Acanthurus; species Acanthurus lineatus. The sequence continues at coordinate 26,188,410 of JAPZDV010000001.1, forward strand.
AAACAGCATATGGATAGAATTTCACTTACAACCCCTGAGGTATAAGAGAACCGTAATTTAAAGCCAAGAGGGTCCCTCTGTTGACAGTCGCTTTTTGTGTTGATTTAAAGTTAACCAGATTTGGTCAAGTTATCAGAATTGCACCACTGGTTTGAGATCCAAAGAAAAGCCTCAAGCAATGTGCCTCTTTCCAGCTGATTGGCCAACTTAAGTACTTCAGTCACCTGCGTGAGATCAAGGTCCTGTTTCACTCGTTCTAGCATGTTAGCTTTTGCACCAAGCCTTTTTAATTTCAAGCTCATTGTCTGCATCTGATTGGTTAATGTTTGTTCTGTAACAGTAACAGCTGAAAGATGTTTTGGGTCGTAAGTTTAATGTGCCAGTGGTTGAACCTACAGCACAAGCAGCAACTGAGCAAAGCAAACTGGTGTCTGAGGTATCAGACTCATTGGCCCAGTTTAGAACTGACTCAAAGCTTGCTGCTGGTAAGATAACCATGCTAACATTTGTGCGAGGTGATTTGTGTTATGGTGAAGCCACACCAGCAAGCGAAGTGAGAAAGATTTTCACCTTTTTTATGGTGCACAAAAGCCTAAAAATCAGACTGATTTTTCAGTTAATCTGACTGAACCGTCAGTTTGAGTTGCCATTGAAGATCTGAGATGTGGACAGAGATCCAGAGGTCAGGAACCAGTCTTAACTGTGTACTGCATGTTCTGATGAATGGAGATGTGAATCAAGCTTGTGATGTGTTGAGAAAGTGAACAAAATAAAAAAAAAATGCAGCAAGACAAACAAGAATAGACATTTAGGGACTTTGTGGCGTTAATGATTTGAGCAGATAATGTTAAAATGCTGTGAAGGCTGAAAGCTATTTAACAGTTGTGTGCTGGGATAAATACTGTATAAACATCTATGCACAGAACAGTAGGCGAAAAGTCTATATTACAGCAGAAAAATACAGGAGTTGAGTTAAATTTCACATTGTTTACAGAAAACAATCAAACCTGACGAGCTGAACGAAGCACAGTCTTACAGTAAAACACCAAGTGATGACGATGCCCCGTGAATTCATCGCTTGCTGATGTGGCTTCACTTTTATGGTGAGTGTAGAGACAGACAAGAACCTTTCATGGTGAGGAAATACAGGACTAATACCAGCGTCAGAAACATTCAAGGATGAACACAATGATATGGAGTATTACTGAGAGAAAAAAAAACAAAACATGAATAGTGTTTATTCTCCATTGAGGTGTGTGCGGTCCCTTCGCAAAACATGACGACATCATCCCTGAAACAAGAACTGAGGGTTCGAAGAGGATGGGAATCACCAATGACGATGGAAAATGAAAAAAACTTCAGTCTCAGGCTCTAAAGTCTCTGAAGAAAGCAGCTGTTGCCATATTCCCTCTCCCCACGAAATATAGCCAAACATTTGTCAAGTTAAGGATATACTGTTGTTTCACGGCATACAATAAGCCAAAGACATAGAATTGAAATCATTTTTTAATATGATTCACTTTTTTTTCAGTCTTTAATTTAGTTTGACTCCCCTTTCCCTTCAGCCACCCAACCAACATCCCCTGCCAATTTCTTTCTGCGTGTGACAAAAACAATGCAGTCAAAGAAAAAAAAAATAACAACAAGAAAAAAGCTGTTCTGGCAGTCCAATAGTCTCTTTTTGCATTGTATTTGTTGACAGTGCAAAGACTAGATAATCAGCGGGTTGGTGTTTTCTCTGCGTGATGAGGCAGAGTGATGGCTTTGAACCTGGGTTATTATCAGTCCTCTTACAGTCCAAGGTCTGGAAAATTTGGGGTCGTTTACGAGGGGAGAAAAACAAAAAAATAACAACAACAACAACAAAAAAAATCTGCCAAGCCTTGGGGCAGAGGAACTAAAATATAGATAGAAACACCATTCAACTGATGTCTAAAAGATAACACCCGGGAGATTTTCTTCTCATGTGAGCCAGTCACATGAATCTTTGCAGGGTTGAGGTGTGACGGTCAGGTTTCCCTGAGAAAGATACAAAGAAAAAAGTCATTTATAACCAGATCATAAGGAGACTACTGCCATTAATGCTTTACACACTTCTGTAACTCTTATCCTTCAGAAGGAGGTAATGGGGGAATGTAAGAGCAGTCACTCAGGTGTTGCACTTAAGTACAATTCTAAGGTACTTTTACCCTACTTCACTACATCTCAGAGGTATTATTGGTCTTTTTAAAAATTTAATAAACTAATTACTATGTAAGTTATGTTTTTCATGCAATATATATAAACAGTTAAAACATATACACATATTTCTTTGAGAAAATTCTGTTAAATAATTTCATCCACTCTGATCAACTGCAAGATTTTACTGCTGTTTACACATTAACATATACTGCAGCAATACAATGCAGACAACAAAGCAGCACTCTGTCAGCTGTTTTGCGTAAAAAGTTTTTTTTTTTACTTGTCAGGTTTTTTGCTTTTGCTTTTTGCTGATTTTACTTTTCTACTTCTACTTAAACTCTGGAGGACCCTTGCCTGATATGCAGTACATTTCTGTGGAGTACTTCTTCCACCACTGAAGGTATTTTATTAACTGTAAACTGGACCTGCAAGTTACACTAAGATGGCAGTTTATTAGTACACACAGCTACCTAAGGACTGTTGTATTTGATTGTGTTAGTTTAATTTAGGTGTGCCTAATAAACTTGCAACTGAGTGCATTTATATATTTAATTACTCTGCTGTAATTTGAAAGAGCTTCCACTAGATGTCAGTGCAGGCTGCTCTGGCTTAGTGTCTTGGTCGGCTCATTCAATGTCTTTATTATTATTACCACTGTGATCCACTTGTCCTCAGAGGACCTACTTAGGATGGATGAGCTGAGAGGCTAAACGCTGAACTGCATATTGCTCTAGATTGCAGCAGAGCAGTAAGGGCTTTGTTTGGCCAGGATTTGTTTTCTTTTACAGGTTCATGCCTGTGAGTCTGCAAAATAAATGTGGTAAGGAAACTGTAGAGCAGGGTGTTCTTTTCACTTCAAATCAAATAAACCAGAGACAAAGAAACATTCAGTTTTGTTTTTACAGGACCATCTAAATCTTTGCCAGTACTTATAACTCATCACCTTAATATTTTTAACAGGAGTTATATGCATCATTAATGTGAAACAGTGTCTTCCACCTGCATTTGTCAGGTTTGCTAACACTGTTCCCGGCTCATCTATGTCTCATTAGGCTTGTGTTTTGTTCCACTGACAGTCTTTTGCATGTCTCTCCAACTAAGGGGGGGTCTTACCGTTCTCACCTCCGTGGTGGTGGGTAGAGGGAGGGGGTTGCTGCTTGTTGGCTGGCAACAATAGCTGATGATGAGAGACCTAAGGTGAGTTGGAAAATGTATGGCTATCAGTGATATTTCCTATTTAGATTCTGACTTTAGATGGCTGATCTACCATAATTTAACAGTCTGCATCTATTTAAAAGGAGTATTCTGGCCTGATGACCTCTTTTTAACATAAGTAACTGGCATTAATCTACTTTCCATGTACGATAGTATCTTATTAAGTATTTAAGAACAGAACAAAATTAAGTGCAGCGAATTCACTGTTAAACAGCAGAGATGGGATGACTGAGGACTGACTGACCTGTGGCGTAGGACAAGTCATATTGCCCTGGAAGCAGGGAGTATCCCAGGTGGTGGTGGGAGGGCATGATGCGCTGGGAGGGGGAGGATCGTGGTCGGTCCACGTCTCTTTCTCTTTCTCTGTCACGCTCCCTTTCCCGATCTCTGTCTCCACCAGCTCCTCTGTCCTGTTCCCTCTCTCTCTCATGAGGTGGCTTGTCACCTATTGTGGGAGATTTGCTCTTGTATTGGCTGGCGTGCTGATGCAGGATATCCAGGGCTTTGGAGTCCGTTGCTGTTTTGGTGACAGTAGGGCTAGCATGAGATTTTTCGCTGCCTTCCTCCCCTCCGGCTATTTTACTACCATATGGAGAAAATGGATAGCCTCCAGGTAGGTATGAACCTAAAATTCATGAAGAAAATGGATGGTTCAATTTCAGTTTTTTAGGACAAACAAATGTGAGAAGTGAATTTAGTTCACCAAACAGTCCATTTGGACTTATGGACAGAATGCCACATTGTGTGCTTGCTAGGGCTTCATCCAGATACTGGGAGTTTAACAGTCTAGCACCAACTCTTTGTCTATTTGTTGGATCATGTTGATCTTAATAATGAAAACCCCCACTGAAAACACTGAAAAGTGATTGAACACAACCACATGATGTTGCGTTTTCATTTCACATGATCTGGGACCAGCATTTCCAACTGTAACAACATATTTATGTTGTATGTAAGATATCATAATATAAGTACCATGTCTAGTGTTGAATCATCAGCAATGTTGGTGTGATGAAAACTCTTGTGTGTATTTATTGCCCACTTACTATACATCTATACTATTTTTTGGGCTATATGTAACTTTCAAGAATATGTGGATTAACATGAATTTGACAAAGCCCAGAGATATTTACTTGCCACTTCATCCACCCTTTCAAATTCTGAAAAAACAGCAAGCTAGCAAAAAACCCAAAACAAAACCCAGGCCATTAAAAATGGATGGATGCCTGCAAATATGTTATAGTTTATATGGTTCTCTGATTCAATAGTAATCCTTTTCAAAACCACTTTCATGGACATAGGTCAAACTAAATTAATCCCTGATTGACTTGGCCTATTTTACTTGCTGATTACTCCAATGCTTTGTTTGCCCACAATAAGCTCCACCAAATCATCATTACTTGCCTTACATTTTCAAATATTACTGCAGTTTCTGGAAAATAATACTAAAATTGCTGCAAATAACCTCAAATTTTTCTCGTAAAAAATTAGTTCTGTTCTCAATAAAATTTATCACATAAACACTCAGATCCTGCCGAGACAGGTTTAAACAGTTCTGATAGACAATCTAAGGTAGCATAAACAAATCCTCAGGGTGTTTTCCATTAAAATAACAGTGCATGCATACCTGGATAATTCTGCATCATGACTGAGGGCATTCCCCTGTAACCAGGGTGGTTGGGGTCATATCCTTGTCCATAGGGGTAACCATGCATGTAGGGCATGTAGCCTTGGTGCTGTGCTAGTGGTGATGAGAACTGCATGTGAGGATTAGAACGTGAGTCTTTGCTCATGACCCTGTGGTCCTCAGAACTGATTCTGGGATCACTGCCCTCTTTGCCATCTTCCTTGGGCCCACTTTGACTGTCCTTAGGCCTGGGCCTTTCTTCCTTTAATTTCCGATCGCGATCCCGTTCTCTGTCCCTTTCATCTTTCCATCGAGGTTGTTGTTGCTGGTGTTCATCTTCTGCTTGGGTCTTCTGACTCTCTGGGTACTGCTGAAGGTGAGAAAGAGATCCAAAGTCAATCCAAATCAGAATCTACAGACATCTTAAATCATTTAAATAAATTCTTACATATTCTAAATCTGCAAATCTAGATTAGTATTTACCTGTCTGTACCACATGGCCTGCTCCATCCCTGCCTGACCTCTGGACTCCAGTGCTTGCTTTGAGTCTTCCTTTCCATGGTGACCCCCTTCAGTCAGCTTCATCTTCAGCCCCTCAGCTTGCTGGGATTTAGGGTCCTCTCCCTTTATACTTCCCAGGTTTTTGGAGGAAGGGTCAGAGGGTGAGTCCCTAGATTTGCTTTGAGGCTGTGGCATCTTTCCAAGGTCTGACTGACTTGGGGCTTTGGAGAGGTTTGGTGGCATGGGGTTCTTTTGTTTCCAATCCTCCTTCATGGAGGCCTCTCTTTCTTTCATGACTACATCTGACTTCTTCTCAGCAGCGCGATGCTGTTCAGCCATTTGTCGCTGCCGCTCCTCATACTGTTGTCGGTAGGTTGGGTTGGTGTTCATTAAGTGGTTATGGTAGGCTTGATCAGGATGGTATGCATAAGGTGGGACATAAGCATACTGGTTGTAGTAAAGAGGTGGCATGTACATGTTAGATCGCTGTTGGATAACTGAGGGTTGTTGTTGTTGCTGCTGTTGGCCAGGAGCATTGCTGTCAGATTTGCGGTCCTCATGCACCTCAACCTTAACTTTTTCTTCGCCCTGGTCCTGGTCATCATCCTTTTTGATCTTAACCTGACCTTCAGCTACTGGCGTGCCTGGATTGGGACCACTAGGACTTGGGTTGACATAATTTGGTGAGTAATAAGTCTCATAGCCGTGATAGTATGGGGACTCTTTGCTTGGTGTCTGGTTTGGAAATAGTGCTTTTTTGACACTTTCCCTGATGGCTTGGTCCTCTGTCCTGACTTTGACACCCTCCATCTTCCCTTCACCATCCTCACCAGCATCTGAAATGTCTGAATATGCTGGGCTATTGGTTTTGACTGAAGAGTTGTCAGCACCATTCTGGTTCACTACATGAAGTGGCGTGAGAGGCTGTGGCATTCCAGTGCCATCTATTCGACTGGCTACACCAATTGATGGGCTGGGGGCATTGTCAGAAAAGCTGTAAATCTTGTCTGCCTCAGCCTTGATACTTGCCAAGCGACTCTGATGTGGATCTGATGAACCATTGAGGAGTCCTTCCCCTTTATTTCCTTGATCAGATGGGTCAGAGTATGGAAGCTTTCCTTCCTCAAGTTTTCCTCCCTTTCCTGCAGGCTTGGGGCTATCAGCCTCCTTTCCACCATCTTTTTTCTTCTTGTCTTTCTTCTTCTTGTCTTTGGAGCTACTTGAGGCAGGATCTCCAATTGCAGGGGGTTTAGGCTGTGTGCCTTTCATTTGGGGACTCTTGGGTATTCCTTGTATTATTGGGGTAAGCCCTGGGGAAGAATTTGGATTTCCAGGAGGGAAAGAATATATCTGCTGGGATGCTGCAGAGCCAGGGCCAATAGGCCGCGGTGACTTCATGTTTTTCTGTGACATTTTATCAGCCTTTGTGCCAGCACTACCCTTTTTGGACTTTTCTGATCCTCTCTTATCATCTATACCATCATTACTGGCCTCATCAGTGAGACACAGCCCATCTTCACATCCGTCTGTTGGTGTACCGCCTGTCTCTGGATCAGTCTCAGCAATTTTCTTTTTATTTTGCTTTGAACCAAACTTTCCTGGTGATGGGGAAGGACTCTGGGCATCAAAGTTCCTGCCTTTTGGAGTAACTGAACGTGCTGGAGATAAGCATCCTTTCTGAGAGATGGAGGCTCCATTACAGTTCCCAGGTTCAGGGTGGAGAGTTGAGTCCTCTCCATATTCACTGTCTCCATCTAAGTCCAATTTAATGTCATCATCATTGTGTGCACGGGCTTGGTGGTACTTAAGACCATTGATGTGCTTGTACTTTTTGTTGCAGTTAGGGTGCGGGCAGTCAATAAGAACTGGAGAGGGGCAGCTGCGATCAAGAGGAGGTGGAAGTGGCTCAGTCTTAATAGAGGGGATAGGGAGACCTGGTCCAACCCCTCCACTGTTAGAGTTTGTCCGCATACGTTTGTTGCCTTTGGTGTCCTCTGAGCTGGAATTGGGTTCCATGTCTGAGGCTGGTTTGGTCTTGCGTTTTCCAGCTGAGGAGGGACTGGCCTTGATGTCCTCTGTATTACTGTTAGGTGGGGTGCGTCGCTCTGATGGTGTCTGGCTGCCCCTCCTACCTTTGCTGTTAGAGGCAGCACGTGTCTTGTTGTTGGTGGCGCCCTTGTTGTCTGATGAGTTGCTGTTCTCGTTGATAGGGGTATTGCTATTCGGTCTCATTCGCTTACCTCGGCCACGGCCATTCCTCATCTCCAGATCACTTGTAGGGGATTCACAAAACCTGCAGATGTGGCAAAAATCCCGTTTACAAATTAGTGACGTCAAAATACTAATCGGTAAAAAAACAATGGCAATTATATCAAAATATGTACATCATTGTTCCATTCCCAGCATGCCAATCAGAAATTTTATTTCCAGCAAGTGAGTAAGTACTTAAAACAGCGTCATATGACATTTCACATAAAGGACATGTAAATATCATTTGAAAAGACAGCAGTGAACATTCTGGCTGCTTTGTAATCAAAACATACAGTCATTCAAATACTTAAAATAGCAGTTTGGCCTTATCTCTCCATAACAGTAATGTAATTATCTTTCTGCACAGAAGTGAAGGTTAGCAATCTGTGACAAAGAGAGACACCGGGCTGGTATGACTCACAGCTTCCTCTACAAGTCTCTCCAAACAATTTCAGTCCCAGCAGGGGATGTGAATACATCCGTAGTCTGACAGTGGTAGAGGAATTTAGACTCATTACAAGCTGGAGTTTATATTCAGTCCGTTGAAAGCTTTCTGAATTATTCATAGTGTGTCCCTAATGTAGTCGTGCTGCAACTGTAAGACTATCTTGGTGCAAATACAGCCCAGCAAACCTAACTTACTGAGCATTATTGTGCCTCTCCTTGTTTTCCATTAGCACTGCTTTAATCTCGATTTTTTTTTCTATTGCACTTAGCCATGCATTTTAAATATAGATTTATATTCACAATGAGATACAGTGCAGGTGTTCTAAATCAAAGCTAGTGCTTATAGATGCATTTTAAGCAACCTGTGTATTTTGCATAACAAAGGCAAACACACATAAAATTATAAACACCTTAAGCTACCGCCCACTTAACACTGATCTAAGACATTGCAGCCTTTGTGATAGAGAATGTTATACAGTGTTGAGGAAAAGCTATTAGTCTAATAATTGGATTCTGCAATCTGGCTTGTTAGAGTAGCTTTCTATTTCCACAACTACCTCCTGGGACATCAGCCATTTGCCAATGAATCCTGTTTCCCCAGACTTGAGATAAGGACTAACACGGACTTGGAAAGTCCAGCTGCACTCAGGCAAGTTGGTGCGTTCGACCATAAATCCTTGAGCTGATGCTACTACAGCAGATTCATATCACACAGAATATGAAAAGGTTAAGAAACCAAGTGCAGCTCGGATAGAGAGACTGCATCAATGATTCATGGAATCTGTGAATCCATTTCTACCTTGACATTTACAAGTACCATTTGTGACAGTAAATTCTTTGTAAATAGTGGATACTATGCAAAATAAGTGCATGTAGCCTTAGCTTTAACAACACCAAGCAAGAGATGTACCATTAAAAGAACAAGCACAGAACAGTTGATGAATAATTAAGTATCATTATGGCCCCCTGCTTTCTCTAGTTGAAATAAAAATTATGCTTCTTACCTGGGTGGAGCCCAGTCATGCCGTGTGCAGTCCAACAGAGTGCCCACATACGTCTTGTTTCTCCAAGTAACATTGACCACCAGCATGCCTGTGAGACAAGGAATAACAGAGGTCATTTTGACTATCACAATAATGCAAATTACAAAGAAAAAAGTAAAGAAAAAAACAACAATTGATGTTTCACATTGAGATTCATGTTTATACTTTGTGAACAAAACATCCACTGTGGCAGCTGTAACAATGCCTTTTCTGCAAGAAAGCTTTTTCTTTGCTTGAGGTAGGTCAGAGATCCTTTTTTAATCTTCCTCATCAAGTAAAACTGTGGCATCAAGACTGACTGATATCTTCTAATTGACTTGGAACAGACTCCGCCGCAGCCATTATTGTAGACCCTGCACTGGCAGAAGGTCTTACTTAGAATGATCATACTGAGGTTACCCAGGAATACTCACTTAACACCCTCTCCATTTAAATAAGCCTTCTCACAGAACAGGTGATTTCCCTGAAGGAGAATTATTTGGAAACCTTTTTCTGCAGCCCTCTATTTTACTTTGCAACCTAGAAATTTACTACCTAGGGGAAAATATGGATCTACTACAATAGTTTTTCTAAAAAAGCAACAAGCCCTTCATTTCAACCAATCCAACATGACGGGTTCAGTTTGACAGACTGTAACTGAATGTGCAAGAGAAGCTCCTTGACTCCACTGGTATTGCTGCAATCTGTCACACTTAGAAGCTTCTGTGTAGCCATTTGGTTAGTGTGAAGTTGGTAGCACTCAGTGTGAGCTACACAATCCGACCTGCGCTGAAGGTGATACCTGACCTCGCATTTAAAATCTAAAATTAGTTCCAGAAGATTACATGACTCTCCATGAATGTTTCTCCTTGAGAAACCAAGTAATGTTGTAATGTTCATCTGGCAACAACTTGCCATCGAAATGTCACAATCAAGAATTCAGATTTGCAAATAGTTACTGAATAAAAACCTTAAACCAATTTTAACATTTGACTGCAGTAACTCACAATCCCTTCAAAAACACAGAGTGGTTGCTGAAGGTCATTTTAAATTGACAGCATGGTAGAGGTAGATGAATGATCTTTTGCAGCTTTTGCCCCGTAAATTCAAAAGTAAATCACCAACCAATGAGTTTCAGAGGATTAGGAGCAACCACCGTGCACAAAAACATTCAGGATTTATTGCCCCCACCATCCCCCTCACTCCCCAGTGGTGACCTCAGCTTGCCACTTCAGCACTGCAGAGAAACTGGAGGCTGCAGTGAGCTAACTTATCTAATGGCACAGGAATGCAGGCTGGCAGCTTCCGTCCCTCTGAGCATTTTATTAGCTTAGGAAACCTCTCTTGCTCACCCCATTTTCCCTCTCTCCTTCACCCTCACCCTCATTTCCTCTTTTCAATGGTATAACCATCCTCGACTTGCAATCTTTCTCCCTCCCACACACAAGTCACAGTTCAGACCTCATTTTTCTCTTGCTGCCTCTGGCATAGAGCAGCAAGTATATAAGGCATTTATATATGTTTACAGGAACCTGCTGACACTTGGCCACAAGTCTAACCCTATGGCCTGAAAACAGGAGTGCTTGGTCATGGCTAGAGCCAACTGCAAATGTCGTTTATGTGTGTGCACGGTGGTGGAGATGTTCTCGAGTTCACATTTCTGTCACATTAAAAGAACACGGACCTCTCCTAAAACGCCTTCAACAGCCCGCCCCCTACGTTCTCCAAACACTCCAACACAAAATGGCTCTGGCAGCTGGTTGTGGCAGGATGTAAATCAAGGCAGGACAAATGAATGAGTAGCCTTTCATGATGTGCAGGATATAGTCTTGCCCACTTTCTCTAGCAAGGGGTTTAGAAATGATACCATGAGTTGTTAGAAGTCTTTCATCATTTTAAATTAGCATCCAGTCTTTATGCTAGACTGTCTCCTCACTTCAGTAGCTATGACAGCAGATAAGCATAGAAGTAATTTTAGTTAAACTGTTGCCAGTAATGGCCCTTACTTCAACAAATTTACTTGTTTGCCTTTTTGCCAAAATTTATATGAGAATATTTATACAGTGCTCATATGCTTTTTTTTTTCTTTTCACAACCCAGGCTATAGATTTCCTTGTTTTCATGTTTCCAGGCTTTATGCTCCGGTAAGACACTGGCTGCTGGGAATAGCTTTGTATTTAACAAACATGAGGCATAAGACAGGATTTGATTTTTTTTTCTTGTGTAGCTTTTGGCAAGTAACATATTTCCAAATAGGTGCTTGTTCATAGGGGGATTGTTAGGTAAATCAAAGAGTATGGTCTTAACCTGTTCTATATGAAAATTGTCAAGTGATAATTTTTTGTGTCAATTTGGTGTTACACAAAAAGATTTACTAGGCTTGACCTACATTTAACTTGAAATCTTCCACACATGCTTGTAGTCTTAAATATAATAAATGCTAATGAATATTACTCAGAGTTTTTTGACATTACCACAACCCACATAGACAAGGTTTAATTTTATTAAATATTCTGAAAGTAAAGATATCTTAGATGGTATTTCAACCCTAGTCAACACAAATACAGCTTTAGTTCATCTTGAATATACTGTATAGCTGTTTACTTGGCACATGAATACTTTTGGATTCCCTGTAATTCTTCCCACAGATTAACTCAAGCTCAGTCAAGCTGAATGAGGAGTATCTCAAAAACCATCTTTAAGCTCCTGTAAAGGTTTTCTTCAAACATCACTCAGGTCTGACATTTAGCTCAGTTATCAAGGACTTTCAGAATCTTGTTTTGAAGAAATTCCATGATGTATTTAGTTGCACGATATGGATCACTGTCCCGTTGGGACATGAATCTTTTCCAGAATCTGTATTTCACTGCAATTTTTCTTCCACTACAACTGGGAGGTGTCTGCCAGTGAAAAGCAGCCCACAGCGAAGTGGCTGCAAACACTTTGCTTCATAAATGTGACATTGGACGACAAGTGATGATTCTTTTAATACTTCGCTGATTGATTGGCCAAAAAGACTGAATGTGTTATCAGCAGCAAAGGTGAGTAAACATATAAATCATTAAATACTTGAAATGTACTTACACTTGGACAGGGGAGCCAAAAATCATGCAGCTACAGGAAAAACGTGTTTAACTACTCTACTGCTACTGCAACTAATATATACCATCCACCATTTCTTACAAATAAGGCACTAAAAACCCAATTATATTTAATGTTATTTAAAAGGTCAACAGCTCAATTTTCACATTATCAGTTTCTTTTCTTCAAGCTCGTAATCACAGACATGCCTTTTTCAGACTCTTTGTCAGCTGTTTTGTGCGTTTTCCCAAGTGTGGCGTCATTTTTGCCACCCTACTGTGTTAAAGCCAAGAAACTCTTATCCTGCCAAAATGGTTTGGGGGGTCTGGGTCACCTCAAATCTCTCTGTCTCTGCAGTAAGTGGTTCCCTGAATGTTATGTGGGACATCTTAAGGAAATTCAAAGAAATCTGGATGCATTTGAACTCAGTTGGGAATGGTATGGAGGACATGGTTACTAACTCAAAATGTTTGAAGAGTTCATGTTTAATTAATTTTTTTTAGAAAGGCAAGCAAAATGTGTGCTGCTTAAGGCTTTCAGTGTGTATATGCCTCACAGAAAGTAAAAATGACAGACTAAGTTATCATGTTCCTCATCTTAGGCATCAGTGAAAAGGGTTTTCATTGCTGACACCTGAGAGGTTGTATCAGAGATCTGCTGTTGAATTTTCAAGCCCCATAGTTTCACTTTTAGTCAAGGTTAATGTGGTATGAATTATTATAATTTAGTAGAAATAATGACAGATATTTAAATATCATCTCCATCATCAAATTTTTTTTTCCTACTTGCATTTTTTTTCTAACTGCAGTAATTGTTTTCAAGAGATTTCAATTTTTTATGAGCAAACTTAACTAAAGTTGAACAATTACTTCTTTATCAATACGATCCTCGTTCAGTTGACGTTTTCTCTTCATTAAGCAGCTTATTAATCATTGCTGTGTTGATATGGACTTATTAAAGAATGAATCGATGTGTTGATTGCACATTCTTTGGGCTGCTTAGAAACAGGAGCAGTGGTTAAAAATGATGGGAAGCCTTCAGTGGAGGAGTCAGGAAACCTTTTCTCAATGATTAATCTCATTTCACAACAGTTCTAGTTTACAGTAAACTTGCCTCTCATTTATAACACTTTGTTTTGACTAAGCTACTAAAAAGTATCATAACAGGGGTGATAATAATTCATAAAGGATATGCAAAACAAAAAAAAACAATGCTCAAAGTCATTTGAATTTATCTCTGCATTTTCATCCTAGGTATAATATTCAAGCTGTTGGGACAAAGATGTCAAAGCCAAGTCAGTCTAAACATGGAAAGCCCTTGACAAAACAACCCAAACAAATTTCCCTGTGGCAGAGAGCAAATTACCCAAGAAACTGAGATGACTCTCCATGCATGATGATTTGTTTACACACTGGGAGTTACATATCAGTGTTTGTGTAAGCCATGATCTCTGTCTTCACTGACTAGATTTGTTTCTGGGGAAGAAACAGACTGCTTTAAATGATCTGGAGCAAACCCAACCCCCCCGCCCCCCCTTGTGTCAGCCTTATTAAGGTCACTCATGACAGCTGAGTGAAGCCCACATTACTGAGAGGAATTGGTCTGCAATTTTACCACTCATTTCCTTTCACTGTTGTTGAACAACAAATGGCAGCCCTCCTTATGTACCCAACTCCGCCATGTATTTGTATAGGATTACTTGAACAAGAGTGTAATGTGAGGGGACAAATTAAGTCAGAAGTAGGTTGTCTGTTGCATGGGTGACTGCCCCCTCTGGCCCTGAAACTCCCCTCCTCCCTCCTTAGCACATTTCATTAAGTTGCAGTGGGGCCAAAGTATCAGGTCCTCTGCTGCTGGTGAGGGCCGTGGGTTCACTGGTTGACCTCTGCTCTGCTTCCACTCAAAAGGAATTCAGTGGGGTTAATGGCATTTTCACTGACTGACCTTGTCAAAATGCTTTGGTTATCTTTGAAAATGAAAGATCACTTCTGTGTGATGACTAGATGTGGCATTATGAGACTGTTCATGCAAATATCAAATTTAAGGTTTGCATTTGTCCCAAAATGTGTTCAAGAACACTGTGATTAAAACAAGTCTTGATGAAAAAAATAGTGATTTGAGTAATTAGCAGCACTGCAATTATTCCCGTTTGTACACAGTCAGATACTAAAGTATTTATTGACAGATTTTACAGCCCTCTTTGTATCCTGCCAGAAAAACAGCTCTTTTTCATCCCCATTTTCTTTGCACTGCAAGCATTGCTCATCAAGGTTGCATGTAGACAAGAAAAGTGAGAACAATGAGAAAAATAGTGTCAGTATTCATTACGGGGAGAAGATAAAAGATAGCCGGGTGCTGCCATGAGCAATAACTGTAACATTGATAAATGAAGCGTTTGAGCATTCAAGTGTCTGAGCATGTTTCCAACAGTCCATTTTAAGAGTGTTTCTGCACTCGTGGTGCATAAAATGAAGCCGAGCTTGTCTGAGTATGTCAGTGTCAGAATACTAAGTCCTAAGAATGACCTTTTCTTAAAACCTAGGCAGACAGGAATTTAGGGCAAATTGCAGTGAATGAGTCATTTATGTGAATGAAGATGCTGATTATATAGTGGAATGTCATCCAATATCATCAATTGTTTTGTTAATTTGAGGGTAATAGTAAAAGCTATATTGTAGAGCTGAAAATATCCTTCCTAACTGACAAGTTCACTGACATGAGTTTACGAGGTATCTATTTTAATTTCATTTTGTTTAAGTAATTTTTAAGGTAAAATGATCAAAAAACAGCCATTTCCAGCTTCCTATGTTAGAATTTGCAGTTTTGTCTTCAATGCTCATGAACTAAATAACTTTAACTTCCTCAACCAAACTTTATCTTAAGGTATTTTTTGATCATATTTTAGATAAGACAACATGGCTCAATTTTAGCTACAACAGTATTTTACTCTATGTTGTAGTAAGATGGCTAGCATGCTAATGTAACATGAACTGCATCTGAAATCACAAACTATGCAGTACGTACTTAATATGTGTGCTATTGTTCAACTTCCTTTCAAGTAAATAAGCAGCAGCATGTCTAAAATATATCAAAAAGTAACGTTGTTACTGTTCCCAGTGCTGTTTCCTTCTTGGACTCTGCTTTGTAATACATTCATAACAAAGAAAACAAAAGCAAGCTGGCAAAGTTTGTAGTGTGTTTATCTAAACTTTCATGTACTCACTAACATTGGTTTAAAAATGGTATGACAGTTTGCCAATACTTTTGAAAATCTAGATGTACCCTTTCTTTATGGTGTAGTATCTTTTCTATTTTGTAATCCCTATCATCAATTTGTTGTTTTCATAGTTTCACAACTTCTTCCACAAAAGAGTTCAAAGGCCAAATCCTCATCTTTGTAAAGAAATGGGAAGTTGCAGAGGCCATTCTTTACTATTTTGTAACATCTTCTGATAAATCAATTCATCTGGAAAATACTGAGTAGATTAAAGGGTAACAATAATACTTTGGTATTTTTGGCAGCTCTGCTACGCTGTACAACATTTTCAAAGAGCAAGGCTCTAAATTGTATTACTCAGAAGAGATCCAAGAAATAAAATCTAAACATTGTATGTCTTGTCAAACGAGGCAAGGGTATGGTTGATGATTCTATTTTGGATTTTAGAGCATTCGAGTGCAGCCTCTCTGAAAAGTTCAGGCTGCATTCCGGTTCATAATAGGTAAAAGTGCAAAGTCACTCTCACTGACAAGAATAACAGCCTGTGAGAAGGTCAATTCTCTCATACCACTGAGAGGCAAAGGAAGGGAACATTAGTATGCTTTCCACACCGTCGCAGCATTATCAGCTGCATGCAGCAGTTTCTCCCTCCACAAAATAAAAAATAAATAAATAAATAAACAAAAAAATATATCTGTAAATGTTTACTTCGACAGCAGGAGGAGATCACAAAACACGTGGAACAAATGTAACAGACAAAAAATATATATATGTATATATATTAGACATTTCTACAAACTTTACTGTAAATAATTTGCAGCTAGGCACAGAATGATTTCTTTAAATGACATCTAGGTAAATGTACAATCTCCCAGTTAAAACAAACCCTCTGGTGTTTTTCCTTAAAGGAGATGGTGCTGAGAATAAAAGACAGGTCTGCCAAATGCACATTACTCAGGCTCTCGTTGACGTGTATATAGCAAATATGATATTTTATGACAACCACGAGCAAAGCCTACAATTCCTCCAGGCATGTGATTTATGTTTCAAGACCGTTTAAGTGCTTGAAAAAATGCAGTTGTCGGCCAACATGAATAGGAACCAAGTCTACTAAAGAGATTTGGGTTCACTCAGGCGCCATCTTTGTAACACCACCCGGGAACTAAATTTGTGACTAACAAGACAAATTCTTATATCCTAATTTCCTTGCAGAGTCTTGTTTCAACCACATAATTTGGACGAGAGGTGATTTTTTTTTTTTTACTTGGAAGTGTTAATTTTTTTTTTTCCTGGAAATTGGTCACTCTAACTCTTGCATAGTGAGCAGTGATGAGGCCAGGCTGGAAAGTAAACAAGGCTAAGAATCTGGCAAATAAATATCTACACAGTGCTGGCCAGGGAACGAAGAATGCAAATCACTTTTTAATCTTTTCTTTTTCATACATACTCTGCTGTTCACAAAAGTTGGTCTCTCTCTTTTGTGATTAATTTCTCACATCACATCTTCTTCTTGCTCACTGGCCAGGCGGAGGGCCTCCTGAGAATGCTCACTCTTATTTCAAGGACAGTTTCTATGGCGAGTTCACAGAGAGCAGCCACTGCTCGCCTTTGTAAAAAAAACATTTCAATGAGGCCACTGACAGGTGGTCTTCAAAAGAGCAAGGAAGCATAGCTGGCAAGTGAGTTACAGAGCCAAGTGCTCCTTTCATACAATATTCCCCTTCTCAACTCACTGACAGGGCTGCAGAAACAGGGAAAAAAAGGACATCTCTCAAATGTTTATACAAGAATATCTGTTTCACACTGACCTCTCTCCTATTCAGATGTCAAACAGCTTTTAACTCCAGCGCTAAAGCCAATGCAACAATGATGTAATGTGTGCTGCATAAATAATCCATGAGACAAACATTTTATCACAAACAGCCTGTATTATTTATCTATTAGGGAGCTT
>JAPZDV010000001.1:26210760-26313287 GCA_029814665.1 Acanthurus lineatus
AATTGGGTATGGCAAAATTTTTTTTGGATGTTTGTTTAAAACCCCCCCCCCCCCCCCCCCCAAAGCTTTCCTCCCTTGCACACAGCCGAGCAAGATCCATGACACCAAATCATCTCACAGGCTGATCACTCATTAATTCTCTCAATTAAAGAGCTAGTTGTGGAAGGAGAGCAGGGCTGCTGAGGTTCAGTAATTGATTCCACCTGTTCTGACACACTGTGACAGCAGTGAAGAGACAGTGGGCCTACATGGGAAGCTAAAAAGGAAAAGAACTGAAAGGGAGGGAGACGATGAGAACATCTGAGAGGAAGCGGGCAAGAGAGAGAGAACTGGAGGTAGAAAAATGTGTAGGCAGAAAAAGAGACTGAGCGGAAGACTGATGGTGATTTAAGGGCCACAGTGACACCAGGCTTAGTGGTCTTCATTCGAGGCAGTCAACATTAAAGCGCTCCAAATCATTAGCTTTGAACTGCAGGAGGAATGCCATGCTGCAGCCAACAACACATATTTATTAATTGGGCATAAACCGCTCAGTGCTTGGGAATATGCTGCCAATGCTGCATCCAATTAGACATAGAAGACAAAATAACAACTGACACATTCGATTATAAGCCTGTGCATCGTTTAAATAATTGTTTTAATCTACCTACTGTTCCAGTCTGAGCACGATGTGACCTTAAGTACTCATCAATGCATTATATACTGAAATAAGTACTAAGTTAGATCCATCTAGAGATGAAACTTTGGCTTGTCAATTAGTTCATGGGTCTTTAAATTTGCACAACTTAACATCATTTTCCTCAGAGGATGAATCTTAATACCTTTACTAATCAAAAGACTTTTCTTTAGCGCCACCAACAGGTAAAATGAGTTATAGGACAGACTACAACGCAATTTACAAACATGGCTCTTAAACAATGAATCCTTGTTTGGATTTTGTACTTTGGCTTTCAATCAAATACCTGCAAATGTACAATTACAAAGACTTTTTCATCAGCCTTTGTGGTGGTATTTAGCACTAAAAAGCAAATGTTACCATGCTATCACACTAAAATCAGATAGTAGAATTAATACCTGTCAAACATAAGCAACTTAGTATTGACCCTGTAAGTAGGAAGTGATGCTAACATCAATATTCATCTTAAAGTACCTCTGCTGTGGAGCCACTGGCACGACTCATGACATTTTCTTTTAGGTGATTTTATCTTTGTCTTTATGACATTCAGTGGAGATAAGGACTTGACATAATAATTTTAATCTTGCAAGAGTAAGTAACACTTAGAAAACTTTGCAAATCTAGCAAAGATGGTTAAGACAGATTTGCATTTTAATTTTCATTTTTTGGTACTGTTGAGTCTTCAATACAGAGGTATTTTAATGATCTGTTATTCCAATTACATTTTACTCAAGGTGATCAAAATTTTAAATGAAAATTTCCTTAATTTCATTAGATTCATAAAAATGCTATGATTGATCACGATTTAATTCAAGAGAAATTTCCAACATGAATTATGCTGTGCCACATTTCAGATCAATCAAAACTAGACATCTGAATCTGTGATGAACTGAGTGCTTGAAAACCAAACATTAGTCCCTGATGAAATTTAATATTAGCTCAAGACTTGTCATCACAGAAGCTTCATATTTCATGGTTTACAGAAATGAGCGTGGATAGCACATTTCTCCCGGTGCTCAGAGGAAGAGAAAATTAATGTGTGCAGAGAGCGACGGAGAGTCGGGCCTAACGACATCCTAATCACTGTGTGTCAGTTCCTGATGCATGATAGGGCCAAGCTTGAGGCCGGCTGTGTGAATGAAACAGGACAGGTAATCACCCGAGCTGTCACCACACACTGTTCCTGGGCCTTATGGAGACACCGAGAGCCGCAGAAAAGACCACACATCAAACTCCCCTTCAGAGTGACAGTAAACGGTGACAGGTGCAAACACGTTCATGCAGAGCCTCGTCTTAATTGACTCAACTTCTCAAGCTCAAATGGTTTCTGTTGACATTTTGGGGATATTTTTGACCAACGTCAGGTAACATAAAACAGCCTGGAGCCAATAAAAAAGGCTGAGGAGGCTCATACCGAATATTCATTCAATTCACTTCCTTCTTATTTTTGGGTAGCTGTCAGTGGGTAATGCTCATATGTAGGTCTAAAAAAGGTCTGTCACCATTTCAGATAGTTCTTTTTGAGATGAAACACCTGACTAACAGTCCAATATTCAGTTTAAATTGACAAAATATTCAACAACTCACATTGATTTCCAGTAATTCTTAAAAAAAATGCATTCATTAAAAATTGGATGAGTTTTAAACCTAAAATTAAATCATCAGGACGCAAATTACACTTATATTTATTAAGAAAAACAGAAGAGGTTAAGTGCCAATGCTGAGTGATATTTAAAGATTAATCTGGTTTCCAAAGAAAGCTTTAGTATCAGAGCACTTATGTTCTTCTGATCTGGTGATTGTCAGAAAAAAATCCTCCCTCTATTCCTCAAGTTAATTATCTTTGTGTTTCAAATCATCTTGATAAATTTCACAGCCCTATCTTACATTTTCAGATAACTTTGCCTGGATAAGCTTTGACTTCATTATTACCACTTAAACCTATTACCAAGCTGGCTAAAAAGACGAGAATTATTCTTTTCAATTGTCACAATTAAGTGACAAGCCAATTTAATGTCAATACAACATAAAAGAACTATTAACTATGTCATGGTACAAAATAATTAAAAAGAATCGCAATGGAAATGGCACCGCTGTACAATGTGCATGAACAGTGGCGCTCTATTTCCCGGTTCTATCAATGGGTGAGTGAACAAAAGGACTTTCACTGCGGGGCTGCAGAATGTAAACCCACACAGTGAAATGTCGAACGTCTTGTCTGGGGTTTTTAAAAAACCACATGCGACTGAACTACACAACTTGTCAGATTACACAAGGCTCAACCCGATGCTCAGCCGATGCCAAAATTCATGATTTCTTCCCTCCTTGCAAGACTTTACAAACGGATTTGAAAAATCTCCCTTCAAAACCACAATGCCTGAGTGTCACGCAAACCTCTTCTTAACTGAAACCCCGTGCCAACTCCTCCAGAAAGCCACACTGGCAAGAATAATATTTCACTGACTGACAAAAATCCTATGAATCTCAGAGCAGCGTTGAGCATACCTCACAGAGCTGACAGAGGGGGAACGCAGCACAATAACTTGCCCGTGGCAGACAGATGCATGCTGCACTTTTTACTGGACACATTAACTTCAGCTTTAACTTGTTTATTAGAGTTGGGATTAAGAAAGTGAGCACTGAGCTTGGGCAAGGATTATGAAAGGATTACACCGCAGTGTCATACTAAGACACCTGTCTTGGCTGTACTCAAGTGGGCACTGTAGGTCTCGGATAGGTTTGACCAAGTTATGCTTCCAAATGTTTATTTGTACGATACCTGAGTCAAAAACACAAGTATTATAGCGTGTCTGTGACATGTTTTAAGAAATTAAGAGCTATAAACAGCTTTTTATCAAATAAATGTAATATTGGCTAAAATGAAAACATGGAAGCACTATAAAAATGCCTTTTAATGTCCAATAATAGACTTTCATAATTTAATATGGTTTAATTTGGTCCAGCAGAGTTTCTGCATTGTATTCCCAGTAACATGCATCACACATACAGAGTAGTGAAAAATAAGGGAAACAAAGGAAATCTAAGAAAGCTGAAGTGCCATCACAGGTCATTAGACAGAAATAATCCAATATTAAACCATCAGACTGGTCATGTTTAACTAGGCATCTCTATTTGTTCTCTGGTTTTAAAATATTGTGATTTGTGATGTGAAATACAGATATTATTGTCTCCAAAATGGTTATAAGTAGAGAGCCGACATTAAGTCTTAATAAGCACCTTCTCAAACAAGTATCACTATACAAACCTCATGTTTAACAAAGATAACGGATGCAGGTTTTAGTCACGGTTTCACACAAGATTTTTGACACAGGTCACAGAGAATCAAGTCTGCAACAAGAGTTCAACACACGTCATTACTGAACTGGAAACTGCTGTTTTTTCCAGGGCTCTTTCTGCATTGGTAGACAGCAGAAATTTGCACCATAAGCAGTTTCACTTTCATGCATGTTGATTTTTTTTTCTTCTCACTCATGGTGTCTTTGTTTATTTTGCGCCCTTTTTTTGGTCTAGTTTGATAGTCAGTTACAATATTGTACAAACATCAGTCACATTGCCAGAGATATGTAACCTAGTCATAAGTAGAAGTCAGCTCAAATGATGCACAATAGGTCATTTGAACTGACCACTTATCAAATTTGTTTTGGCATGAAATACAAGTGCCAAGACTGATTTTCCAAACACTGTACTCTTTTAACATTTAAAACAGGTCAATTTTCTTATTTAAGAGCATGTGCGAAACAAAAGAACAGTTACATTACGTAATAACAGAGAATAATAACTTTGCAGGTAGATGATTAAGATCAACCCAACAAGACTGTGCAATGTAAACAATGTGCAACATAACAACATACATATGTAGCAATAAGCCACTACAAGTAAGCTACCTTCAGGGCAAAGGAGCATGTGGTAAACTCAATCTGTCTGTTAGCATACCTTTGTTTTGTAAAGCAGTAGGTTTTTTTCACTTTACTTTCAGTCACCCTATTTAGCATTTACCATATACAGAGTACATGTTTAAACATTTATGAAGAGTGTCTTACTATATTATCTTTTCTTGTCTGTTCTTACACCAGCCACCACTTATGGGTCTTATGGGTGCCCACATCAAGATTACATTAACCAACACCTAAAACTGTTTACAACTACATGATAGTGCATCATAAACATTATTAAATGTTTTTGCTACCTATAAAGAATAAATAGAAGGACTTAAAATAAAGCTTGCTCAAACAGAAAGAAAAAGTATAGGAATCAAAAGCTGCAGAGCATCAAGATACATTGAAAATCTTTTGGCACCTGAATCGTAGCAACCTGAATCTAACTTTGAAAAAAGGTGCTTCTAAACTTTAGTGCGAAAATGCCTTTAATTGATCTGATTTGTCCCCTGTTGATTGTTTAACAATTGATCGGAGAAAAGTTTGCCGGATAAAGCATATGAAATTCAACAGTATTTTCAACATCAAAAGAGAATAAAACATCTGCCTTGAAAAGACAAGATGTAATTCTTTCTGACACAGGGAACCATTATTAAGTAAAAAAGGATCCTTGCTGAAGGGCTATTAGTTGGCTGAGTTAAGTGTTCCTGCTTCAATTATGTAATTCTTCTTGACACCACGTGCACAACCCGTGAACATCTTTGGTTTGTTACTGAGGTCGGAGGCCAGTGGAGATTACACTTCTTGCTGGCTCTGGTCGGTGCTTCTTTCAGCACCACTGGCACTTGGTTAAGAAACGTTAGAGAAAGAAACCCAAGGTCCTTTTATCTGACTGTCATACAAACAATGTGGAGACTTGTAATCTGTACTGCATTGTTGAATACCAAACAATGAATCTAAGAACAAAAGCATTTAAATTCCAACCAGTCAAGACAATTGCAAAGCGGAGTCTTATTATCAGCATGCAATCACATCGTTGCTTAGCTTTTTTTTTTAAGTGAGCCGTATTATCGAGGGCACTGAAGTAACATGGTTATTAGCATTAAGCTACAATTGAAAACAAATCCACAAGTCTCACCTAATTTGATTACTAAAATGTAGAAATCAGCCATTCCTTTTTAAGTAGTGAAAGCCTACCCGACTGTTTTCAAACACTGCACACAGGCCTAATTCTTTCACTGAAACCACACCGACGTTCTCTTTGAAGCTTAAAATACATCACAGAAACCGAGACAGAAAACACAAACAGGAACACCTGACATCTATTGTCGACCACCAGCTGGCAAAAGGCACTCAGTTTCTAGGCAACTCTTCTCTGTTTTAGCTGCTAATTGGGCTTTCAGGAAAGCATAACCACACATTAATAATACAGAGAGGAAACTAAGCAGTGATGAAGTTGGTCACCCATGAGCTACAGTCTCTGTTGTGCATAATGAGTAAGCCAGAATCTCAATGGAAACACTTATTGTCTAACTGAGAAGCTGTTTGCCATATGACTTAATCTATGCCAAGCATATAAATGAAAAATATTTAATGTACGAGAACAGGGTAGTTAAAATGACATTTGAATTCGTGCCTAAAATTTGTGCCTCAAAAGTCTGAAATATAAAACTTTCCTGAATGTGCAATTTTTAAAAAAATATATCTCTAAGGCTTACATTTTTTATTTCAACATTACAGCTCATTTTTATGATGCAACACAAGCTCCAAGTTCAGACACAGAACAGTAAAAGACGAAGCTATAAACATGAGAAACGTATGAAAAAGCAAACCTTCACATGCGGCGGAGTAAACTTTGATCTCACAGCTCTGAACAGCTGTGAATCACAGCTTAACTGCTTTTTCTTTCACGCTCGCTGTAAATTTCAGCAGTAATCAAATTTAATATCTTTTAAGTGTGACACATTCATTCACATTCAAAGCTGCTATTTTAATCAAGGCCTTTGATTGTACTGAATGTAGAGAGTACACAAAGCGTTGTCAGAGAGAAACCTCTTCAGAGAGCGTGAGAGGCTTTACCTGTGCTGACATATGAACTCGCTGATGAAAGGACAACATACATTAGTCAAGAGACTTCTCCTGCAGCTAGCAGCAGCGCAATGGGAAGTAAAAGTGATATAAAAAGACAGGAGGCACAGGGGACGGCAAGGTAGAGGTCTGAGCAAAGATAAGCGGAGCTTACCAATTTGCTCACTTATGAAGCAGTGGCCTAATTTTCATGCTGAAGCAAAGTCACATCGAGGAAAAGCTCTTCTTCTTTTTAAACAATACTATCAAATTGCAAAAGTCAAACTAGACCAATATCTCATTAAATTTGAGTTTTTAAAAAACCTTTTTGACTGTTTAATATTTGCATGCCTTGTGCCATTGGCATGGTGCTTTATTCACAGAAATGCAGCAATTTACTTGAAAATTGATTGATGAAAATATAAAAGTAAAATAGTTGTTAATTAAATCTCGAGTATTTAAAGGCAACTTCACAGTACACATCGAGCACTCATGGGTTAACCTCTCATTTTATTATTACCTTGATGCTATATTCTGAGCACAGAGTTAGGCTAACAAACAGATGGGAAGACATGAGTACATGATCCCTTCAGGGAATCAGTATTTTCTCTATTTAACCTGAGTTTCTTTCTGTGAAAAGTTGTCATCACATGTACCTACTCAGCTTACAGATATGGCAGGCGAGCTGAATGCCCTGTTGGTTGACTGACTTACACACAGCAGGTGGTTTAGTGCACTTTTCGAAGCTTGACCTTGTCAACCTAATTCCTTCCTTTCCTCTCGCTCGCTCAGCCGCCTCCCTTGAGTCTACTACGCCTGCTATTGTTTGTTAGATGGCAGGGTGGGGGTTGGGTCAGAGGTGCACTGGGGTGGGCTGTTGGGTATCGTGAGGTCTAAAAAGCTCTCCACAAAGAAGCGGGCAATCTGAACATCTCTTTATGATTACTGCTCATTAAACACACTGAATGTCTCTATGAGAAACTACCTGCTTATACTGTATGTGTGCTCCTTTAACGGGTACAAAAGTATTCTTTCTGTCTAATTGGTGTCATATTCTGTGGTCTCACTTTTCGTGGTTAGTTAGTGACTGAGTTTTCTGAGCAGGACATGAAATAAACACACAAAATAGAATGCAGTTCATCGTTGTGCAACAAGGAGATGCACAACTGATTCAGAGTTTTGTCTTTAAAGTGTAGAAAATTAATATGAAATACCTTGTGCAATTTTTCATACATGTTTAAATATCCTGTTTTATGTGACCAATAGCTCAAAAGCAGAAGATATTTAGACTTCTTTGACAAAGAAAAGAAACAAATTCTCATATCTGAGAAGCTGGAATTGGCAAATTTTGGTCATTTGCAAGAAGATGTATATTGTGTCGATCACCTAACCCTTTAAAAAACTGTATGTGCAGCTGTAGTGTGAGGTTAGTTAACTGTTACTGCATAGTAACTGAATGCTCCCTGCAACATATGACGCTACTACTCAAGCTTACTGTGGTGCAACATTGAATACTATCACTCCATTTAACTTTGTAAATATGTGAGACCCTTACACTGTCACCATCAGTTGGAACAGATCTGGTGTTTATTTACATGTGGACTCTGTCAGGTTCTGTTGGGAATTGTTTCCCCTTTTCCCTTTCTCCCATTTCTCATCCTCCCACTCTGACCAAAGGTTAGTTGACAACAACAGTATCTATTACAACAATAAGCCACATTCTTGCCAAGGTCACCCACATGTGTCTGACAGGCAGAGAGGCTGCGCTGGAAGCAGCAATCCAGATAAACTAAGCTCAGCCAACAAGGATTTCTCTCTCACCAGCCCTCTCCATAGTCATAAATCTTATCTCACAGCAAAGGAAACCTAACAACAAACTGAGAGGCTGTCATCAACAGCTCAGCCACCTGGATTCCCACCCAAATACCAATGATTCACCATTTGTCGTTTTACAAATCTGAGGCTTTGACCAAGGCTTTGAGATCTGGTTGGAAAGAAAATCTTACTCCTTGTGTAGCGTGCTTTATGTTTATAGTTCAGCATAATGTTGACAGCTGTGGCCGAAACTTCAGTTTCAGGTACCTACCTTCCTGGATTCAAAAGCCTAAAGCAGTTGAGCAAAAAGTAAACGCTCCTAGACATGCTATCCAGAAACCTTATCAGCAAAGCAAAAAAGGAGTCCCACATATTATACAAGGAAAACAAGTTGTTATTCAGGCTGTGAGATTTCCCCAGAGCCCCTAACCTCAAACTATTTATAGTTGTTCTCTGTTAGTCTGTTTCCCTTGTGTTGACTCTCTTCTGTGGGTGGTGCCTGCTCCAAACATTAGAAAGAAAATCCTCAGCCACACATCACTGAACACACTTTTTAAAGAAACGGAATTATGCCAAATTTCTCTCTGCTGTTTAGTGTTACAGGCACTAAAACAAAAAGGAAAACAATGAATATCATACTTAGCAAAACACAGACTTGTTACTTTAACTCTGGGTGCCAGATTGTGGAAACTTGTGCAACATTACACTTACAACACTGGATGAAACAGTAACTTTCCTTGGCAATGTGGTGAACTGCAAAAAATTAAGTATAATAAAATTCTAAATATAATAACAACATTACAGATGGTAAACAAGCAGGAACCTTTTGATAGCCTTCCAAAATCTCCTCTAGGTGTGTCAACTTGTTCAGGTTTCTGCTGTTCACATAGAAAAGTAGGTGATAAAGGTGTAGGGGTTAAGGCCATGGCTGTTGGAGTCGAAATATGTGTTTGTACATGTGGAGGAGTGCACTGTGCTCTGTTCTGCAGATAATGCTTGAGCTGCACTCACTGTGCTGTCCCTCATGCTGCTACTTTAACTAGAGCTTGCTACTCTGATTGACCTCTACTGCTGGCTGTCTCACAGAGCTCTTATTGAACCATGTCTATCTTAATGGACGTTGATGTCGACTATTACTGAGTGCTAGCAGTTCCTGCAATACAGCCTCGAAGCCCTATAGACTTTTACACCTTAATACACCTTGGGGCAATGAGTGCTGCAGCTTGCATTGAAAGGTATTTCAACGCTTAGTGGTGAAAAGGAAAAATAGTTGTAAAGGCAGGTCACTACAAGAGCATTGCAGGGTTTGTTACACCGCAGTTTATTTTCTGATCCACACACAGCGTCTATGACTTGTTTTGATAATTATAGTCTGGAGCTGACTTGAGTGTAATCCAGGGAGTTATGCGAGAAGCCTTTTCTGGAGTGGAAAAACATGCCAAAACAGGCCAACCTGGACATAAATCTACTTCAGCGAGTATCAAATTAATCTAAAAGCTGTTTGAAAGTGCTGGGTAGATGCACTTTGCCCTAACAACAAAAGGAGATTGAGCCCTCAAATGTTCCTAAGATGCTTGATCAAAGGACATGTGGCGACGTGTCAGCACTATACAGTGAGCCATCGCTCTGCAGCCGCTGGAAGGGGATCTCTAAGCAAATTATATCTCTGTGTCCTTCAGATCATTTAAAGCACTAATAAGTCATGCTGTAGTGATGTCGAGGGAGCAGGAGAAATGTGAAACCCACTTATAACGCACAAAATCTCCCCTCTATCTGCCAGGCGCTTAGCAGAGGTCTGCTGCTCTCAGCCATCAGAGTTTGATGACCTTGTTAGTTTGAGTGCCTAATCTGCTAATGCCCTGATAAAAATAAACAGTCAGTGCAGTCATTGTCGTCTCCCCTCCTCCCTGTCTGCAGCTGCTATCCATAAACACAGATGATACTTCCATCTTTATTTAACCTGGGGATCTTCAGAGCCAAAGGGTCAGAATTATGATATGCATTGTTGATTCAAAATAAATGCTTTTTAAGGTAGCACGACTTGTTTATACATTCTGCTAAAATATTCCACAAGGAATTAAAAAACAAGTTTAAATATTCAAAAACTATAGAACTGTGTCTATGCCTTATTTTTGATTTAGCCACACAAACATTATTTTTCACACAATATTTAGATTTTAATTTAAGGTTTATTGTTTCTCTTTGGAGCTAAATAGTTCATATCCCATACCATGTTGGAGATTACATCAAATAACTATTAAACCTCACAAAATTTATTAGAGGTTGTAAACCTTCACCGCAAACAACTGAGCCCTTAAGCTAATAACAGCAGAACTAATACCGTTTAAAGTGGGGAAGCAAATTTTAGGATTCTTATGATTTGATTAAAGTTAGATTCTTGGGGTCATGATATGATTTAAATTCAATCTTTGATTCAAAATGGTTCTTAATTCAAAATTGATCAATATTGTATTCACAGTAGCTATACTGTCAGCTCTATTTTAAGCCATCATCGAACAAGACGCTGAGTGGGCCTAGGGTTTGTAGGTAACTAAGCATCACGGGTTTTTTTTCACCTCACAGTTAGTTTTAAGTTATTTAATGCTGAAGTGTTTGTAATGGTCAACTGGTCCTGTTTGATACAGCTGATCACTGCTCCTAAGACCAAAATAGTTTATATCACACTTCATATTGACTTGCAGAGGTAAATACTTACTAGTCAATTGATTTGACCACTCATTCTGATACTCATACTCATTTTACTACTAGTAATACTACTGGTCATTGAACAATAAAACATCATTGGTTCCTTTTTCAAGATGTCAGTGATGAGTCACACGTACTATGTGGGTGCTGCCCTGCCCTTGAAGCAAAGTTCAGACTTTTTCGTAACGTTAATGTCACGTCACAAACTCACGTTTAGGAAGTAATATTTTGAAATTTTGTAAACTGATTTTAAATTGGAGAAGAAGAGAAAAAATTTAAAACATTATGTGAATATGGTTTGACAAAAGCAAGTGGATACACAGTTTTGACATTCATCATAACTTGACTGTGACAAATACCCTTCAAAATAAGGAGAAGTGGAGTCTGAAGGTCATGCAGCACAGAAAGATTGGATATTCTTGAAGCACATCCTCTAGATATATCAAATGTCCCATATTTCAGCAAAAACTAAATTGCCAGGACTTTTTGAGTAATACCATCAGCTATATTATTAACAATAAAAAAAATACCATAAGTGTGACATACGACTTAAGCAGCAAGATGTCTCACTCTTCAAGGGATACATAAACCTAATGGATATGATTAAATATAATTTAGTTTTCCAGATGGACAGAGAGGCCCCACTTACGAAACATAATTGAATGTGCGAGCTCAGCTCGTCGCCAAGGACTAAACAACTCCCCAGCCTCCACTACAAAGAGGAGCTCATTTCCATATTAACTTCACCTTTATTGATCCACTCACACATCCTCTCCTCTGGCTGCTGCAAAAACACCCTAAAGTACTTTTAGATGTTTGAAAATGGTGTGGTAGAGAAAGAATCACACTCAAGACTATTTAACAAAAAACTGTACTGCACATTTGGGTAATTTTACATTCTCTAGGTGAGGGGTGAAAAGTTCTCCCAGCAAAACAACAAATACGTGGACCACTAACTCAGCTTGCCCTGAATATCAAGCTGAAGGGAAATAATATTCACTCAACAGACTACGCCATCAACCCTGTAGCACATCTGCGCAGCAATGAAGTAATTTGATACAAAAACAGTAACCCAGCTCAATACAAGCATGTTCCTTTGATTTATTTACATTTTAACATGGGCTTCACACTTACAGCAAGAAGATCCAAAGGTGCTGATATGCCCCCATGTCTGCTGTACAGTTTTGCTTATACTACATTCAGTGTTTGCTGCACACATGTTTTCACATTTTAGTCATAGTGAACCATCTGTTTTTTGCACTGTTAGATATTTTTAGCTGGACATGGACACATGCAAATGAAAAAAATCAAATAAAATCAAAAACAAATCAAAAACATGGTGATGCTTTCACTCACTGGTTAAGAGAATATTTTATCCAGTCATACCAACACAGTATGATCTACAGGGTCTGTTTAGAGATTTATTCAAGAGATTGAAGGCTTATCAGTTGCCAACAAATCATAAAAGGTTAATAATGCTATGTAAAGGATTTTTATATCTCTGGAAAGTTACCACACAAAAATCCATTTATCTACCGCTTCAGAAAGACAAAGCATATATCTTCCAACTAAATGATTGATGGTAAACAGTAAAACATTCACATTACAAAGTAGTTCAGGAGGAATGTGCACATATCAATATTTAACAGACTAACACAGTGTGCTGCCAATTTCTAAATTGCGTTATGTTAAGGCAACAGCTGAGCCAGGTTCAGCTTCTTTCATTTTTGCACAATGACACTGCTTTTATTTAACCAGTTGCCCTCCAAGTTTTCACCCCTACTGCCTCGATCCACTGGCTCCAATGAAATGAAAAAAGCTGAGGTTATTGCCCAAAACTGTGAGCGTGGACTTTACATGTTCTCACTGCATTTGCATGGATTTCTTCCAGGTGGTTTTGGTTTTCTCCCAGTCCAGAAGACATTAATTTTGAGTGTATTGGGGAAAATAAAAATGCCTTCTGGTGTGAATGTGACTGTTGACCACAGAAAGAATAATAGTTGCTAAGGTGTCGACCAACAGGGATTCTGATAAAAAATAATATACACCTGGATTTTTAAACATTTTTCTCCATATTATTAGAGTAAGTTATTTATTCTCTAGGAGTACTATCCACAATGTAGCTTTAACTGCAATAAATAACAAAAAAAAAATGATGAGGCTGGTAACCAAATGGATCTGGAACAAGGAAAGAAAAACAAAAACAAAAATCAGCTAACAGGATGAACGCTGTTTTGACAGGGGACTCTTTCTCTGCCTACAAAACATAATGCAATGCTTCTGTATTCAAGGACACTGATGCAGTCTCCATTGAGCGTATCAGCATTCATAAGAGAACTGCTGTGGCAGGGGTGACTTTGATGCATGTGGTTCTCTTGTTTAAGGAAAAGAAACAGCATGAGAAAATCAAACCATCACACACGGGAGACTATAAAAGTAATTGGCAAACAACCAATTCTGAAGGAGAGGTGTAAGTGGAGGACAACCTATATTTATCACTTATGGCATTCCAGGCTATTCATGTAGTAAATCATGTAAATAAAGATAATCTATAAAAAAACAGAGAGCAAAAGTCTAGAGTGAAGAGCCTGCAGTATGATGAGGATTCAATTTACTGGACAAAAAGGACAAATAAAGGGATAAAGGTACAAATAATGTATTAGACACAAGATCTTAGTTTCATTATTTTTTAGTATTGAGTTCATATATATGTCTTAGAAGGAGTGGACAAGCTAGGCTCTGTCTGTTATGTTTTTGTTTGGCATTAATTATTTCCCACACCTAACACGTACTTTGAAGTTAATGTTTAGTTAAAGTTATCTGCAGTAATTGCTGGTTTACATGGTCGTTCTGCTGAGAGTAACTTCATCATAACTCTTTATATATTGTTATTTTAATGTTCACACCCTCTCTCATGGGCCAAGTTGGGCTCTGGTTAAAGAGCCTCTTCTAGATGCACAAATTCAAAATGTCATGTAAACATTTACCAACTCCTTGATGCCAAAGTTAAACAGTTCCATGTCATCGAGTTCGAAAGGACTTGGCTGCAATGCCAAACTTGATTTAAGGTAGCAGAACACAATACAATCCAACACCATTTGTGCACCTAATGCACATATAGTTTGTTTATCTATTTCTCTTCCAGAGCATTAGACTGGGATGAGGATTTAAGGGATTCAGTGGTGATGAAGCTTTAAGTTGTTGGACTAAGGTCTGGGTCACTGAGCCAAATGATGCTTACATTATTCGTAAACCTCTTTGCCCAACATGTTTAACTCGAGGGGCTTCAATGTAATACTCTGAGGAGAATCATGCTATTCTCAGTAAATAAATCCAAGTCAAATACTGGTAAACAAAAGCCTTGAATTAAGGGCTTTGCCTACATTAATGAAGCATTGGTAATATCATACTTGTTCACCATAATGACATCTTCATTTAGGGTAATTTGAAATAATTTGTAAATTAATTGCAACATAATTTCTCCCCATAATTGTCAACTTGAATGACACTCTTCATTACAATCAATAAAAAAAGTCACTTTTAGTGTAACAGTGATGAATGATTATGAAAATATAGCAATTTGCATAAGTGGAATAATAATTCCAGAACTTCAACTATTTGAGGAAAACAGTTCTTAATTTATTTCATTATGTAAGGGGAAGTCTTGTACATCAACCAATCACATGTAAGCGAATGCTCTGGTGCTGCTGTTTGCATCACAAGTTTTTCATTATCAGCTTGCAAACATTTACATTAATAGCTTCTAAAAAATATCATAAATAAACTATTATATCAGAAGTTCAGTCCTGAAAAAACAGTCTCTTAAAAATGCAAAGCACTTCCAAATTCAGTCCTATATTGTGCAAGCATCCATCAGCTCATGAATGTTTGACACTGGTCCCCAAGGACGGACGTGTACTCCCTTTAATTTCTATCAGCGGTATAATCCCCTTTTGAAACCCTTTTTAGGGTGAATTAGAAAGGCTCTGCATTCAAAGAGATGAGTGGAGAGAAGGGGGTGGGAATAATCACAAGGGCCTAGCTGTCTGTGTGGATTAGAATAGGAAAGAAAATCCTTTCATCTCAGATCTGTACTTCCAAGCTTGGAAGCATGCATCCACACTCTCATGTGCAGACACAACGCACCAAACCTCAAATGCATACTCCTCGCAAAAAAAAAAGTCAAATTAATATACAAGAGCCAGTTACTGTATTTATATTTAAACAGATGGTATTCAATTATGCTTAAAATGGGCACGGCAGCCACTGGATTAGAGAAAAGCTCATATAAAAGCTTTGCTCTCCAGGCTGACCTCTCAGTTTGGCTCTTAGGCAAGACGGAGCGCATGATCTAACTTGCTTCTCCAATTTCTCATGCCGAAATGTGGAGTGCTGCTCTATTTTTGGCTGACAGCCTCTTGACATACAGCAAAATTCAACAAGAGGGACGAGCCCAGAGAACCTCCTGAGTCAGATAACAACCAAACATCCCCAAACAACACAGTATGACGGATAAGAAAATAGATTAACATTTAAGTGTCTGCCTCTGTGGGGATTTAACTGAGAGCTGCATGACAAGAAGTCTAGTTGTGCATAAAAGAAGCTGACAATAAAAACACTGTTTGACTGTTATAATATCAATCTCTCATATACCTAGAAGAGAAACATTTTTATGCTTTTATTGCATCACAGTAATAAGAAACCTGCTTATTTTAATGAAGTTAAACAAGGATAGTGGTTGTTAAAATAAACCCTTGTGTTTTTAGTGCTTCATGCATATATTATTGAATGACTTTGTAGTTCAAATCTTCTAGTTTTCCCAGAAAAAAATAACATCATCCTCTCCTTGCTGTATTAAAAAAATATTGAGGACACTTCACCTTCACAAGAGTTACTCCTATCCAATATCTCAGAAGAGACACTCCAATGGATCTACTTCACAAGTATTAAAACTGAAACCTTACAAGCTTCAGAAAGAGTGTTGTTTTTTCCAAAAGGCTGCATTACCAGTCAAGATAATGACAATCACAGGTGCAGGTGCACAGAACTGAGGTAAGAATCTGACTAGCTTGTACAGCAAGTTAGAGCATGCTGTATGCTGTACAAGGCATCTCTCTCAACATGTCTTTTGGTGTCAATTACCAAGTACCTCTCAGAGATGGGCATCAAGCTTCAAGGTCCAAACCAGCTTTTTCAGCTCTCTGCATTAATATGAAATTAACTGAAGCGAAATTATAGCTGTGGAAAGTGAAACTGATAAGGGCAATAAAGTGCATTTCTCTACTTTGAACAAAAACCTGCTATGACATCTGAATACACTGATGAGTGTGCAAAGCTTCTTAAGGCATTTGGTGAGAGGTTTCAGGACATGAAAAGTAAACAAAAGGAATTTAACACGTTCACCAAGCTGTTTAATGTGGAACCTGCTGATGTGCCTGACAACCCATAACTCCAAATCACTGAGCTGCAAAGCAACAACAAGCTCAAAACCAGGTTCAACAAACTCCCTATTGATCTGCAAGTACATCCTGAGGATTTTTCCTATTCTGAAGGATAACCTACTTTTGTAAGCAGTTAAAAACCAACTCTTGCAAAAACTTGGTTCCACCCAAAACTGACTGACTTAAACCTGGAAAACCAGTTACAGGTAGCATCATTATCACTACCATTTAACATCCGATGCCTCCCCACAGGGAAAAAGTTTCAACCATTCCGCAAGAGGATAGTATGATATACAGGTTCCATAATTTAGTATGGCCCTCTAAGGGTGTTATAAAAATTGACATAGCTCTTGATAGACAGAGGTTTCACAACCCTTGCTGGAGGCAATTTCTTGAAGCAAAAATCTGCCCATTTTCTCCCCTGCTTAAACAAGTGTAGAGTTGGGTAAGTGTTTCCCCTACATTCATTTTGCAGCCACTAAGGAGTTATTATTGTCTCTGCAAAAATTTCACACAATCATTATCATCCTCTGCTCTTGTGCTTCTTCTGATCTTGGTGGGGAGCTGAGGGGTAAAACGTCACGCAGACCAATGAGGGGAACCAGCATCCCAAATCTGTTTAAACCAAAACAACCAAATCTGTCAGCACTTTAGCATGTTCTTGTCTACCAAACCTGTTTGAGACCAGCACCAACAATGTTATCTCCACTTCACCCGTCTCCCCACAGTTCTGCTCAATACAAACAATGAGGGAAAAACAACTGAAGGAACAAAAAGGTTGTTATTCTCTTACATACATTCAAAAATTGCAGCACATAAAACTGAAGTAACACTCTGGTAAAAGTTTTGCACATTTTATTGACCAGAGACAGAACTTGCAAGATGCTGCAAATAAAATATGGAGCTAGAAATCTTCAGGACTACATCCAAAAGAGGTTAAGTTTTGGAACTTCAGGATGTTTTCTTACTGACAGCAGACTTGTGATGTGACTCGGGAGATTTAAGATAAGTTTCAGATTACGCCTCCGAAATTTCACCAAATTCAATACAAATACAAAACAAATAGCTCTTGCTCTTTTATCTTGATTGCAGGAAAACCAAAGAACAAAGTGGTGAACGAAGTATTTTAGGAACATTATATTTCAGAGGAAAGAAATAGTCTCTGATAACATGAAATGGCACCACAAAGCAGGGAATTTCACAGCAGAACATTAGTGATTTTTCTAACTTGTTTCATTTAACAACAAACTGGCTGCAAACAATCCCCTTAGAGAAGTATTAGGGGGGAGGGCAAGACACATAATCCCCCCTATAATCACTCCTTGCTCAAACACTGCCTTGCTGTTAACTTCCTCTTTGTTCGACTAAAAACCTTTCAGAAGCAGTTAAGCTCTGGGACTACAAATGTTTTCTCATCAAGCATTTCATGGTCCAAACTGTTTAGATATTTTGCACCCGAAAACATTTAAATTTGAGAGTCGAACAACCATGGGCAAAGAAATAAGGGAAGGGAAATTCCTTTCATGTGGCCAAAACAATAGAGATCGAGCAGAAACAAAGCCTTTAGGGAAAAAAAAAAAACAAAAAAGTGAGGAGTAACCAAACATAGTGTGCAAACTCTTTAACAACCGCAGCAAGTCAGTACAAACTTTGAGCCACCTCTTCCCTTGCTGGTAGAAAATTCCAGTTGAGGGGGAAAAAAGCCACGTCTGCTCCTCCCCACTGTGTGGGTTTTGTTCTGCTAATCAGACCACATGCCTCAAGGATTCAGGAATCCAAGAGCTCTCAGCCAGCTCCTCTCATTCCACATACAGCCGCAGCAGCCTGTGACAAACTATTCAGTGTGTTGGGGGGGGTTAAAGACTCTATCCATTCATAACACTGTTCAATGCTCCCTACCTCCTCTCCTAATCTCAGGCAGTTCTTTACCCCCCAGCCTCCTCCTCCTCCTCTTACCCCTCATATGCCCTCTCTCTCCCCTCTCACCACAGCAGAGTCCTTTTTATCTATCTGCATTCTGCACACTGGGTCTGAATAGTCTCATGGTTTATTATTAGATCATGGTCCAACCACACACCCACCATGGTTTTAAATGGGAGAAACAGAGCTAAGCCTACATCGAGTTAGTGAAATGAAAGCCTTGATATTTGGCTTTCTCTTTCCCTCACTTGTTTTTTTTTTGCCTTCTTATTTTGGTTTGTTTCCTCTCTGTTCTCCCCTCCCAGGCTCTCTTGCTACTCACGCATTGAGAGGCGAAATGAGGCACACTGGAAATTTGCAGGCTGACAATGGAAGACAGCTGCTCTTGCTGCATAAGTCTTTCATGAGCTGAATTAGTTGTACAAGCCTTTGCTCCCTTCCCCCCACACATGCCTCCCTCATAGCAAACTGATCCAGACACAGCAACACACCTTGTGGAAAGCTTGGGAGGGATAAGACAGGGCAAGAAAGACAAAGCATGACAGGGGCTTTGTCTGACAGACCTGTGATTGCTTTATGCAAAAATAGACCAACATGTTTTGTGTCCCTGAAGAAAACCAATACATCAGTTGAGTTATATTCCTGTGTCAGCGTGTGTTATTAAGTTGTTTTAGTTTAACACAGAGGATGAATTGAAGTCTCTAAGAGAATACTGGTTTTAAAATATACTGAAACAAAGTTTTAAAGGGCAACTGTTACATATAGCAAATATGACAGAAATCTTTATTTTTATTAATTATTTAGGAAAAAATCATTCCAAAATTATGTTATAGTGTTATAGGGTTATAGTGTATTTTGAGACAAGAGCCTCTAATCTCTTATGTACTGAACAAAACTACAACAGTGTCTACAACTATTAATAAGAACCATCAAAAATTACTTTCAGAGATCAAAATCTATTAAAATGTGACATTTATAATTCAGTGTTTATCTAGAGATCTATCTTCTGTCTACATTTTGATTTTACAAAATACAAAAGAGCTAGTCTTTGTAAGAATAATACTTCAAAGCCGAAGAGTCACAGAGTGCTATTACTTATTGAATCACCAAGCTGTTTTAATAAAAGGAGCAATAACAGGGCATTCTCACCCTGAGCATGACGTGCTGACTTTTTTGCGCACCTAAATTAGATTTGGGAAAACTCTCAGCCAGGATTTCTAACTTTAGGTTACAAAAGTGACCCCAGTTCTTGGATAAATTTGAATTCATACGTCCATTGATAAAATGCGTAAGTGGAAATGGACGTAACTTTCTCATATTTTCCGTGAGAAAACATGACTGCACATATACCAAATGAATCTTGAGTGAATTGGTGTCTTGCCTAAAAAATAAAAACTTCCAATGAGGCTTTTACTGGATTGCACATTAACTTTGTACTCCATATCAAAATGACATCAAATCGTTAAAGCCATTCGGAAGCAGAGAGATATGACATTAATCAAGCTACAATTTCACTAAGGTCAAGGTTACAGTCAGTGTTTATGACTGGAGACTCAATACAAGCATATTTCCAAACAATAAGTCTTTCAACAAGAATTTCATGAGCAATAAGACCATAAACCACAGTATTCTTCTTTTCGTTCAATATCTAAATCTGTGGCTGAAGGATTTGGTAAATGGAGGCTTCTGCTTTAATAATTCATGTATGAATTACAAGAGTTACTTGGATGACAGGCCTATACAGCAGGGCAAATCTGATAATGTTTGTATATGGAGTTGGAGTTGTTGAAGTTTTGAAGGTTTAAATATTGGATGCCAAATAACCTATAAACATTTTTTCTCCCAACAATCCATTAGTACTTGAATCTCTGTATCCAGCTGCCATGAAGTTGTAACGCTTGAAAAAGACTCTACACTTTGCAGCATTTTGTTTTGTCCCTATCTTCTGATTATACAGGCTGTTTTTATTTCCGCTGATTCCACTAGCGTTTTTGATTTGCAATAGCATGTCAGGGAGGGATAAGACACTGTAAACCTTGAAATGTGTGGTATGCATGGCATGCGTCTTGGTCCGCTGAAAAAAGGAGTATCCCTTGGACACTGTTGTCACATTAAAATGAAAATATAAAAGACCAAACCAACGTTAACATTTCTACGAAGAAATTTTTATATCCATTCTAACAGCTGTTGGTTGATCAAAAAAAACTCAGTAGTCTATTATTAACTTACTTTATCTTGTATTTATACTTAATGTTTTGTTTTGCCTACAAGCTCAAACCAGTTGACATTATCGTGAAGGCAGCAGCTAATGGCAGCTGTGGAAAACAATTAGTGTCAAATGTTTTCTTCCTGTGGTAGTGAGGGAGTCCCTGAGGGTGAAAGCTTCAAACAGGCAGAGGCAACAACGCAGAAATCACAACAGCAACGAACCAGGGCTGGGATAAACTTGAATATGATCTTTTATCAACTTTCTGTGACATTAAAGATTGATTGCACAAATAACTAATGTGTGTTATTCGTTTTTAAGTCTGTTTCAAAAATTTCCATGAAGGCTGTAATATAAACCCAACAGATTTATTTATTCTGTCATCATAAATTTGGTTGTTTATGTGATTTTGTATATATTTGCTGTAACATTAATGTACTTGTTGGCAAAATGTTTTTTTTTAATATTCTATATTCATTTTAATCCCATTGCTGAGCCCTAAAATGAAACTCAGATAAATTGCCTCTATTTGATATGTATAAAATGTGGATTACACATAAACAGAATTGGTTCTTAAGATGTGTCATCCAAGTGCTTAGAAAATCAAAAGTGTTGCACTCAAGAAAATAGAAGAACAAAAAAACCCTTAAAGTTAGCAAGTTCAATCCCTCTCTCCTCTCTCACCTCTACACTGCTGACCAATCACTGTGAGGTGGGCGTGAAGTGGGAGTGAATATCAAAATTGTTTTTCTCAGAAAATCTCAAAAAAAGTCAGACGTAGCCCCCAAGCATCCTTTGATTCTTAAAAGATGTGGGTGGAGGGGGTTTCCAGCATTCCTGCAGATTTTTCCGACAGTGTGCATGTTTACACAAGAGATTTAACATATTTGAAAAATCAAGTAATTTAATAGACATTAATAAATAGTAGGATTTGAGAGAAATCAAATGTTTTTTAATCCTGCTGTTCAATTAATCGTGTTAATAAAGCAAGAACTCTGCTTATCTCTGCAGAGGTAGCTTTACTGGAACAGCCTCACTTTGTAATGAGCTGCTGATATAATTTACTCCACTTCTTAAAATAAGTAACATTCTCTCTTCATTTCCAGCACCTTTAAAAACTCCATCACTACTTTAAACAGAATGAGCTGTAAACTGTGTTTCCGCAGCAAGCTACTCAGCTCGATTTGACTCACTTTTGGTACTTGCTTTAAGGTACTTTTCTCAATTTCGTTTCCACTGCAGAAAGTACCCACACAATGTAGTCAGGATTCTTAGCTGATTGTCAAAGTGACACTAAGTGAAACTGACAGGACATCAACTTCAACGCAACACAAACACACAATCACAGAAACAATGGAGAATATCGCAGTGATGGTTGTTTTTTTTTTTTTTTTACAGGAAGGAGCGAAACTCTGTGTCGGAAAAAGACGAAAGCAGCAAGACAAAAGACTGCCAAAAAAAGAGTCTGAAACATCCTAAAATTATAGTTGATGAGATGCATCTGGTTGCTCATTGTCGCTAAGAAACGATTCTCTGACCAATCTTATATGGGCTACATGAATATGAGCTCACCTTGACTATGGGGGTGTCAATAAAGTATCAGGTACAAGTTACTATCCAAATAAATGTGAGTAGCGTTAGCCTTAGCAATAACACGCAGAAGGAAAAAAGGACCTAACTAAATAGCAACAGTCAGTCAGGCACGGGGAAAGAGGGACTCATGCTAGCTCTGATGAAATCCCTTTACTCCCCGAGCCCGACATCAACAGCAACGCAGAGCAGCCGCTGTGCTCTTTCATTCGAGTGCAGCCTTTCCTTTCTCTCCCCCCTTTTCAAAGTAACATTGCCAATGTAATTTTCCATGAGAGCCGCTCCATTTATCAAGGCCAGTGGCACATTGAGGCAGCAGACGAATGCCTTACTCCTCTAGATTTGTATAATGAGAGAAGGGAGAGTGAGCGACACTCAAGGTGGTTAGCACTTGTACGAAGGAAGTAGGGATGATTTATTCAGCATCTGAGAGCCAATGCTTTGGGGAGCTTTAACTAAGGACACAGACAATGTAGCCATGCTATTACACCTCTGCCATGGAGAACAAGACTGCTCCTCAGACACATACTGATTAATGCTCAAATTACACTGGACATGGGGAAAGCTCGTTCTTTTAAATCAACAGTCAGGTCGTAATGAGGCTGACAAATTTCTGTGTCTATGCCCAAACAGTACCTTTATCCTAAATAATGCTGTTTTGTTTTACTATCTAATTTATCTATTAATAATATGTATTATATCTGGGGCAGTCACACATTTTAAGCAGGTACTGGATGCTCTATATTTATAACCTGATATTATTCTTTTGCATAATAATGAAAGCAACATTTAAGTGCAACATGCAGATGAAATTATTTTCAGAATTTACATTTTACAAGACACAAGGTCGAAATGTGCTTATTGGTATTAACCTCAACCCCTATAAAAGGTGTGACATCAATAAGTAAGACGAATTCCCTGATCTTACCACAAGGCAAATATGGGAAATTTTAAATAAAGTCAATGGTCTTTTTTTCTGTCATTTCCTCTCAGTTTCAGTATCAATACCATAGTTTGTGTTACTTGTCAAGAAATAGTTACATGAAATGTTTTTTCTTGCCATTGTTTTTTATCAGTTTCAAATATTATAAGGTCATTTAAATATGAATGAGTATGTATTATCAACCTTGGCGGCATCACCATTAGGTTTGAATTCATCCTTCCTGCTGTATTGCTGTGCTTGACATTGTTCTGCCCCCTTCCTTAATGTGATGACACGTTCCAGTTTTTATATGTTGAGATAAGCTTTGCTAACTGACTGGCAATGTACAAATGATACAGAATGTTATTACAGACATTTTGTTTGCTTGGCTGGAACATGCATTTACCACATTTTACCATCCATTAACTGGATTTGCCAACCTGAAAACTAAAATTGATGTGTGTGGCAATATAATCACATCCTTTTTTTTCCATCACCTTTTTCAAGGATACCTCTCACCTCTCAGCTAGCTATTTGAAAGCAGTTGTAACCTCTCTCCTTTATTCAGTGCCGTCAACCAATTCATGTGGCTCTCCCCTCAAAAGCCTTTTCATTCTAAATACATTATGATTACAAAGACTTTCCAGAAATTTCCTTTCATAGCAGGCAGCCCACGGAAACTCTGCAGCCTGTGTTCATGACTGGGTGTCCTGGATTTAAGGAATCAAACAGGCTTCCTCACAGCCCATCCCCCATGCCACTTTGAGAGCAGCAGGAAAAACGACGAAGGCGTGCTTTGCACCAGCTCCCTCCCCCACACTCTGCTCCACCAGGCATTGCTGGGGCTTGTGGGATTAAGAATGGAACACGATGACAGACAAAAACAGTCCTCAGCACCTCCCTGCTATGCTGTCTTTTATACTGCCAGAGCATGAAAAGGCTGCTATGAGGCATACAATAGACAGTGA
Source organism: Acanthurus lineatus (assembly GCA_029814665.1). NCBI lineage: Eukaryota > Metazoa > Chordata > Actinopteri > Acanthuriformes > Acanthuridae > Acanthurus > Acanthurus lineatus. The sequence goes on from JAPZDV010000001.1 coordinate 26,234,968, forward strand.
TAGATCAACTCTATGAGAGAACAAGATAAGTGTGCGTGAATAGATACACGAATCTTTACATTGTTCTTGTGAGATAATGTCAGCAGTGAAATTGTGGGAAGAAAAAAAATGGGACACATTGTGACATTTACTAAACTTCACAGGCGTGATTTGTTGTGTTTGACTGACAACGTCTATTATCGTCTGTCATTAGTACACAGTTTGACTGACTCTGTTACAGAACATAACATTTTCATGGTTATTTGAAACTGATGTTAATGGTTATTATTTATTTTAACATAGCACAAAACATTTTTAAAATACAAAAGGCTCTTATATATCCTTTAAAATCTACCCTCCACTGTCAAAATGGGAAAAACACCCTCAGTGCGAGGGCTTTTTCCTGTAACTGGTCTTAGCATCATATTCATGGAGGTTGCCCTTATTCACAGTGAGGAAATTTAAGAGAAAAAAAGCAGTAGGTCCTTTTATGCATCACATGTCAGGCAGCTTAAGGGAATAGAGTACAATCCCAAGGCTGCTAAAAGTGACAGGGTATAACAAAGCACGACTTCAAGAACCCTGGAGTGTTTGGTAACACTAAGTCCTGTTGTATTAATTTATACCATGAAAATTAAACTGATGAAAGCCTGTATTGTTTTAAAGATATTTCTTAAAGTCAAATGCAGTTGCAAATGCAAAACTAAGTTGTGGCAAACACCTTTCAACAAATGTGTTTGTTTAAAACAAGGAGCTCAGGGCATAAGTAAACTTTTACAGCACTCACTGAAAAATCCTTAAAATACAAGAATGGGCTAGCTAGTATAGCTTTATTCTGAGTTCAACTTTGAAGACAGGACAATGTTCTTATAAGGGTATGCTTGTTATAACTTATTAAGCCCTTTTTTCAATTTAAAATGGCTAACATTGTATGTTTTTTGTTGGAGAGCTGCCTGCAGCACATTGATTGGCTCAGCCCTTTCTTGAACTGCTCCTTCTGTCCTCACACAGTGTCAACGTACCCATCTCTGATTAGACACTCCTTTACATGCACACTCTGAATCACAAACATAATCATGCCTGGGTTTCATGAATGGTTAGTATGAACACCTCTGCACAAATATGTCCAAAACTAATGCACACTGGTTAAATCTGATAAGTTTTTCCATGTTCTTTCCACAACACTGTCAATGAAAAAGACCTTACTCTTAAAAAGATGTTATTAGCAAGCTTGTAAGGAGCCTAGTTAGTATGGATAACTGTGTTAATGTAGAATGGAGCTAAACAGAACACAGTCCCCTGAAACTTTCATCAATTCATATCAACTGTGAGTTAATAGTTGCCTTTGACAAGGATACCAAACCAAATGAAATAATGCAATACAACACCAAACAAATGCATGCAGCATCGAAAGAGAGTAAAGCGGAAGACGTACCTTTTCATTTTTCACCTTCTTTAACGTCTTGCATTCAGTATTACCATTCTCCACCTCCTCTGGTTCAGTTTTTGTTGTCAATGCTGGTACTATCCCAACAGGTTCAAGTGCAATATTCCCCATTTGATTGGCTTCTGCCAAGTCTGTTGATTGTGTGTTCTCAAAGGACGTATTACGACTATTCCCCAAAGCAACTTGGGCTTGAGACACAACATCCTTCTCCACAGCAGCTATTGCCACGACTGGGGCTCCATCTGTTTTGTCCTTCTTACTTTTCCCACTAGCCCCTTCTTTCTCCTTTTTACCACTCAGAACACCTCTGGAGGCTTTGCCCCCTTTTTCCATGTTTTTCCCAGAGGTGGAATTGTTGCCAGCAGCTCCTGCACTCGCTGCTGTGCCTGTTGGCTCCCCTTGAGTCCGTCCTGTACTTTCTTTTTTGCCCCCATCTGCTGCTGAAGCTTTGCTACTATTGTCTTTAGAGTTCTTACTGCGCTTGTATTTGGATTTGCTTTCCTTGCTTTGAGAGCCAGACACTGGACTAACAAACCTGATGTTGTCAGGCAATGCTGCCACTGCACTCGGTGGTGCCGCCATGCCGTCCTTGGTGCCAGACATCTCAAGTTTGTCCTTCTCTAAGTCAGCGTCAAGGTCAATAATCAGATTTCCAACACCGATATCCCACTCATCCCCGCTGTCGTAAGTGTCCACCGCATTAGAGTCCACACCTTTCCCGCCTGCAGTGCCACCACTTAGGGACATTTTAGTGCCAACGGCCCAGGATTGCCTCAGTGAGGTCCGACACCCTCTTAGACGGTTTGGACTCAGGGGCAAGGGTTAGAGAATCCTCACGGTCTACTTGTTCCTGTCCCATTTATCCACATTTTGTCCTAAAAGGAGAGAGAAAAAGACATACAATGGTAAAATAACTCTGATATAGAAATGGTGGTAATATGGCTATGCCATCACATTTCTTTGGGTGCAAGACAAAAAAAAAAAAAAAAAATCGTTTGATCATAAGCTAGTAATTCTCTAGTGATCACTGCACAAACCACTATGGTAATACCCACTGGTGTGACAGCACTGCTCCGAAACCCTCTCTCCATAATCACTTCCCACAGTCGTCATGGCAACCATGGGAATTGTAGCTTAAATCCTGCTTTGACAGCCAAGGTGGCCCCTCTGTTCTGAGTGACTAGCTCTCTTTTCACAAGGCACTGCTGATAGTGTCGCTGCTGATAAATAAAGAGTAGCTGGCCCCGCACACCCCCGCATGGTTTATCGAGCCGTGCCTTTTCGACTCAACAACTCAATGGTAATCTTGCATTAACAGGAGAGCTTAAAAACATGAATGGACCAGTGTGTGTTTAAGGAGTACATAAGTTTGTTGTATTTGCTTACACAATATAGTCAAAAGGTTATCATGTGTCATATCATTCAGCAAATAAATTCAAGGACAGATTCCTGGTTTAACCTTGCAAATAAGATATACATGAAAAAATTCTTCTTTTTAACTAATATTTTTGAAAGGTTACTTGAACTTAATTTCCACAATAATCTCAAATGGCATGGGATTTTACATGCATGAGGTTATTTTGGTTTTGTATTCATATCTGCACAGCATCTTTGTAAGAAATATGACAGTTGTTGACTGTAAGGAGTAAAGAGAAAAATGTGATCAGCAACACAAACATCAACTTGCTTGCTGGGTGTTTGTCGTCATGAGTGACTGAAAAAGGTCTCTGACGTCTCTAATGAGCTTTTTTTTTTTTTTTTTAAGATTTTCTATACTTATGCTGTGGAATTATAAATGTAAATCACATAGTTTACCTGGGGAATAACACATGCTTCATAACTACACTTTGCCTTGGCAGCTGCATCAGTACCATTACTGAATTTTAGTACTCAACTTAAGTATCTGTTAACTTGCCAGTTTTAATTACCACAACAAATTCTTTTCAAATAATAAAAAATGAACCATGAGGATAAAAGATAAAGCATCCTAATATATTGATGACGGGTGAAAAAAAAGAAGATACATGATTCTGTATTAGTGATCCTGTATAAATAAACACTACGCAAATATTCATGTAGCCATTTCGTTTCATTTTACTTAGCACAACTTGTAACTCTGTGTAGATCTACTAAGACTAAGTCAGCCAATCTTTACTGATACTTGTATTTGTGTTGGGGGGAAAAAAGCATCATTGTCTTGTTTCTTTTGTCTAAATAAACTGGTGTTTAACATATGGATGAATAGGTACACGAAACAGTAAATCTGAAAACCTTGTTCTTATTTCATGTAGATAAATAATTAACACATCTGAAGCGTCTCCTCTTGCAATAAAGAATGTGAAGGATAAGAAAGCCTGAGCACAAAAGACTCTGGAGTGGTGCTGAGGGTGATGAGATCAATACTGCCTCAAACAGGCCTGAATTCTGATGATTCTCTTTGTGCTGCAGAGATCAGACTGACAAACTACAGCCACATTACACACAATAGAGCCATAGAAAGATCTTCTGGTTATGTACAAAGATACTTCTGATAAGTAGCCATTGTGTGTTTGTTTTATGTTTTGCGGCTTCAGTAATGAATCATGCATTTTTCTGATGGATTAGACACCTTTGCCTGTGTGACTTGCTCACTTTTGTTGATAAATGTTATCAGTTTTAAGGATTTTGGCGCTGCCCTATTAAAAAGGGCAATGTCTTAAAAATCACAGTTGAAATGGGTAAATTGAGGACAGAAAAAAAATTTCAAGTATTCTCACCTTATAACTAATTAATTGAAAAACTGAATAGCTCTTGCTATCGTAAATATGAAGTCTAATAAAATTAAGAAATTCTTGGCACTTGAGAGAGTAAGCTGAAAATCTGATAAAATCATTAGAAAGCAGCATTTTTTTTAGTTATTTTGATATCAAGCTTCACTTAATTATAAGTGTTGAACATTTAATGTCTACAGCGGACCAATTTACACCCAAAACTCTAAAATTATTGCGTGTTCCCTTCACACCCTTAGATTAATAGCCTTGTGTAAACACAGCTCATCCTAATGGGCTTATCAAATCAAATATTGAAAATTCTCCAATATCTTTGACAGTATCCAAAGAGATTGTATGTGGATATCAGAGTATTTTCTGCTTCATTACTGCTGGCAGCACAATTTAATTAATGTCTCTATAACGGAAGAGCTCAAAGAAATATTCTATGAACCCCTTTGTCCAGATATGATGGCGCATTCCGGACTATTCACAAGCCCAGTTTCATCTTTCTCAGGAAATTAAGTCTAAGAGATACTAAATACAACAACTGCATATTACTGTTTAAGTACACATCTTGCTGGTGCTCTCTTGTTAAAAGCTGGATTGTTCCCACTGCTGGACAGAAAAGCAGTCATTTTGCATTATCTACCATTACTCACTCAGCCCTCATTAGCACAGCAGTCCAAAATGGCAGCTGGATCACATAATGCACAGAGCTCACATTGATTCAGTTAAGGGCCATTCATATCAACCCCCAGCAGTGACAGAGGTAATACTGTTGAACAATCATTTGATCACCGTGCCTGCTTATACCTCACAGATGGCTCCCAAAAGGAACAACAGTCAGTGGCAGGTTTTGGAGGGTGGAGAGATGCAGCTGTCCCTGTTTGACTGGGTAAACAGTTGTGAGGTCTAATTTGTCCAACACCTCCACAAAAGAGAGGTTGTAACTCTATCGGCAGTTGACCTAGTGTACTGCCCTTAGCTGGAACTGCAGCGCAAGCCCTTTTGAAAAAGCCCCACTGAGGAAATGTCCCAGCGAGTGCCCCGTTGGGCGAAAGGCATGCAGGCTGTGCAACTCCAAGAGTGCTTGTCCTTTTTTTTTTTTTTTTTAACAGATCCAGTTTCACTCAGCAATCTATCACAGAGGCAACAGAGCTGCGAGGAAAGTGCAGAAAGAGATAGTGAAGGGTGATTTCTGGTTGATTTGCTGTGGTAAATCAGAACTGGTGTAATGTAGTTTTACACATGTGACTGTTAGAAAAGCCATCTGTACATTAAATAGATATAAGGAGTACAAAGTTTGTCTGTGTTATGGGGCCGACTCTGTTTAGGTACTGAGCATGACACAGGACCTATTTAGGCAATTTTTGCTGCTAAAACATCATTGTGCCTTCAACTACAGCAACACAAACACAAATAGGTCACCAAAAACATGGAATTCACCAAATATACAATAGCTTTTTCTACAGCACAAACAGCTCATAATGGATAGCACATGTTACAAGCTCCATATGTCAGAAAGCGGAATAGGTAATTATAGTTTGAACTGCACTGATAAAAAAAACAGCTTCCTAGCTCAGGCATAAATAAAATATATGCCCTAAAATTAAGCGTGTGTTGACATGAACATTCCACAGTATCATTATCTTGGCCACAACAGTCTCAATACATGATCTTATCACAATAATTACCTAAGATAAAAAAATCTTCAAACACTATTAAAATGTAGCTACTTCAACAACACAAATCATTGTTTTAGTCCAATTTAAAACATAGTTTTAAGGAAATAACTTAAATTAGAACAATAAATGTCATGTGTAATACTTTCCCTATGACAAATGTGTATTTACTGGCATGCAACTGTGCCCAGACTTTTGTTTGTTGTTACTGCTTTAATTACAGTCATAAAAACTTACACTATTCAATGAAGTCTTTATTCTTTATTGAGGTACGTATGCCGTTATAATGGTTATGGTCTCATCTCTGCTCCCAATACTCCATAGCTCATTAAGGGCTGAAAGATGCCTCTCCAAAGTTACTTTAAATTATCTCGCAGAGAGGCAGGAGGGCGTCTGGTTTGTTGTCGCTCACAGAAGAGATTTTAACACCTCCAAATGCTCAACTACATGCCCTGCATAGCTGTGGCTCCATGTATCAAACAAGCGCTGACTGGTTGAACGGTGAGGGATTTTCAGGAGCACTGGGGTTGGGCAAACATCCCCCACACACAACTAAAACAATAAACCAAATATAGCCAAAGCAAAGAGATGGTTTGTTTTGTCAAGTTCATGTCCTTTCAATTTGGAAATGTTTGGGTTTGTTGACTTTGATCAAACAAAATAAGCACTTTAAGACATAATGTTGAGCTCTTTAATTTGGGTTTCAATTTGATTTTTCTCCAAAAACCACATTACTGATTATTACAAAGGAAGACCAATACACTTCTTTTCAATTAAATACTGAACTGCCCAGAATCAGATGGCTGACAATTATGTGTTTAAGAGCAAGAACTGTACGTGCTTCTTTCCTGGTGAACATGCTTTTTTCCCACTTTTGGTCCATTTGATTTCCCCTCTGGATGCAAGTCACTTGAACAGATTACAAAAACTTTACATTCTTAGCAGATTAAAAAACTGTGATACCAACACAAAAAGGAATTAAAAAAAACATGAATTGAATGTGCAGAGCCTGGCAATGTGAATCATTTTCTCTGCAGGTCATTTGAAAAGGCTGGTTCCCATCCAGAGAGCCCCACAGTAACCTCCATGTAATTGGATTGTGTGCTTGAGCTGATTACCAAAATAGAAATGCACCCAGCCAATCCAGGTGATGGGAATCAGGAGTCTGTGTGGGTCAGCCAGCATCTTTATCAGTAAATATGTCAACGACAGGAACACAAAGATCCCCAGTAAAGTGCCACCTCACTTAAGCTCATATGAATGCCTTATATAAGCAAGCATTACAAAGATGCTTTTGTTGTCGAACATGTAATGTTTCTCTTATTGCCAAATGGTATTTTTTTTATCCCAGCCTGCAGCAGCTTTCTACATCTCTTGGACTGGCAGCTGTATGACTCAAATCAACAGTAACCAAAGAAGTGGGAAAAATGCAAATTGCTCTTTGGCTGATTGTCCTAATGTCCAGGCTCTGGTGTGGTGCAGCAAAAAAACAAAGCTCTCACACTACAATTCAATCATTATCTATGGTATTTATTTTTTATATAGTTCAAGGGGAATAGTGGGAAAAGAAAATTACATCAGTCTGTCTATTTGTCTTCTAATGGTAAAAAGGTGATTGATCCCAGGCAATTATCAGTAACCTTCATGCTTTGTCTAAACTAAAGTGTAGAAATCAGTATTTATAAACAAGCTGTGTCCACACTAGTATTCATTATTGCTGCATGTTCACCAGGCAAAGAACTTAATTCCTGCAGGCAGTCAATTAAATCACTATTTTACGTTAAGGATGCAGGTTAATTACAACAGCTGTAATATGTGATTAGCAATACTGACATCATAAATGAGTAATCATCAGTGACACTGGTTCACACTGGCTTCTTGACGTTACCGCCACAGAGCTCCTCACCCTGTCTGAGGAGGCTAATGTTGATCGATATGAACCCAAAATCAGATCTTACTGTTTTCAGATTGAATGGTGATACAATGAACTTATGGCAGTTTTTCTACAAAGTGGGCTAAATGTTCAGTTGTACGTCAAAGCTACATTTATTACTCCTTTATCAGCCAGCATGAGTCTCATGTCTCCAGTTTTATTCTTCATCATCTTTGATGCAAAAACATCAGATTTCACATGAAGGGTCTCTAATGCTGGGTTGCTGATAGTGCTGTCAGCTGGAGACTCAACTACTGTGGACGACAGATGGATCTTGTACTCTGGTCTGGTTCAGAAAGGTTTATCCAACCTCACTGATAGTTATCATCGTAGCAGAGAGCGTTGGAGCAGCTGAAAGATTGGAGACGCACTGCACTGCTATGCCTTCCATTCACTCCTCTCCTCTTCAAAAAAGAGTAAATTTTATGGTTTGTGGTCATTCTGAGACTCGCTTTGTCAGGTTTACAGTCTGCCTTGCTTGCTTCTGCACCACTCTGCATACAATGACACAGCTAAAAGGCAAACTGCATCGATTTGACTGACAAAATACAATTTATCTTGACTCATGACTCGAATCATTGACTTTAAGGAGGCAGCCCTAACCAACAACAGTGCAAACTTTTTATATAACTGTCTGGCATTGTAGTGTTAAATACTACTTGATCAAACAGTCAGTATTTCAAAAGCAGCTGAAGTGGAAAACATTGCAAATAAAACACAATTACAAGTAGTTTCATATAACCTTGAGTAGTGTACTACTATCCAATTGGCTCAATGTCTGATCATTATAAAAACTTGAATACTGCTATGTAAAGCCAGCCAAAAGCACTGGAGGAATCTATTCCAGCACAGAGTTTGAAGAAAAAAATTAAAAGCTAATCTTACAAAAAAATGTATTTTTAAATACAGACATAAAACTACATTAATGAGGAATTGTGAAGAATGAAGCTAACTGGGTGGAGAAACGGAGATAAAAGCCAACCAATTCAACTGAAGGCTATGCACATAAATAAGGACCTACTTACTTTGAATTGTAAAAGTCACTGTAATTATCTTTGATAGTGATAGATTGAAAATGATTTAATGAAAGAACAAAAACCTGCTTTAAAGGATTAGGTAGCTGACAGATAAAGTCAGCACTGCCTGAGATGTAATCACAATAATATCACTATAAAACAAAGTAATACCACTACAAAGTACACATATACATAAACCTATCACCAAGTACTCATTCTCTGTCAAATATCGTTAGGAATACCTTCATTTCATCACACTCTCAATATAATATTTTTAGAAAGCAATACATGGAAAAATAGATGAATTAAAGGCCAATGTAAATTAAGCTTAAATAGTGGTGACCAGTCTAAACTGGAAATTCGACCCACATATGAGTACAAATAAATAATCAAATTGTGGCTTGTCTGTGGCAAGACCCAATGCAAAGGATGAAAAGAACACTCACACATTGGCCAGAGTGTAAGAAAACACCAATCTTAAAACCTTGACAAGGTGCCACATTGATTTTTCCTGTGTTCAAATAGGAGAAACGAGAGCAGCCCCATTAACATGCTCAGCCTATTCCACTCTGCCATGATTTCTGAATTACAAAAGCCAGTCAGTGAGATTCTCAAAACACTTCTCATTATCTCTGCTCACTTCATTCTATAATTGAGACACTCTGTCTCAATGCAAGTCGATATAGTAACAGCAACATCTACTGAGAGGTGCTTGTGGGCAGTTGTAAAGAAGGAAAAGGTAAGAAAAGATAAAAATGTAATAATTAGGCTCACAAAGTTAAAAAGGTTTACCAAGCACATGCTTAATCTTTTAGTGGAAAGACTAAGGATGCTCCAATATGGACTTTTGGGGAAGATCAGCGGTCACTGGAGAGAGCATCAGAAGATCATAACCAATAAATGCACTGAGTTAAAACAAGACCTCTGTGTGGAAGGTAAAAACATCATATCACATGACTAGCAAGAAAAAGACAAGTGAAATATAAGGAATAGATGGTACATTTGATTCTTTCAATTTGGACTGGACTTTCTACCTTGGATACAAAAGTGTTTTTTCAAAAGTTTATGGTTTGAATGTCAAAAGTAATACTAGAAAATAAAGCCAGGGAACTTTGCCATTAAACCTAGAAACTGAATAATTCAAAAGCAGGAAGAGTACCAGCGGAGATGCTTTGTGTTAAGTTTAGTGTTGACAACTACACCCCCTCTACAGCCAGAAGTTCTGAGTTGGTACAAATAAAATGTCAGGTTGCGTTCCTAATAGGCCTTTTTGCTGAGGTGTTTTGAGCTCAGTGACTGCTGCTGACCACCAAACTTACTTTGCTGTCAAAATAATCTTTATACATGACGACCACAGGCTTGCACAATAAGACCAACTGGACAGATTCTGACGTCTTGTCAAAAACAAGGTCGAAAGGTCTTGCGGCAACATGACATGAAGTTTCAAAAGTGTAAGTGGACACATCCAAAGCAAAGGAAACATGAAGTGGCAGCAATATCCAAAGTTATTGCCACTGTTTATTATGTGCTGTGATTGTACACCAAGGTTACTGCGGCTTTGATCTCCTCACTATTCATTAAATGAACACACCTTCAGTGAAACTGTAGAGGTGAATAATTTTCCAAGTCACTTCACAGGGTTGGATTTGATCCAGGCTTTGTTTTATTGGATGTATCATCTGTCGGAATCAGCTAATTAACAGTACAATAAATTTCTGATGTGTTTTTTTTCAAAGTTTTACTTCCAGTAGCGCCTGGAACAGCCCATTGTACCATACGGGAATGAACAGCAAGTTAAAAACAGCATATTCAAACCGAAAATAAAATTAATTCATTAGATACTTAAGACGCAAAATATAGTAAATAAGCTCTTTGCAGCTGGTTAGTTTTTGAAAATTATATTTTCTGAGGGTTGTGAGTGGCAGGTGATGTTGATGTGAGCTGATCAGTGTGGGAGCTGTTGTGCCTTATGTTTATCTGTGTTAAAAAAAAAGGGCTTAGCACTGTCAGATATAAATAGCAGGTGTGATAAGTATAGCAAGAAGGTTATTAATGAGAGTTAACTTCATGACTAACAACCCCAGAAACTTCACAATATGTTAGTAACAGCTCAACAGGGCAAAATGATAATGATCACCTAGAGCAGTAAATGAATACTATAACAATTATCAGTTGGCCTCATCTATTCACCTTAATGATATTTCCTGGTAAGCACGCATACACCAACTCTCACTCTCTCACTCGTGTACTGTACGGCGATATGATAACTTCTTTTCTGTTGGCGGGCATTATTTTTGCACCTCAGGCTTTGGTCACTGAAACGTCTTAAATAAACAGCCCAGTCCAGTACATCTGATTTTTATCAAACTCTGGAGTCAGTTGTAATGTTTGGGGTTGGGGTGGTTAGAAAACTCAGCAGGCTTGAGCTCTTTCTCATTAGAGGATAATCCGCATGACCGTCGCGCCTGATGCCTCCAGTTAGCTCGACCTGAGCCAGGCTTCAAGTTGAGATTTTTAACTAAAGTGAAGTCACCACTAAGCTAAACTGATGATGCATGTTTCCCTTTTCACTTTATATGCCAGAATCTGCTACAGCTATGATAAACACTCTGTTAAAGGGTATCTGACACCATCACACAAGAAACATGACATGCAACACATTTCAAGAAGCGAGGGGCACTTGTGGTAAAACTTGATATGGCGAAGATGCTATTGAGGTTTAAAATAAACAAATGTGTCATGGTTTTTTTTTTTCCAAAGACACAAGTCAGGTTTTACATGTATCTGAAGAATTAATCAACGGGGCAACTTTAAGATGTATGACACTTTGTGACAACAAACAATTAACAGCGCAGTACTTTGCAGCCATGTGTCAAACGCTCAATGCAGGAATTTTTCATCGCAATCTATGTCCCACTTGCTTAACACAATTTACAACTTGACGCCAGATATTACTGCCAATTGAGGACAAATATAGATGTAACACTGGCATATTACTTTGTGAGGGGGCGTTTGTTTAGAAGTCATGTGCGTATGCATGTTTCAGTTAAAGCACGATGTTACCCAATCTCTCGTCTCGTCTTAGAGGTAAATCAAGCATTTCCCTATTTGCTTTTGGTTTTATATTAAGACACAGAAGACAAGAGAATGTTTGTTATTAAGTTTGCAAACACAACTAAGATTTTTTTAGGTCCTTTTTTCAATAATAATTAAAAAGCAGCAGATAAACAGACAGATCATGCACACACTTGTAAAGGAGACTATTAAAATCTGAATAAACTTCAAATTCTTATAATTTAGGAAGTGGAATATTTTCTCCATCAATCAATACCACATAAAAATTCAGGATGTGAACAGAAGAGGAGTTATTCAAAAGTGTAGGGATAAAGTAAGCTTGTTTTTCTGAATACTGACTGACAAAGGAGACAGAAGGAGGAGTTGTGAAAGGACGAGGCCCGAAACTAAAGAGCACACAGTCCCTTGTCTAACACTGCTGGGTGTGTGTGTTATTTCTTTATAGGTCTGCGTGTGTGCGTAATATAATGAGACACTATTTTTTCGCCTCAGTCTTTTGTTTATTGTTTATTACATACATTTCAGCACGGGCAGCCTGCCAGGCAGCATTCCAACAAATTCTTACTGAAATCTGAAAAAACGTGCACACAATGCATTCAGTCAAGCTAATAATATCTGCACATAACTTCTGGAGGCATTTGAGAACTGTCAAATTAGCTTAATCCATATGAATATTCCACATTAATCTTCTTCTGTCTAACTTACTGTGGTGCATATTACTGACCTGCAGAAATGTGGAATACAGCAACAAAAGCACAACAGAGAGCAGCGATCTAACTGTTCCTGTGGAGAGTCAGGAGTTGAACCATGAGAAGACAACAGGCCACTGCTGAGTGACTAATATTCTGCCCTACTGTTTGTTCAATGGACAGTTGAGGTGTTGCCATGTGAATGTCTAACTACAGGGAGGGCATGGACAACCATTAACCTCAAATAACTGCCTGCCTCTCTACCAGCAGCTGTTTAACAGAGGCCCAGTCTACAGGGGGCTTCAAATAGTGCAATGCAACAGCAATCTATTCCTCAGTGGCATGAGTGTCACATTCAGAAACTGATGGCCATCAGGAGTAAGGACCCAATGCATAATCAATGAATGGCCAATTACTGTATTTTATATATATATATATTTTTTTTTTCAGTTTCTTTTTGCAACTGCAGTCTCACTACTAAAACAGTTAAGGTAGGCAGGAAGAGACAGTGAGAGCTGACAAAGACACACATTTAAACTGCTGCAAAATGCACGAAAGGCAGGAAAGGAGTAGCATGCCCTTCAGTGAGTCAATATTATTGAGCCATAAACCTTTTATTGAGCTAACAAGCAGCATCTACACCTTTTTTTTTTACTGTAGGTGGCAGTTTTCACATTAAAAGTTGGTTTGATATCTGCCAAAAACGTCATTCATTATCTCTCAACTGTATTTTTAGACACAGTCCAGACTGAGCACCCCTTTCTGTTTTACATAGTCACAGACTCCTGCAACCACACCGTCAGTGTAAACAACCGACTGTAGTTTCCATTTTGCAAAACAGCAATATGTATGTCTATTGTTAGTTTAAATATATCTGACATATCCAGACGTCTGACAGCCTTGTTTTAGTATCAGCTGTCACTATGACTGTTCGGTCATCCATTACAGGGAATGACAAGGTTACTTACGTGTGCACCAACCTGCAAGAATGCAAGTCAGCCAGGTCAGAGCTCAAATGCTCTTTCACCCTGAAAATTAAAAGAGCAAAGGTTTGCTTGTTTTTTCCCTCACATTGTAAATGTTAACTCCCTTTCTTCAGTTATTCGTCAAAATCTCCTTTTCAACATGGCCGTGTGTTTTCCTTTTCTCCAGCATCATCAATCTTTTTTTCATAGTGGCTGCCAAATTAAAATGCAAAGCAAACAGAGAGACTGTCAGACATCATATTCCCTCTTTTATGTCAGCTATTTCATCTCTTTTCTTTGTAAGGTTATGGTACGGTGAGAATAAAACCTCAGACAACCATTCACTTGATACCTAGGCAGCAGTGCCACACTACATATTCATATTTAGTCTGATATATTCGTAGCTTAGAGGATCCCAATATTTCACTTTACTACTAATAACAGTAAAGCTGAATTTATGATTCTCCGTTGAGTTGTTTCACTGCTTCTGCTGTGGATGCCTACGGCGTGGGAACTGATTTATGGTTTGGCTTCGGTTTTAACCCGTTGATTGTCAATGCACTGCTACATGACTGGATGGATGAGATGTACATTACCTCACCACATTGTGCATTTATAATACACCCAAAGTAATTGGGTTTACCTTCATTTATTCCCTTTGTTATAGACAGAGCTGACAGTAGTTACAAGAAAGCTTTCAGCGGAAATTATTTTGCAATATTACGAAATACATATTTGACTGAAAAGGATGATTATTAGCATTTTTCTGCTCCATGTTGTCTTCCCTTTTAACAAGCACAAAGAAGGAGCAAACACAAAGGAGACCAAGCTGTTCAACTACAATACTTGTGGTCTCCATGTAGCTTTTATTGTGTCCTTTGCCCCGCACATAGTTACCACAACATCTCAACACAGAGGCATAAATCTGGCTTAAGCTGTTGAGTGAAACGTTACCCACACATACTATTCCAAACCAGTCAGGACAGTCCAATCCACTTATGTTAAAGCCACAAGACTGCTTCTTGCTTCTTTTGTTTAGACAAAAGTCAATGCTGCGAACGTTTTTATCATGTGAAGAAAACATCATGGCAACAGCAACAAAGCCATAACAAAACAATGTGCACTCCCTGCAGCTACATAATTTGATTTGTCTAGTGCCTTTACTATTTTATTTTCTGTAATGTGCGGATGACAAATGTTGTTTTTTTACAATGTAGTAACTGTTTTCAGTTTTCCCAGGATCACCTGATTTCCTGCATTGCTTGTTCTTTTAGGTCAGCGTTTAAGCTGTTTGTGAGCTCCCCTCTCCTGTTAACCCCACCTCATATCTCCACTGTACTAAAGTATTTTTATTATTGATCAATCTGACAATTCTTAATCAGATTTTGTTTATAAAATGTCCGAAAACTTTGATTATGAAAAGCCTATGAATGCTAGAATTTTTTATATTTTTCACAGCATGTACTGAAATTGCTTGCTTTACTCAACCAGCAAAACCATTAGATATTGAGTTTACTACCACTAGACACAAAAAAGGCAAATCTCTATACTTAAGAAGATGCACCAATGTTGGCAAATATTGGCTATCAAATGTAAAGTATGTTGTGAACTTTCCACGCTGTTACTCAGCAAAAAACATTAATGAGCAAAGCAGCGATCAGTGGACCAAGAGACACTGTAGCATTTAATAACTTAAACCAGCTCTGAAATAAATAAAATAACTCTTATTTAGCCCATCTCACCTAAAAAATCAAGCACCCGCTCAGCGTCTTACACAACAATGTCCTTCCCCAGAGCAAACAGTGCAGCAAAGACTTTGCTCTCCACTGTTAGAGACACAACGAATACAACAACGCCACCACAAAAGGGATGCTTTCACAATTGAACAGCTGAAAACACAAAATAGCCCTGTGATATTTTATATCGAGAATTAAATATCTGAAGCCTTTAATCCCAGCGTAATCTTTATCTCAGTAAAATGCATGTAAAGTTTCAATACATCTGTTAGCATATGTGCTCAGGCTGTGAAGGGAAACAGTATAGCAGATCTTTGTTAACATTAACGCAGTCGTGGGTGTAAAAGGAATTCTCAAAAAGAACTGACATTTGTATTGAAGTTCCAGTTGATCATGTGTTTCCACTTAAGACTGCAGCAGTTGTGTCATTTGTGGAAGATCTCTCATTTACTTGTCGATATCACGAGTGAGGCATGTTTCATCCGAGAGAGAGAGAGACAACAGTTTCTCTTTGATTCGACAGATGAGAGTGGATTCTGCAGTATGATTAGGGCAATGGGGACAGAACCACCCACTCACTGCCACCAGGCTCAAGTATTGATGTGCTCTGAGGAATTCCCACACATCACATCTTCACAGACCTTTCATGCTCAACACTAAGCTCATCTCAAAGATGTGTCTTTATAAAGCACCATGGCTTTTCTACAGCTAAAATCAAACTAACAGCATCTGGTGGGAAACTAAATTGTTTTCCGACAGCAAATTGGGTTAGCAGATTAAAGAACAGTTTTATTATAATATCATAAACACTTCATACCATTTTCTTTACACCGGTATATTAATCACAAAATTGTAAGTGGGTAATTGTCATGTGTAACTTGCAGTGAAAAGATCACCAGCGTGGGGAACAAGTGAAGCGAGAGTGATAAACGAGGTCACGTTGCTTATGAGTGGATGAATAAAGACAGTACTGAAAGCAATAGCATGTTGAACATAATGCAATTTGACAGGGCTTCGTTATTACAACAACACCAAAAGTCACCTCTCAAAACAGCTCAAACTGACTCATAATTTCTGTGGTTTTTCTTTTAAAGAACACAGAGGACGATGCCTCGAACCAGTGGAAAATGAGACAGCATTTCTGCAGCACTCAAGATTGTGCTGTCGCACAAGAGCTGACAATATTATCTTTATAGCTCATGTGGGGGAGAGTTGAGTGTAACCTGGGCTTGCATCCCAGGAAAAGATGGATCACCAGTCTCTGGCAAAGTAGGAACTGTGCATCAGGAATTCAAAGAGTGCTCTTTTCTGCTGTAATTGGCAATTCACTAGTGAGAAATCCAATCAATGCTATAAAAACTAAAATAGAGTGGCATATTCTTTGACCCCTGATATGACTTTACAGTTCAAATGGCAGCCATAACATCCATTCAATTTTTAAGTAGTGTTCTCACAAAATATAACAATCAACATATATAATATATACTTTGGGAGCTAAGCCTGATAAATTAGCCCCGCAGAAAAGTGTCCCTAGCTGTTCCACAAGATGGATGAATGGGTGGATCAATAGTGACTATAGAAACGCAAATCCATTTCAGATCCTTTGTTGACCTGAAACCTGCTGCATTTCAAATAAACAACAAGCTTACAGAAAAACACCTCACTGTGCTTTGACGTTTAAACAAGCCAATAAAACAGCAACCAGCAGTTTTAATGAAAGCTATTTACAGAGGCAGTAGAAGTCTGAGCATACAGTGAGCCGTTTGGAGTGACATTAAAAAGTGTTGTTTCCATTGCTACTATTTCTGCGACAATTAATTATTTCTCGGGTACACCATGCCTCTCAAGCATAGCTGTTGGCTAAAAGCTGCATTTGAAACTCAGCGTTGTTTTTCTCTACTGGAGATAAAGAGACCGTCCAAACCTTCCACCCACAAACGCTCCAGATGAGGCTTCTCTCTGATGGATTATATATAATGCACTATAGAAAACAACACAGAACAGTGAAGTGTTTACAAGAAAGCTTCAATACAAACCTAATGCAAACCTCTTCAACTGTGAAAACATGTTTCTAATACACTACTTGACAATTTTGGTGTAAACCTACTTTAGGGCAACAGCAGCTGTAAAAAGTAGGACACTACAAGAATTTGCACTGGACTCTTCATTAAATGTAAAACACATAGCCTTTCTGCATTTGTTTGCCTAATACTGACCAAATAATTGTTTTTTGGTTGTTGAGTTGTTTACTAAAATTATCCTAAATGTTTCTAACCATGTTTAAACTAAGAGAAATCTGAAATTTTTATTTTATTTAATGTAATGTGTGTTGAATTTTAGGTTAACCCATGATTCCATGATACTTCAAAAAATCATCAAACCACACATTTGTTTTCATTGTTTTGACTAAGAGACCTTTTGCAGTAGAAATTACATAATGTGTGTTTATGACCACATATAATGATGACTGTTGTAATTAATTAATAGCGAGTTTTTACCTGAAAAATTTTACATAGATAAACAGATGATCTAGTTACACATAGTTACACATTAATGAAGTTCTGATGGACAAATTGTCCTGCCCTGTTTTGACAGCAACCACCACACACAATAACTTGACTGAGTAATCCTTTTTTATGCATTAATGTATAAAAATGTCTTCCTCTTAGATTTGGCTGATTGTACAGATTAGTTGGTATAAAATCCATTACAATGATTTGCACATACAATTGCTGAAGTGAGGTCTTGTATGCGGAGCTGTTTTTCTGCCCTCTTGAGATATTGGAGCTTCCCACCAGCGCTTTAACAAGCCCAACCCCCATCACTTAAGGAGGACCACTTCAAATAAATCTCAACCTGTGAGAAAAACTGTGAGATGTTTTCAACTACAAAGGTTCTCCATCTCACCCCCACTTGTCTAATGAAATTAACTACATCATGAAGCTGGATACGGACTCCCCACAGCATGGGGGGGAGTAAGAAATGCTTGTACTTCTCATTCTACGTGTATTTTTTTGCCTAAGTGAGACCAACAGTATAATTGCAAACAGGAGTATACATTCACTCAAGGTAAATGGCTTCATTCAAGTGGTTTCAAGGTACCAGAGAGCTTTCAAATTAGCAGCTACCTTTAAAGATAAAGGTCAGATCTTTTCTTACTTTGCAATCGGCTGGTGTGTGGCCATGAGATGACAGGAGCCTTACAAAGCCAACATAATCCCCTTGTCCTGGACTAATCTGATGCCCTGGAACTCTAAACAAACACTGTTAAATTCTCATCTTCCACAACGTTTCTTTGATACCCAGTCTGATGCGGAACAGACCTCAAAGAGGTGAAAAGCTGGTCAAGAATAACAAAAGGATGACTATTTTCTGCAGATAACATTTCCTTCCAGACAAGATAAATACATCTGACTGGAAGCTAGTGTCATCACACATATTATTCACTTTAACCATCAGTTATTTCCATGTTACCCCATTGAAAGGGGTCAAATTCCAGCAGCTTAGTTATCACAAGAATCAAACTGGTGGATCAGAAAAGGGAAATTCTCTAAGTGGCGTTGCTCTTATGTTCATGTCAGGCTTTATATCCAGGCATTGTGCAAAATAACAAATCTCTGACAACTATACAATGTCGAGCTTTTATGTTGAGCCGGGTGTCTTATATTTTACTTCCATTTTTACAATTGATGGCTCAGTCAGATTGTACAAAATGTGCTTGGCATGCTACAACAAGGCTCCTAACACCCTTACAATGATTGGAACAAATTACTACTAAAAAAAGGTAATCAGACGGAGAGGAACTGCCTTTGAAAAGGTAGTCAGCTGGAAAGGAAGCGGTGCCAGCTCTCTGCCTCACAGCGAGCTGGTACTGAATTTTCCTTGTTAGAAAAGATAGAAAAGAACAAATAACACAAAAAGTACTACAAGTACCAACAGGAACACTGGTGCTCCAACAATTTTTGCCAGCTCTATTATTTTAACTATCGGGAAGCATTTCTTGGCATCCTGCAACCCACAAGCTTGACAGTACTATTACTATCTCCTGTGTTTGTTTCAGTAAGGAGAGTACACAAGAGGCATAAGAAATAATAGATCTCAGTATAAAACACCAACCCAGGAATGTATAAAATCAATCCATAAAATTTAGTAAACAATAAATACTGACCAAAAACTTACAGTTTAGGTGAAAGGTTTGATTCTTTTATGGGCACAATTGACAAATTACAGTTCCTCTTATGAGTTGATCTTCTCACTGCTCCTTTAACTAAAATAGCCTTTTGTGGCTGGTTGAGTAAAACAGTTAAATGTCCCAAATCCTCAAGTTGAATTGTACAACCTACACATTTAATTTTGAGCTTTTAGGGGCTGTGTGATCCGTTTTTTTTTCCAACTGTGTTAACATTTCTTCCTCTATGACACCTGAAAGCATTACTAACTACCAAGTCTGTCTACAATGGCTGCCGCAGCACACCAAGGCTACACTTCAAGCAAACCAACTGCTGTTTCCTGCTGACCCCTGTGACAAAGCGTTAAGTACTACAAAACCACAAGTCTACTGCTAGCTAACAGGGTGGTGCACTAAGAGCTTCCAACGTCGACAATACTGGATGAGTGCATGGTGCGAATCAGCCATGCTTATTTCATGACACACTGGAGCAAAGTGGATTAACAGCACAGTGAAGTATTACTACAATTGTGTGGAGGAGGACTCCACGTAATATCATATCTCATGCCTGCATTTATGCTAACATTTTCCTTTATCAGTGTCACCAGCTCAGAGTTATTGCCACACCCAGACAATGGAGCTGCCTAACTGATATTTCAAATTAACTGCGGCATTTGCCAGAAATGCTTAAGGCTCTTTAGGAACAAGTAAAAATGTTTCCCTGCCAAATATTCAAAGTTTCCCTTCCACTCTCTTGATGATTGGCACATTTATCTGAACAAATAGCATTTACAGTTAGTGATTAAGCATTTCAGCAGCCAACTTAAATGAATAAACAAACCACCCACTCCAACTGAATCATTAACTTTGAAAACATGTTATAAGGCAGATCTCACCTCTACTTATGGGCAACATTTGCCGATCTTTGGTTGAGTAGTACATTCCATAGCTAGTTGTTTGCTAGATTTTTGAAGTCAATACTGATATCAATAATTGGGGATTAAAAAAACCCAGTAATGATTGTAACACAGTAAAATAGTTTTACAGAAACACCCACATAGATCCCATAGATTTTCCTCTTTTTCTACAGAATTGTGACCAAGGCATAATCAGTGTAAATACAAACTTGTCCGTGATCATGTTGGTCGTAGACAAACTATATTTAGGTGGCGCTGTTTCTAAATTACATCAAACCTCGCTTTGCATTTCTGTACTGCAGTTTCTTGTTTCTTATTAGTCCAATTATACACTGACACAAAACAAATGTAATTATCTACTGACAGATGTTTTGACCTGGCCAACTTATCCGTCTACGCAAAACTCTTTCAAATATGTCTCTATGAGGTAATGCTAAATACTCATTTCGTCACGCCAGATGGAGAATCTCAAGGGCTGCATTGTAAGCACTTATCTGCTGAACTAGTAAAAACTTAAACACGCAATACAAACAACATATGTGAATAATCAGACATATAGTATTAACTGTTAGCAGTGCTCCATTGAGGACAAGGTCGTTCAAAATATACAATACTTTATCTTGCAATTTTTTTTAACAACTGCAATTAACACCTCATCTTGCACTTTTGTTGCAAAATCTTGGCATTTTAAATGCAAATATGGTAAATTCAGCTTAAGACAAACACTGTCGTTTAAAATAAAATTTCAGAGGCAGGATAGTTGAAAACTTCAGAATAAACTTCTTTAAGCTTTAAAAATAGAGAAAAATATATTCTTTAAGCTGGATATATTTTACTTAATGCTGGGTATTGTGCTGCAGAGCACTGGGCCAGTCTTTAATGTGGTACAGTCAATCTCTTTGGAGCAGCACAGACCACAGGGTAGAGCACAGGGTTAGCCCATAGTGGTCTTGTAAAAGTGTTTTGTTCTTTAATTGAATGACTGACTTCACTTAGATGGGACAGCCCCGACAACATGAGCCAAGGAAAAGAATCTGGAGGGAAGGGTCCCACTTTTTTTTCATGGCAAATGCTCCTAACTAGAGGTTTGTTAGACCACAAACCACCACTTTCCAAGATCTTGTCCCCTAAAGTCCCAGAGCAGGAGACTTTGTTCTCCACAGAACTTGTTACAGACACAGATCACATTGTTGTTAGTGGCACCAGCAGCGGAAGTGAAACGCTGGGTTCAAATAGTCAGTGTCACACATATTCTCACTTTCTGTTAAAACCTCGAGAGTGGCAAGTTAGTGAAAAACTTTTCAATGCATCTTTTGGGGGATTTAAAAAAAAAAAAAACAACTCTGACTGAAGCCCTGGGGTCCCTGGCACCTAGCTTGAGAAACACTATTTATCATACTGGTGGAATCTGTAGCTTTAACTTTTGTTTTTATTCCAACATTTTGTAACTTATAATATCATGAGTGCAGACAAACACCTGCTTAGTTGATACAATCAATTAAAAACATTACTCTCCTCGAGATGTTAACTTTGCTGCCTGTTATTACCCACACACTCAAGTTAATCGGTACTAGTTAGCTGTTGCATTTAGGTACTTGAACGTTACTCGGGGTGAGAGCAGGTGAAGTTAACAGTTTAAACGGTCGTTAAAGTTCAAGAAGCTAACACAGCTAACTTAGCTCGGTGTAATTAAATAATATGACTAATACGCTAGCTTGGAGAGTGAAACAATGAGCCCAGAGTGCAGTCAGCCTTGGCTAGCTTGCTTGCTTGCTGCTGCATGCCGTGTTGGCTATGTGGTTTCAAAGCTAGCCAGCTTGCTTTGCACGGCTAACGTTAAACAGCTAACGAGTCGTAGCACTATCAACAATGAGTGGGGGGAGAAAAAGAGAGAAAATTATACTAACTTACCGACTTAGCTAGCCACTCCTATTCCAAACCCCGGTCCGTCCATGGTGGTGTGCACTCCATAAAACAAGAACAAATCAGAGTAATTTGCTTGAATTACAATAAAAGCTCTAAAAAAAAAAAAAAAATCTGAAGTACCAGAAACCAGTGGCAGCGCACTCCCCAAGACATCCAACACAAGAGAGGAGGGGAGGCCAGCGATTCACTGGACTTGAGCCATCACACTTCGAGATACCGTCCACATCGAAAACAACCGAGTCCGGAGGGCATTTTATCGGTGCGGTCTCGCAGCCGCCACAAGTCCAGTCTTCTCCCGCGACCTTCGGGCAATTAATCCCACAGCGGATAGCTTCCCATCCAGGTTAATTCCTCCGTATTCGCCGTTTCTGGATGAGCGCCGTGGTGGTTCTTCGTGTGGGAACTGACACAATGTAGCCAACCAGCAGCAGCGGGAGCGGTTAGGAAATCCAGGATGAGGCGTTCCAGTCGGATTGAACTGTCACAGTCCACATCACCCGGGCTAAAGATACGGAACTGGATTAACCACACCGAATGGACTGTGATTTAACAGAAATTATTTGTTGTCAACGAGCAATGTATCCACAAACAAGCCCAACTGGCATAAAATGTGTTGAGTGATAGATGCAGGTAGCTGGAGTGTTTAAACCCTACAACCTCTCAACAGATTTTGACTGGACACCAAACACAGGTTAAAGATGTCTGTTACGGATTTTGTTTACAAAAAAAAGTCAGAAATAATCAAAATCATCTTAATCTTCAGAATAAAGTGTGTACACACAAATGTGGAATTTGATTCCAGTTTCTTGGCTACAAATGCACAGTTAATGCACATAATAACAACTGTTAGAATATAAAACAAATAGAAATATGAACGATTAAAAGATAAATTAGAAAATTTAAAAAAACTAGGGGATAAAGCTAAATCTTTCATTTTATTCTATTTCCTTGTTTGCCTCAAGAGTAGTCCAATTAAAAAGTTATTATACCAAAATTACTGTAATCCACTTATAAAACTTCAAGTGTCTAACTGTTGAGTGTAAATTACCCCTCAGGTATGGAAAAATAAATTAAAATGAAAAAATACAGTAACAGGCTAGGTAAAGCGTGTTCGTGGCTGCAACTGACTTTAGTAATGAGTAATCAGACTGTTTATTAATGAGTCAATTACTCATTTTGTCTACAGAGTATCAGAATATTGTAAAATACTGCAAAATTTTAAAATGCAACCATAACTCCAAACAATATATTTACAATAATAAAACACAACAAAAATCTTTTCCAGAGAAAAGTGGTTGATAAGTCCATTGAAGCAGCTAATGAACTGGAGATCTTCAGTAAAACATAAAGAAAATATCGTGCCGGAGGAGGATAAACACCAGCCAAAGAGTTTTGTCACAACCTGGCAACCAAATCAGTGTTGATTTTAATAGCTTATAAAAGACCAAGAAGCCTTAGTAGATGATTTGCTAAACATTATTAGGCTTTGATTTACAGCGTAGAAAGCTACACAAATGGTGCTTTATTAAAAGTGGTGTCATTAAAGTGTTCTCATGTAAACACTTCGTGAGGCATATTGTATGATTTACTGTAGCTGCATTTGTTTTACAGAGTGAATTGAATCATGAAAACACCAGAGGACACATGTTTTAAGGAATTATCCTCGATATCATCTGTAAATAATCGTTGGTTCATAATCAAATGTGCATCACGTCGAATGTCAACAATTTCAAGTCTTTTGATTCTCTGATTAAACAAAAGAAAACTATGCTGAGGTCAAAATTTGATCTTCACGCGTCAGTGCAATTCAGGCACATTACATTAGTGACTGCGTACGCTCTGTTCCAATTTAACTGAAATGAATCTATTAACAAACAACCAAGAGGGAATTTCTCAGTGAGCCGGAAAATAAAAAAGATTCCAACAGTAAAAACCCTTTCAGATATGTTAGGATTCCAACTCTCTCAGCACCGCGGATAACCTTTCATGTTTACCAGCTTCAAACGCCACGAAGGCTTTAAGTCGTTGTCTCTCTCAGAGCTGGTTTCCCAGGCAACAAGAATATGATAATGTTGCCTTTGACATGACAGAAGGAATCATCTCGCTAACAAACAGAGACAACAGGCGCAGGGAGGGCTGGGGGAGCGGTAGGGGAGGGGGCTGAATTAATGGACTCATTTTCACACAGAGGGAAAAGCAGCAGCAGCTACTCACCATCCTCCATCCATCCTCCATCTTCCTCTATTGCCTCCAATGCATTCCTGCTGGCAGGCACACTCATGCCTCCCCAAGGGAACAGCCAGCCTCCATTGGAAAGCTAAATAACAGTCAGGGGCAAGTGAGAACTGGAGGGGACAGATTTCTAAAGATGACTGCCCTTCAAGGCTGAGGCTTTCCAAACCAAGCACTCTCCGAGCTGCCGAACGTAGCACCAACGAAAAAACCTGAAATGAACAAGCTGTGTGGACGCCATGTGTTTTCCATCAGTGAGAAAAGGGCTAATCAGCCAGCCATGTGGAATCACAGAGGGGCTGGCTTCATTCGTGTGATCATCTTTCCATTACACTATAAAAGAAAACTGTAAAGCCTTGAAACTCGTCTGAGAGAGACTCGCTCTTATGTACAAGTTTAAATGTAAGATCTGTGTCAGCTGACGGCAACTGGAGCACATTCATTAAAAGCAGAAGCAAAGATTTAGTGGAATACAGTGATGCTAATAACCTAGTTACTGATGCAAGGACAAACAACATAATAGGAGATAATTTTATAGTATCATAAATAGATTGAAGATTCTGCAACAAATTCATTTCCATTTTTCACAATAATATGGAACAAAAACTACTGAATCATGACAGAAATAGACATTAAGATTTGTTGCTTATGCATTACATCTTTTACTGTTATTTACTTGTGTTTTCCCAAATTGATTCATGTTTTTAGGGCCAACAGTTGTCTGTCTATCTGTTGGCCAGTCTGCCATTTTGGGCCAGGCTGAAATGTCTCACTACTGGTTGAACCCAAGTGACTTGTGATTTATGAAGTAGTGCTTAAAATGAGACCGAGAGTTCTGGTTTGAGTGAAATACTTTAAAATTAACTATTATTATCATGAAAATTATTAGAGTGAATCATGAACCCACCTAATCACCCGATTTTGAGGATTTTGTGATGATGAATTAATTTTTTTAAAAGCAAAAAATAGGGTGACAAAAACATACCTTTGCTCCCAGTATTTAATAAATGGGGATACATTTGCACCACTTTCTCTAATACTGAAGCAACTTTGTAAAGTGCACTTTATTTACCTGATGCCATTCAGAGAACAGTTGTCATTTATGGAACAAAAAGAAATAGTATCAATGGAATAGACATTTATCTCTGCTAAATATCCCACAATGCAATGCTCTAGTGAATAAGAGAGTGATAGATAGTCTTGTTATAGGATATTCAGAAGGACAAATAGAGGAGTTGTATGCTTTTTTATTCCCTGTGTAGTTTGACTGTCTGGTCTGAGCCATGCAAACACCATTTAGTGCTTAATGGATGGGAGTCATGCAGACAACAACATGCATTAAGCTTAAGAGACATCATTTTCCTTGAGCACGAGATCGGCTAAGAGCCAAGAATTAATCAACAATAAACAGTGACGTCAATAAACAGACAGATCTGGTTCCTAATTTACTTCCAGACCACACATGTGACTAAAATATTACATGAAAACATGAAATCACAGGGGAAAAAGGGGGATTCACAGGCTGTTAAGAATGTTTTCATTTGTCTTTTAGACACATGATCCATGTCAGCTTCAGGTTCCAAATTTGTATGACACATCAAATTAGGGACAAACTTTTTGACGCAGTTAGTCAAACAGAAATCATGCCACAGTCATGAGGCGTATCTCTGACAGACTTAGAAAGAGAGATTTATTGTCAGCATGATGACTACAAGTTTTCCCCCTTCAACAGTTTTAGTCAAATATCTACCCATCTGTCAGATCATCAAATTTTAACAGTGGCAAGAATATGAACACGTTTTATAAGCCTGTGGCAAAAAAGAAAAACGTGTTTGCATTTATTGTCTATCATATAGCAATATGCTAATAGTTAATCCAGAGTAATCATGTTATGTATCTGTTACAGTCTCTGCTCCGAAGAAAACAGAAGCCTGGAAGGGACTATTTTACATATTCAAGAGACTAAAGCTTGACAAATCACAGTGTTCAGAGATTTACCCCTCGTGACAGGAGAGGCCTTGAAGACAGACTATCATCTGAACTGTCTTCTGTGTGGTGTCATGTGTGTTAAAAAGCTCCAAGAAGCTGTGAAGACGCACTGGTGGGGGGGCTTTCTGTGGACAGTCATTATACCCCAACACCAACACACAATCACACACACACGCACACACACACACGGGTTTCTTTCAGCTGTAGTTTCCAATATTTCTGTAGGCTTTTTTTCTATGATGTTATCTTTAGAAAAGTGATTTTAAATATCTACTACATTTGTTTTGTTACAGTCTCTGTTGCACTCAACGGGGTCCAAAGGTCATGGACTAAATTGATCACTTATCAGTGGATCTTTGGAAATGGCGGTGAATGAAAGCCATTCATGATGGGAAATCCATTTTTAATTGAATTTATGCATCTGCTCTCCTTTTGAGGACTCAGAATCATTTTCTTGTCAAGCCAGAAACCTTTTGTAAGGTCACTTTAGTGCTTGTTATTGTGCAGATTTACTAATATTTGGACAGCATGGATATCTGTTTAGCAGAGTAATTTGTGGAAAGATTATTTTAACAAAATACAAACACAAATTAACATTTACTGCGGTTTTTCTCTCAAGGGCAAACAGGTCATACTTGTGTCTTGTTTACATTGCAAGACTTAAATATGTCAGATTGCTGTCCTGTTTACACTACATTATTGTTTGTTCTGTATCTGGAGATCAGGAAACTGTTCTCACAGAAACACTTGTGAGAAGTGATATGTACAATGATGCAATATGATTTACAAGTTGGGTCTTTACTTCCTAAACGGATGTCCGCAACAGTCTAAATTGCTTGATAAGACTGAGGTCACTGCAAATGATACCAAAGGAATGACTGTTCTCATCAGCTGACTAGTCTTTATATATTCAGCTAGCATGCAAAAATGTTATAATGGAGGCGTCTTAAGAAAGTTCTTAGGTTGCATCTGTAAAACGGTTCACACATTATGATCGAAATGATGGGAGCGAGCCTGATTTTACACTAATTTGGGGCTTCCGTCGGCCATTTCCAAAAACTATGAAAGTGAAAATTCTGGGTTACAATCCTGCAGCATTAGACTCTGTAAATCCTAGTTACTTCAAGGAATCCTGTCAGGTAATTGTGGATAAGATCAGAAATTGGAAATGTATTGTGTGAGTTATTAAAGAAATAGCTTGACTTCAGATAAACTAGACTAAATAATATACTAAATATACTGACTATTCCTTGAAATCATCTTCAGCCGCACAAGCTTTTTCGTCAGCTTGGTGAAAACTGTGAGGAACTGCATGTGCTGAGCCGTGACATGTTATAATAATGAAGGACTATTGTGTTGATTTCAATGCATCAAATTTTGCCGTCAAACTGTCTTCAATGAGCCTCTGCTGACACTATCTTTCTCTAAATACTTCCTCGGTACATCCACCTTGGCTCGGGAGGCAGTGTCCTGTCACACATTATGAGACGGATGAGCCACAAGCTGTTCCCAGGTTGTATTGTTCCCCAGCCTGCCGACACCTCTGCTAAAGTGCTCCGAGGCCTAATTCCTCTTCCAGGCCTGTGGGGATGGGGGATGGGACCCTGCGCCCTCAGTCCAATCAGTCTCCCAGCAAGCACACAAAGGTCCTGCTGCTTCTACAACTGGAAACTTGGCTCAATGGAGATGAGGGCATACTGCTGGACCGGAGTCAATTGCTTCTCATTTCAATCAAGATATTCAACTAGGCACCTTTTTCAGCCTAAATGATAAATAATTACATTTAGTTTTTGAGTCTAATTTTAATTTAAACAATAGTTAAACATATGAAAGCTTGTTGGGTTCAGGAATTTTAGCTGAAGTATTCAGTGACCTAGTGGCTTGTTATATTGCTTCAAGTACTCAGATTACTCCCCCAATATAGCAGCATTATTAACAGCAGGGCGGTTTGCTCATGATGGTTCAGAAGAAGCCTTAGGCACGTAGACCAGGCATGGAAACACCACTGATCGTAAGCTGGCTTGATTTAAAGAACAAATGTTTGACATTTTGGGGACAAGGCTTATCATTTTCTGGTGGAAAGTTAGATGAGAACACTGATACCACTCACACTTCAGTTTCATATGCAGCTAAAACCAGCAGCCAGTTAGCTTAGCTTAGCGGTGGAAACAGGGGTTACAGGTAGCTTGTTTAAAGGTTTGAAAATCCTCCTATCAGCACTTATAAAAGCCACAAATTTCCCTTTTATGATAATTTCCATTTCATTCATAACTGTTTAATCTGTTAATTAATCATTTGCAGTTTTAAGGGCAGTAATGTTTTACTCTTGGCTCTGAACAAAGGCTAGAAGATCAGCAGAAACTTCAAAAAGTAACTGTATCTGACAAGCCATAGTCCTGCATAAAATCCCCTGTAAAATGGCAAACAGACTGTTCTACACTTAGGTTTTTGAAAAGATTAGATAAAATGTATAAATAAATGAGGTGTTTGTAGTGCAGGCTTGCTGTTTTCCCATTTCCTGCCATCAATGCTAAGCTACTTGTCTGAAGTTTCATATTTAACAGACGGTGGTGGGCCCATCACTCTTCTCATACTCTCTGCCAGAAATCAATAAAAATATAAGCATATCTCCCAAAATGTGAAACTATTTCTCAAGAAACAGATTGATTTGCTGCTTTTTCATCTGTTGCAGCTCGCTGTAGCTCAAACATCATGGCTGGTTTAGTTTCTGAAAAAAATTATTACCTGGAGCATTTTTTCCATACAAGTACATCACATGGTTTGTGCATGAAAAAAAACAACTTCACGTGATCTTCTGGTTTTATCTGAAGAGGCTGAGTGAAAACTGCATGTGTTTAATTGTTCAGAATTACAGCGAGGAGCCCTTGTTTATATGAACTTGAATGTGTGTGCCCCTGATCTGAAAGACAGAAGACAAGGCCACCCACAGGGCAAGTAGCTGTCACTGTTGATTCACTGGGGGCTGAATTCTGTAAATTCTTAAGCAGCCATTTCTGGAAGAAGAAGAAAAAAAACCCTTTACAAAAGAGACCACTTACATTCTCTGGGTGGGAGAAGATTACTGGGGGGGTGGGGGGTGCAATTATGCGTTCTCATTCTGAATGGAGTGGAGCGGAGAGTTGTAGCTAATCTGCAACTCAAACAAGAGTAAATCTAAGCTAATCAACGGTGAATCACAATGCCAGGCACAGGCAAAAACATAACAACTTGGGATGGGTGTGTGTGTTTGTGTGTGTGCTTCATGCCATTCTTTTCCAAACCATGGTGAAATATGCCCTCAGGCAGGACAAAGCTTAGTAAAAGGGCCACTCAACACATTTTAAAGGAAGTAAACACACAGAAATGCAAGGCCAGGTATAACGCTGGAACACAAAATTACACTGCATTTGTGGATGATTAATTAGAGCCTGTCAAAACAGCCTTTAAAACCAGGAGGGAAACTTAATAATAAAAGTGTCAATCTGCTGTTTGCTTGAATATGAGCACAGAAGACCTTTAAGAAGTATAAATAAATTGGGGGAACACGTCAGTGTATTTATGTGTTTTATAACAAAGTGAAGGTGTTGGCATGATGAACTAGTTTGCCATAGAAATGATAACCTTTAAGAAAGCCAGCTCAATCCATTTTTCATACGTTAGTCATCACAAACTTTGTTGCACGAGTGAAGACCTGTTCATGGCTTTTCATTCAAGAGGTTGGTTTTTGAGTGCAGTTCTGTATTTTTCAAATTTGAAAAGCATAAAAACTGATTCAGCACAGTCAACAGTGTGAAAAATCTGTAGTAATCCTGAGAGATTTCTTATCTTAATACGCTAACTTCATACAACACTTATGATGTACAATCACGTTGAGGCATCTGTGTGATTAAATAGAGTGGAATTAATAGCTGAAGGGGAAGACAGTTGCCATGAGTAATATTTAAAGACAAATGAAGACTTTCCATGATCCACAGTGTCTCTATAGAAGTGAGGATTATTTCCCAGGAGTTTCATTTCATCAAGCTCAAATGTTTTCATATTCTTTTTTAGCTATTTTTTACAGATAGACTCATTAGCTGCTTCTTTAAAGTAATTTGTATGGTCAGTGGTGGAGTCCATCTTTCTTGCTCTGATTTAAAATGGCGGCAGGCAGAGATATAAAGGAAAGATTGCATGCATTAACTGGATCAAATTTGGAAGACATGAGTCGATACACGCGCACTTTGCATGTTAAGATGTAGCAGAGGGGAACAGCCTGCAGCGAGCATGCTTAAAAGGAAACTGATTTTTGTGTCCATACAAGAATAGCTACAATGAATTATGAAGAAGACACTAAATTTTTATCAAAATTTATACTTGTGGTGGTAAATATGGAGCACAGACAGAGCTGATGACACTTACTGTATAAATGCATCCAAAACCCCCCCAAAAAACTCAAGGGCTTCTTTGGTACAAAGGGACAGGAACACAAATAATTGACAAAGTTATATCCAAGAAATCCACACTAAACACTAAGTCCACGAGTTTTTTTTCTTTGCAAGATTTCACACCTCTAAAAATGTTTTTAAGGCAGCAATAACTCTCTCCTCCCACTCAGTGCTTGTGAGGAAAACAACAGAGTTAGCACACTGGTGGAGTTCAGATGCTACAAAGTACGGAATGTGCACATGCATGTGTTTGATTAGTCTAAATGGAGTGTTGTACTGTTATGTTGGTTCACACTGATGAGCCAGGCTGAATTGTTTCACTTGACAACCTTGCATTTTTTAACTGGAGCCCTATGCGTCACCCGAGCCCCTGCTGTGCAAATGCAATGTTCTCATTGAAATTAATGAGACGGCTGTGTTTGTTAATGCAACACTATTGTTTGTCTAAATGTGATCTTAGGTGTGAAAAAGGGGAAAGACGTGCCTGCCTCTCAATGGGAAGAGAAAGGGACAGGCAGATCTACTTGTGTTTTTTTGTTGTATTACAAAATCTGAGAGGCAAATTAGCACATGTCTAATATTTCTTCATTGCTTTGAGCAACCAATGAGTCATGGTTGTTGTTAAAATCAGAACATTATTGAAAAAAAGAGTGCATTCGTATTCAGTAAGCTTTATTCAAGCCTTTCAGTTTTAACAAATCAGATTTTTATAAGAACAAAAGAATACAAAGAAAATATTGTGACAATTTTAATTCTGCAAACAATGAAATACAACCAAAGCAGAACGTAGAAATTAGTCAAAATGATTATTTATCAATGCACCACAGTCATTTAAGCAATATTCCAAATGCAAGAGATTAAAAACACAAAATAGAGCTAAACTATGTCAACACTGACAAGTCCTGATTAAAATGTTGGGACAACCTGGTGGAGAATGCCGCCATTTTTTTTTTTTTTGGAAAACATATTCTTCAATGTTCCCATGAGATCAGACTGTTTTTCTTCCTCAGCTTCTCCTCTCATGTCAGTCTGCAGCTGATGGGACCAGCCCCTTCTTGGCACCCTGGTGGTAATGACTCTCCAGCTTCCCTGCGAGAGAAAAGGGGTGAAAGGGAAGGGTGGGAGGGGAGAAAAGAGGAAAGGATGAATCAAAACACCATCAAAGGGACAGAGTGACCTTTCTGAGAGCTCAAGGCCCGCTGATTAGAGGCGGCTTCGGATAGACGGTCGAGAGAGAGAGCCACACAGAGATAGAGAGAGAGAAAGAGAGATGATGAGGTAAAAGGCCAATGAGACATTTTATTCTTTGGCAAAGAGCGATTAGACCACAGTCTTTGTTGGCAGAATAAATAAAAAAATAAGGTGTCTTTTTAATTTAGTTATATAGATGTACATCCAGTAGAATCCAATAATAACAAAGAGTGCACACACAAAGAGTGACAGTATATGCTATTGGTTAGAAAAACAGTGTACTCAACTCAAAAAGAAATGAACCTTGAGATGTTTTTTTTACAACATAAGACGACATTTCAGCCATACAGACTGCTCAACACATTCGTTAAATAATGACCTCAAAGGAGACAGAAGCTTTGGAGCAAAAGCGGGTGAGGTCTTTGAAAGATAGATGTTCAATTTGCCATTTAAAAAATAACATTAATTTGTGTTTTTCTGCATTTAACACCAACTTTAGTCAAATGTGACTTAACAACATTAAAAGGCCGACTGCAGGGATTCAAGGGTTTGTACCTCTAAAATTGATAAGAAAAAGAAAGCAGTATCATCTGCATAAAAACAGATATTTGGCAGTTAAGAATGGCTAATTTATCATTTAGCGTACATAAGTGTTTTACACCAAATTTCAGGTTAAAAAAGAGACTGAAATCTGTTGAGGGCAGAGTTTGTTGTAAAATGGATGGTATACAGCTTGAACCATCACCTTAAAAATGGACCCTACAATGCTTAGTTGGAAAATAAACATTCATGAATACAGTAAATAGAAGGGGGGACTAATATCAAACCCTGTTGGCTGCCTTTATCAACCAAAAACTGCAAAAACAGTCTCAGCCCTACCAAAATGATGTGATTACTTTAAATGAAGGCAGAAAAAAGGAAGCAGGGCATGTTAAAGTGCCATCAGTCATGCTTAATTACACCAAACAACCATCTCTTAGTGCATTCCCCACTAATATAACCAAGGAATGTTAATATGTGTGTGTGTTTTTAGTCTGCCAAGAATGTAACATTTAAGGAAACTTCCATTAATACTTTTGGGGTTTTGTTGCTGAGCCAGATACCTGGCACCTGCAGCCACCTGCACAAACTTGCTGATTAGCACACAGCCATTTCCAAGCCTTAAGACAGTAGCCTCTATTGTTTTGAGAATTTCCATGGTAAATATTTGTTGCTCACTGATTTATGTGAACCTGGGGTGAGAATGTTTAGCAAGATAAAAAAATATATATACAGCTGAGAATCTCAAAGACAGATTTTATCATGTTGCTTTTTACATAAATACTTGAAGCTTCGGTGTGTTAACAAAACTCCTGCAGCTACTGAGCAAAGCTGACCCCCTAATCTACAGACATTGACACTTTTATCTTTCAATACAGCATGCCTAACATCAACCACAATTCACATTTCTCCACCAGGAATCATTCACAGAGACTATGTTCTGCTGCTTTGTCCTTTTTCTGTGCAGAACAACCTCTGCTGGGTTTTGATAACCTGTGTTGACCCCAACCTTGACTGCAAGGAAAATAATAACCCAGTGTCTCTCTGTCGAACACAGGACTCCTGCTTGTCAAACCACCACATTAGCTGGCTGTTTTCCCCTTGGCTGAGGCAGGGGAAAAAATGATACAAGTGTGACAGGCAGGGGTGGTGGTTGTCACTTATGCTTTCTTTTCATGTTGTCACGTTATGGCTGAACTCCGCGGGTAGTAGCAGCATAAACAAGGTGTTTAGGAGAAGTGCTATTTGCTCAACATTTCCAGGTTTGTCTGAATGGCTGTCATTGTCTGTCTGTTCTACCAGGAGCAAGTGGTGCTTAGGCGGGGAAACACCTCTGGAATTTTTGGGTGAATGCTGCCAAGTTTATCCAAGATTACTTTTAAAGATAAATCCACTAAAACAGAAAAGAATCACTCTTGTTTCCTTTTGGATGTTGTGCTTGTGAGAGCTGGAGTCACTATTGTGGAAAATTGGCTCTGGCAGTTTTCCTTGTCTTGACGCAGTGACATTTCTGTGAAATGTTGTGTATCAGCATACATGGAAACAAGCTGGTTATATAAGTCAAAACAAGCATTAAGCATTTGCACTGTGTTAGTTGCTCATCTGGCCAATGTCAACACAATTAGCCTCATGTGCAACCCAGCATAATGAATGAATGTATAAATAATTCCTTAATTTCAAGGCCACCTAGGGATGCTGATATGAAAATGAACTGTGTGCAAAGTCTTATTTTTTTCTTCAAATACATTATATTAGGTGAATAAAACATATACAAATCCTGTAATTGAATAAAGCCAAAAAATTCCATGAGAAACCTTTAATCGCTCACAACAAAAGGCCAAATCTGTCATGTACTTACATTTCTTTATTTGGCTAAATGACCTCACTTGAGTCACTAGGTGGCTGGAAGAGTTGCGATACAAAACACTGATATCAGTAGTGATAAGTTAATCATACACTAGAGATAAAGATTTCATTACAAGACAC
The DNA here is from genome assembly GCA_029814665.1 of Acanthurus lineatus. NCBI lineage: Eukaryota > Metazoa > Chordata > Actinopteri > Acanthuriformes > Acanthuridae > Acanthurus > Acanthurus lineatus. The sequence goes on from JAPZDV010000001.1 coordinate 26,269,616, forward strand.
TTCAACACAAAATACGGAGCATCAGAAATGTTTAAAAAACAACTAGACCTATCACATATTTTGCTGCATTGAGTTATTTTCTTTATGGCAACAATGTGCTCAAACTGGTTGCCTGCCAATAAAAACATGAAAAACACTAGATGATGTGTCAGAGATAAGGAAGGAGGTCAGTGAACATAACTTAATGTAACATGAATTAAACTTTAATGTGTGACCTTGCCTGTGAGGCGACTCATGTCACATCTGATAGATTTTCACAGACAATAGTAATTAAGAACAAATGAAGACAACAACTCCCATGATCCAAGTCAAAGTTGTTATTGTTTTGATTGAGAAAGCCCTCATGGCATAAATTACATTCTTAAGAAGATGCATGAATTCATTTTTTGGCCACCTGAAAGCTGAGAAATAAGCTGTAAACACAATGCTGACATAAAGTATTATCACCTTACAAAGTTGTTAAACAGTTGCCTATCCACACTTTCAGCAGCAATAAGGCAACACTAGTGTATATTTTAAGTCATTGCTACGTGGCAAACATAAGTTCAATGTTCACTCTGTTTTTTGGCTTCAGCCCCTGAGGGAAATATTTGGCTCTTTAGCTGCTAAATGTTCCACTATGTTCACCAGCTAGTCGCCAAACTGTGTATGTTTTCCTTGAAGTGCTCGGCAGGTGGCTTAAAGTCGGTTTTTAGAGCCTTTTCAAAACACAGAAAAAACCAACACAACAAGGTACCTTTTATATAAAATAATGATTAAAACTCTTCTTTCTTTGTTGATTTTGAGTGATTACTAAACCACTGTAGCAGCCTGATAGACTGACGTCTGCTTTGTGTGCAAGTGCAACCCAAGCAGGAGTTAAACTTTCATGCTGGTTCTGCCGCCATAGCAACTTCAGAGTATTTATGCTGCTGAAGGACTAAATGTTGGACAGCACTTAGTATTTTTTTCTAATACAGGGAAACAAATTGAGAAGTGCCCTTTAGGCAATTTCCTACACTTATGAAAATACATCCTGAGGTGAAACATGGAGCCGTAATGAGGTTTTGTGCAAACTGGCCACAAACAACCAAGGACGACAGAGACAACACAGAGTACAATAAGTGGGCCTCGCTGTCACGGCTGTCAGAGGGACGACGCTCTGGTTGTATGAACAAGTGAGATTCATTATATCTGCCACGAAAAGTCAATCTGGCAATGTTACATATTCCATGGGAGAAGGCGACTTTAGTTAATGGCTCTCGAGCTGCTGAGCTGTCGCATTTCAGAGTAGGTGCTGCGGAGCTGAGAGAGCTGGAGGGAATGCAAGTAAAAAGCGGGGGAGGGGGGTGAGTGAAGGAGTGGGTGGAAAAAACAGAGAGACAGCAAAAAATGAGACAGAAGGGATGAGGAGAGGGTGAGCAAGGGAGAGGAGGAGGGGGGGCTGGGAGAAACGATACAGATAGGACAGCAGGAGAGGTAGAGAGAGGGAGAAATAGAAAGGCTGGCCCATCGATTGGCTGAGATAATTTCCCATTGATTGCTGCACTGTTTGGAGATTGCAGGAGAAAGGTTTATTGCCCACATGCTGCAGCTGGGGAGGAGGCCATAAAATAAGCACAGGTTGTCTGCAGAGGGCTGGCTCTCCATCATCAAGACAGTAAAACACACCTCTGAACACACACTCAGCCACACAGATTCTCATACACCACACTTGGATACTCTCCTTAAATACACACAAATATGAAAGCATGCATAGTATTCTCATTACCCATAATGGGAGACTATAGCTCATGGCTGATGGAAAGTGCACTCACATAATCCCTTGAAAATCCGGGGGCAGCAGTGCAAAGACTATTTATTCGACTGAAATAAAGGTCTATTGACTTCCTCCGTGACATCAATAACATGCAGGCTCATCCACTTCCTTGCAATAATAATCTCTGTACTAATTGGCTGGTTGCAGTTTCTCTTTCTGCAAGAGTCTCTTCCTACGCACTGGAGAATTAAAAAAAAAGGCAGAAGTTTGTATTCTTTTTATCGCACGAGAGTCCCAATACACCTGGATAATAAACCTGGAAGAGCTATGCATATACACTTAGACAACATGTTGATACGCGTTCTGATGACATACTTTGACACGAGGAAATCATTTCATGCCTACAAATGATGACACAGATAAGGAGAGTTTAAAGTGGAGCACCACCAGCTCCGTGATTGAATGTAGCCCCTTCAACAGTATCTGTTACGCTGATTCCCACTCGGCTTCCACAATAATTCAGAGTCTATCACAAGTATACTGCTTGGGAGACTAAAAGGAGGTTCAGAATTAAAAAGCTTTGACAATCTGAAACTAAAAGGAAGGTTTTATTGGTTTTCAATTCAAATATGGTCTAAAGGAATAGAAGGGAAGGCATATGCTCAACCAGTTTTAATACATTGTATTTAAAAAAACAACTCATATGAACTGATGGATTCTGCCTGGTATATAAAGTTGGTATAACTCTGAACTGATCTCATAAACCAACCAAAACCAGCAATCTGTCTCTCAGTAAAGAAAAAAAACTCTAAATACTCACTATGTGTCGTTTAACGGTGTAACATCAGTGTAACAAAGACATCTTTAAAAAACACAGAACTGTGTAGTTTCATTTTTAAACAAGGCTAATTTAATTTTGCACCAAAATTAGCATGCTTTAATGGGTTTTCAAATGTGGTTAAACCTGCTAAAAAAAGCAGAATACAGTTTTTACCATTGGTGTTATTCACTCACTTCACAAACTAGCTGAAAAACAGGGAATAGTAGAGCAGTGACAGATGCTGCTTTAAAACTATTTTTTATTGCCTCTATGATAACTATAGTTGTTATAGCTGTTCTCATAGCATCATGCCCAAATAGAGGCTAAACCTAAGCATGCTAACAAGCTCTCGAAGACAATGCTAATATGCTGATGTTCATGGTAGTTAAGGTTTAATGTCAGTCATGTTCACCATGTTAACCATCTTAGTTTAGCTTCTCAGTATGCCTTCAATTGCCTTTTAGCACTAAACACAAAATACAGCTGAGCCAATGGGAGAGTGATTAGTTTCACTGACACTAAATCAACATTCAAGCACTTGGTGAAGTCATTAGATTCATCCTCTGGACACAATGACTGTCTGTACAAAAGGTCATACAATAGTAGCAGAGATGTTAAACCAAGCAGACTAAAGCTACATTGCTAGCATGGCTATAAAGGTTCAATAGTTTGCTAAAGTGCAGGCTGTAGTTTTTATTGCAGGGCTGCTCAAACAGGAGAAAACTGTGCATTTCATGGGATTGTATTCAGCTAAGTATTAATATACATGTGATGCACTTGTAAGTATTTACAGCACCGGGTTGGTGTATGTGGGACTGAGGAGTAATCTGCACTGCTCATGTTTATTGTATTAAAAGCAAAGTGTGGCTCACTGAAGTGTTTTTTAACAGTTTTGGACAACAATGAAGCTCGATGGCACAGAGCAATAATCCTTATCAGGCTTTGTGTTCTCGTTAGTAGGTTCAATTTATTGTTCATTTTGGACTTTCCATGGGATTTGTTTGCAATAACAAAATATTGACAGCATTATCCTTGACCATAAGAAAAGAATTCAGAGTACCTATGATAACAAAGCTTGCAGCAGTCAATACAGCTAAAATGTTAGAGAGATCCCATGTGGCAGCTGTATTTCCCATATTTCAGCGAGCACGGCTTCTCCAATGGTTTTGAAAATGAATTGAAAGGGCTCCCAGTTCAAGATAAATGGAATGGGTTTTTGAAAGAGGCTTCATTCTGACTTCAGCTCAGCAACACTGCTCTTCTATCATCTTTTCCTTATCTGGCCTCAGCTTAGTACACCTCCATCTAAAGTCATTTTACATGTGAAACCAAGCCGACAGCCTGCGAACACTGCGGGAAAGTGAATGTGTACAAAACCCTCGGTAGCCAGGGGAGAACAGCGAGAGAGGAGGGGAAAAACTGTCTGGATTCCCATCTTGCTGTTAGTCACACCTAATTTACATTCCCTTCCTGTGCTGCCTTGCTGGTGAATTTACAAGTGGATAGAGAAGGTGCTGTTTGAGACTTGTGTTGGCATGCTGTTTGCAAGGGGTTAGGGAGAAGCGTGAACCATGCTTCCCACTGCAGAGAAAACAGTCTCTCCCCATCTCTTGGTCCAAACCTCCCTGCCGGAGGCTGTTTTCACAGACACCGAGGGGCTGTAATGGCTGAGTGATTTCTCCAACATACAGCGCGCTGTTGAACCGGTTTAGTCACGCACATGACAGTTCATCACAACTCGCTAGAGAACTGGTGTCTGACAAGTCGAGGACAGCAAAGTTGTGCTGGTTGGTGGGTGGATGTGATAACTGGTTTATATCAGTGCTCTCAATAATCCCATCCAAACTAGAACATAGTTTGTACCTGCTTTCAATTCATTATGCAAGACTCTTCTTTTTTGATGGCTTTTTTGACTTTTACCGAGATGTTGGTAATTATATGTTTTTATGAATTTGTATAGCCGTCAAGTTTGAGAAAAAAAAATGGGATTTAGATAACATTAGTTTGGATAATTTAAAGCAACTGTAATTTTTCTTCAGGAAAAAAGTGATGGCTACAATTTGTGACACCTCTGCAGAGACTCCTCCCTCAGTGGTGCTACATTATGAGCTGTGCATTAAGATCAACTAATTTAACAGATTTTATTCAACTAAAAAAATAAGATTGACTATTAAGTTCACGACAACACTTTAGTCCCCATAATTAGCATTACACATATAAAGTAATGATGAAGTAGTCGTTAGCACAACCTCTTTTTACTTATGTTTTTATCAAAACTATAACTCCTCCTCCTCTATGGCAATCTTAACCATCTACAGTGTCATCAGCATATGAATGAGTTTGCTATGGCAAGACAAATGGCCATTAAACTGTGGTGGCAGCAGCCTGGCAGGTGGGGCAGGAAGCTGGTTGTCATTGTTAAGGGAGTTGTTGCTACAAGACTCAATAACAAGGACAGAGAAAATAACAGTTCTTGCTTTTGCAGGCAGAACAAAGGTTGCTGTATTCCTCTGTGTGGGTTTAGTACCAACAGTACATCTGAGATTCTGGACTTGAAGAAAGAGTCTCTGCATATGTACACATCTTTCTTGGCTTTCGATTTTGATTATCTATGAACGTGAGCAGTTGCAAGAGTAGCAATGAAAGCAATTCAGTGAAAAATAATAAAGAAAACAACTGCAAAGTATTGGGAGCTTTGCATGTTTTCTCTGCAAGATGCACATGGCTCACTGCTGCAGAACTCAGTGTGACTGTCAGCTTGTCAGTTTCAGAAATGTGGCATGTTTAGGTGATGAAGACCACTTCTAGCTGACAAATTGAAAAGCAGTTGTTTACTTCATTCAACATGTTGAAACAGCACTTTTTGTTCAATGTTTGCACTGGCTTCAGAGGCTAAGGATCGAAGCTTATATATTTGGGGGGGTGAGCAGTTCAAACATCTTGACAAGCGAGCAAAATCTGAGCAAGTTGTTCCTTAAAAACTCTGGCATTCAATAACTTTCAGGTGAGGAAAAAAGTCTGCTCATTGGTAGTTCACATTGAACACCAGTTGTTCTGATAAACTCCCAAAGGTGAATCTTTGTACATTATGATTGTCAAGCAGGGTTTTGTCTCACATAAATTACAATGCTATGCTCAGTTAATACGAGCAAAAGTCACATTCAAACTGAGACAGAGAAATGCAGCCTTGGCAACATGTTTAGTGTATAAATGTCTTGTACATAATGGACACTAACAGTTTAATAACTGTGAGTTTCTACACAACAGCCTGAAACAATACACAGATTGTGATTATTTCATGGGAAAGAAGCCTGTGGGCAGTAATCAATCCAACTGTGTGAGTCTGAACTGAGCGTTAGACAATGGTGTCGTGCAGTATACATATTGATTACAAGCTGGAGGCTATTCAGTGTATAAAAATAATTACATCAGCCTACATTAAATCGGACGGTGGTTCCAAAACTTTTGAGGCCTCGGTCGATAATCATTACTTAGGCCACTGTTGACAATTATGGTCACGTTATATTTACAGACCACAACACAAACTCAGTGCTGAACGTAATGGACTTGAAATTATTCTCCTCTCAGCCCATCTGCAGTCTCTTGGCTCTAGCAGTTCTTTCTCCTTCCCTCCTACCACACATTCACACTGCAAACGTACATGATACAAAAAAACTTTGCAAAAGTCTCTTCATTTCCTGTAAGGCTGAACAGCCACGAAAGCTCAGCCGACGTGTGAACAGTTTAGAGTCTGTCAGCCAAGGAATGTTGGACATGACTGAACATTTTGCAGTCACTAACTGTCAACAGCCAGTCAGATTTCCTGGCAAGTGCAAAGTGGAAGTTTATTGCATCTATTCAGTCCTCTGGAAATACGTAATGAATGTTTCAAAAAGTGCTTGGAGCTCAGTTCTGTCAGTTTAGGAAATTAAGACTCGTCAAAAATGTTTTTTTGCTTTTACATTCGTGGGCTCTTAATCATTTCACCGGCATTTTTGCCCTCAGCCTCCCCCTCAAAAACACAACACTAAAGCAGTGAAAAAAACATCTAAATGTTAAAAGCTCTGTGGCTGCTTGAGACTTCTGCACACTGACGAGGAGAAGCTTCTTGCTTTATTCACGATAAATAAAGCTGTTCACAGACTAAATGTGGGTTGTTGGCAAGTGTGTAACCTTTAAAAGCTGAAATTGCAATTTCATTCCCTTGCAAATGAAAAGTTGAGCTCACAAGCAATAAAAAGCATCCTGGTTCAATTCAGCTCACTCTGATGTTTGTGTTTGCTACAGCTTTACTTGTCCTTGTAGGACCTGTAGCTTTGGGTAGAAAATGTTATTAAGCTAACAATAAAATAGACATTGTTATCCTACCAAGTTAGTTTGCTGCAGATTCCTCTCAGTTTTCTTATGTTACGCTGTTTTGGACTGAATTCAAGCATTTGGGATTGACCTGTAATTGTCACTTGTGTCCATAGCAGCTGCTGTTTACTCATAGTCAAAATTTACACAGTTGGGTGTTCAGATTTTTTCCTTGTAAATTGTACAGACACTCCCTGGGTGAAACTGCATTACAAATAAACTTACAGGCTGACTCCATCTCCAGTCTTTTCCAGGTTTTTTGAAAGAGAACTCCCACTCAGCCGTTAGCAAAGGCAGTGACGTAGGTTACAGCACAGACGTTTGCTGACAGCATAACATGACAGTGACGAGAGTGTTAGCTTGGAAGATTTTGAGCTTGGAGGCTAAGGAAGATTTCTATTGTTATAAAACCTTTATTTGACAGCATGCTATGTAGGATTTGTTGGTTGCTGTTTATAAGAAACACTTTTTAAATCAGGCACAACTACTCAGTCTCAGTGGGACACAGATAGAAAGCAGCAGTGGTCAATTGAGCTAGAAAATTAAATGAAAAGAGGCCGCAAAGTTTTCACAAACTGTGAAAAAGGAGTGAGTCAGAGTGACTGATTGTTTCACAGTGCTTAAGTTTTTAAAAACACAAAAACAACCCTGTGGGTAGGTGTTACATTCTTGGATCATGTGCGAATTCAGCTGAAGTGCAAACTTTAGTCTGCTCTTTATGCGTGCAGGTCAAGTTTGAAGACACAAAACTGACCTGCAGCTTTCTGCCACATTAGCAGATGTCCACTAGGCAATGTTATCATGCCAAAACCCATGTCCAGCAAAGTGAGGAAAAAATTTAAAATGGCTTCGGGAAACAGAATTCTGATAAGAAACATTCGAGCTTTGGCCAAAACTTTAAATCTCAGATTTTCATACATTAGGAACACTACAGGGAAGCTGAAGAATGATATAAGACCCTTAAAAAACAGTGGACTTACCCTTTGAGTTTAATTAAAATCTGACTTAAATAGCTAACAAGCATTCAAAAGTATTTTATTTAGTGGCACAAAATATTTAAAAATGACTGCAAAGGCATCTTGCAGAACCAAATTTAAACATTTGTTGACATGGCTATTAGTTTTAATATTAAAACTCATTTTAATTTTCCATTTGGGCAACTTGTGTTGAGTAACAGACAAACAAAACAACCAAACTGTTATTAACAAATAATATCAGAAGAGGAGATTTGCAGATTTGATAAGATCTTCCAGTTTCTGCTTGGAGTTTTTGCTCACATACCAGTTCCTGTTGAATGCAAATGAAGCAGATGGATCCTCCTTCTGGAAGCCATGTGTTACATGTTCTTCTCTGTCATAGCACCATTGATACTTGGCCCTTTCTTTTGAGCAGCGCTGTTAGTGAAACGTCACTAGTTATACAGAAACAATGGCTCTGTCTTTTCAAGCACAATTACTGGAAAACCTGTAATGATTGAGCAAGATGGTCTATCAGTTACTAGGAGTTGCCTGCGCTGATGTTTCCTAACAGAGAGCAGGTTTCCCCTGCGGCTACGAGTGATTCCTGAAAACAGGACCAGAGTCTCACAGCTTATCAATCACTTCCCTTAGAAGCTTTTACAATAAGCTGGTTGGTGCTGCAGAACAGTTTGTTATTGAGAAGCCTGGAGCTCAACAGTGTTGATCAAGTGTCATGGAAAATACTTGTAATATTTTAACACATTTTTCTAATTATTCACAGATATTTTGGAGTGAAGTTCTGGATTTGACTACAATGGTTTTCAAAAAATTTTCAGATCAATTTAACTTTTTTTATCATTTCATGAAGTCTTTTGGAGTGGATGTGATTGATGCTGTATGTGGCGTAAAAGAAAGCACATGTTTTTGTTATTTGTTCCTTTCAAGTAGATTTCGTTGTCGGGTCCACCAGGTTTTGATTTTCATTCACAAAGTGGGGAAAAAAAAGAAAAAGAGCAGTCAGTCAGAGAAAACACGAGCGCTGCAGATGAGAGTGAAATAAATTCTTTGCACTGTGCCACATCTTGTTGGAAGTATAAACATATTGTAAGATCATAGGCAGGAACTCTCTGTGGTTTGTGGATCTATTTAGCATTTCCCCACAGAACTGAGTCGAAGCATTAATGTTTTCCTTTGTCTTGACAAAAAATCCAAAGAATATAGACACTCTGGGTTTTTACTTAAACTAATTTGATTTTCTTATTTTTCACTTACTGGCCACAACTTCAGACTATTCTCAAAACTCGTCACACTGGCTTCATGCTTTACTAGAGACAGACACAGATAGGATTTTATCTTAATCAGTGCTGATTCCGATTTGCCTTAATGTCTCCAAGACATTTCAATCAGTGTGTTACAGACAAGAGCTCACAGCAGTTTGGGTTTTAAAGCCTTCTGGTGTGCAGAAAGCAACATTTCTGAGGTAATTTCCTTTTTTTAGTGTAAATTTCTCCATGTCCATGTGTTAAATTAGCTTATATTGGACTATAAAAATGGCTCAACTTCAAGCTAACTGAGTTTAATGAAGAATACACCATCTGTTTAAAGAGGTAATCTTTGTAAGTGGCCATGCAAACCAACGAACTCAAAGATGTCTTAAAAAACTACAGCACTCTGTTTTGCATTTCAATTTTCCATTCCGTTTCTCATTTCCCTGTATGAAAACATGCCGTCATGTATTATCCATGAGTTTATTAGACTACACAGAATAATTCAGAAGACACTGAACTCCAAAAGAAACAATTTTAACTAAGTTGGAACTTAAGAAATCTCACTGGTTATCAGTTACATTTAAGTTTATAAAAGTGTTTTTTAGTTTCCTCCTTAAAAATATAGTCTGGCTAAAATCAGAAAATGGTTTTTATTTTTGCAGGAGTGTTATTTATCAGGTTTGGACGGCACTTACATATGATCTGGTCCTGCTGATGGAGAAATCAGATCCAAAAATGCTTATATATGACGTTCTGAAGGGCAGTTAAAAATAATATACTTTGTCATTTTATTTGGACAACTTGTAGGGAAAAGAAATGTATTTTGTGTGCAGTGTTTTTTAGATCTAAAGCACAAAAGTACAAACGAGTTAAACACCACTTATGATGTTTGTTGATGGCTGACAAAAACTGTCAATCTTCTCTTCACAGTAATCCTCTCAACTATTGTCTGTTTGCAGTGAAAATGCTGGTGATGAGAAAATCTTGAATCCCAATCAGACTTCTCTCCACCCTCAAGGGAGCGTTCAACGGAGTGAAAATGAGGGCAGTCATCCAAAAGATGTTTTATTCCTTTCACATCTTCTTGTTAGAACAACATCAACGTCACCAAAAACCCCATTAACTGCAGTCTGAAAGCTCTGTAACTGCACGATGCTTAAAAAGCTGTCAAATCTCACCAATTAGAAAAGGTGAGTTTTCATAAAGTATAATTACAAAGAACTGCTAATTACAAACAGATAACAAAGATAAATTCACAGAGTGAAACAAGGAGGGAAAACTATTTCAAAGATGAGTGAATTCACTGATGAGAACTGTTGATTTTTCCAAAATAGGTGTTTAAAATCTTCTCAGTTGCAAATAAAACATAATATTATTGTTTAGGATTGCATTTGTAGCATAAAATACTAGAAAAATGAAGTCTTTATTCAAACAAATGTTAAAAACATTCCTATTAAGACTACAATTACACGTCCTTTATGCTTAATTATGGACAAAGTGGGTGTGATATGCGTCGTGTTAGTGTTTTGTTCCTGCTTTGACACAACATTTCCATGTCTTACAATTACATTTACATTTCATCCTCGAGAGACAAGCAAACCTCTTGTCAGGCTGCACACACTCCAGTGCCCAGGGCTTTAAAAAGCTACTTAAATTCTCAGTAGCCACAATGTCAAAGGGACAAAATATGAAGTGCAGCCCGCTTTTTTACAGCCACGATGGGACTCTGAAAAGGTGAATACAGCCGTGTTATTAGAAAGGGTCCTTATAAAGCGGCCTTGGCCACATCTAATTAGAATGTAAATGTAGTGTGGGCTGGGGATGGATCACAGAGGATAGACATTGGCATTTAGATTATGCTGAGACTAGATTACTGATGACACTGTGTGTTGGTGAGATAGCCTTTTTGAGAGCAGCTTGGCAACTGACTAATTGTGTTTCACCACTAGCAATGTGGGCTGTTGCTGTTCTATCGCTGGTAATTAACAAGAGGGAAGGGAGAGGTACTCTGTTGCGTGTGCACTATACTAACAATCCTCGACAACACAGAGGCTAAAACATACACACAAAAACACACACACACACGCACACACATAAGAGTATGTGTTCAAACACACACACACACACACACACACACACACACACTCAGGCAATCTTGCACCTCTTGTACCTTGTACTAGATGGAAAGAACGGAGCGCTTCTTTGCACTAAGCCTAGACTTGAAGCTGCTCAGTAGAAATCCTCTCACCTCCATACAATTCCTCAGTGGGGGCATATGCCACGAACAGAGCAGCTAAGACCAAACAGAAAACCAGAGACAGAATGGAGACAGCACAGAGAGAAGGTGGGGGGGGTGAAGAGAAACAGAGAGCAGTGAAGAACAGAGAGGGAGGGTGAGTGCAGTAAAGAGGGAGAGAGCAGAATGGAATAAATTGAAGCTGATCTGGTGCTCTGCATTCTGAGGAGGGTGGATTTGCATATCTGTGCAGCGGTGCAGAGGGAGAAATGTGTCGGTGCTGACAGCAAGCTGAATATCTTAAACCTCCGCTGACACCCCTGCAGGCACTCTCTCCTTCGCATACACTGATGCACGTTGGAGGGAACACACTCGCACACAATCACATACACGTACACACTAGACTTAAGGTCAGGAGATGGGAAGCTTTGTGCATTGCTTTGTTCCTTCACAGTGATGTACAGTAGTGCCTGTTGTTTAGCAGTCAGCTCCAGTGCGAGACTCATCTCTGGGGAAAGGACAGAGTGAGGCAGGCCACTCTCTGCTGTCGACAGAACTCTTCATATTAAATATATGTAGACCTGCCTCGTACAAAGGCTTGATACACTCTGCAGTTGAGGTAAATTAAGGTCTCTATTTGAGGAAATATGGTAAGCCACATTATCATACTGTCATACATTCCAAGCTGCATTTGGACTCTGCACACTGTGGAAATGATGTACTACAAGTCGACAGCTGAACCTTGGCGCTGAGATTTTCTCTGTTAACATTGCACAATATCAGCAGACCAACGTTGATCTGACAAAAAGTATGGCTTCATTTAGGGATCTTTGATTTCTTCCCCGACTAGTTGTGATTTATCTGCAGCAACTGAGAACAACAGCAACAAACAGAAACAACTCAACAAAGAGAACAACACAGTGGATTCTCGTTATTGATTAAACAGCACTCAACAGAAAAATTGATGATAATGCACTTGCTAAATAATGTAGCAAACATTGATACCGGGAAGTTTTATATGGAATATGCACAAATGTACAGCACCTTGGTGGTACACATTTCACATTTCTGTGTATTTCAATGAGACAGTTTTTTTCTTCAGGGTCCTTTCATAGGATTATACGACATCTACACAAAGCTAGCATGAAGTCTTTGCTGTATGCTTCATGTCTTTTAAATATTTAAGATCCTCAGTGGGTGAGAGGAACAAAACCTCTGCCTCACATGTCTCAGACAAGACATGTGATGAGGATAAATTCTTCTTTTTGACAGTCAAATCCGAAAAGACGCCACACTTTGCCAGACTATCTTCATGCTGTTTATCATAAAAGCCCAGGGGGGGATTTAATTTGGCAAGTTGTGTTCTTGCGGTGGAATCAACAAGAATCGGGGGAACACATTTGTTCGCCTGACATTGTCTAATAGCCACCATCATTTTTGATTAATCTTACACTGCTCAAGGATTTATCTATCTGTGTGCTCCACGCGGTGCTGTACAGCTCAATAGGGAGAGGAGAGCACAAACACTGCCAGGGTTAGTGCCTCCACTCCCACTGCAGATAATTCTTACTACTTTGGATGAAAGCCTGCATCAAATGTTGTGTGTGTGTGTGTCTCTCTCTCTGTGTGGGTGAGTAAAGCAGTTCTGACAAAAATAATAACAGCTGTGGCTTAAGAAGTGACCAACCTTGTTTTTCATACTTTTTCTACAAATGCCTAAGCACCGTGTTGATTCTCATTTTCAGGTTCTTGCAAAGGTGCTTGAGCCTCCATGACTAACATTTCGATCATTAAAGGAATGTCTTGGCTCAAGGTTAAGTTAGCTCAAGGTTGTGCTTGGGTCTCTACAGACTGGCTTTCTGCAGAGCGAGAGGAAGAAAGAAAGAGAAAGAAAAGAGCCGAGGGACCTGTCAAATACCAGAAAGTATTCTGGGTGAGAAATAGAGAGAGAAGAATGTGAATTTGTAAGGAAAACAGCATGTATAACAAAGTGTAAGTGTATATACTTGTATTGTGTGTTTGCTGGTTTGGGGGTGAGTGGAAGCAAAGGAAGCAGTAACACAGCGGTCACGCTCCTTGGCATGCCAGAAGCACGATGACATTGATCCAGCAGACCTCTCTCCATCAGTCTCCCTGACAGAGGTAACTGGATTGTTCATAAAAATGGAAATTGAGTCATGTTATTCTCACGCGCACGGGCAGACACTCTGCACACACACACACATTTTTATCCCAAAAATAAATGCACCCGCACATGAGTGTGCACGAATAAGATGTGCAGCTTGACAAAGAAGCTTGTGCATATATATATGATTCATCATTATTATCATGGCTACAACAACCTCAAACTATTCAGAGAAATCTATAGTGTTATTTGAACATCGATGTATACAGACAAACATTTCCTCCGCCAGTGTAACCCTCTGTTGTTCAGGCAAAGAAACACTTCAAACAGATGCAGAGCAAATAAACAGAGGCAGCAGGGGGAAGGGACACAGGGGCGAAGGAAGTAAAGCCCTTTCCTGATTAACAGTTTGCTGTCACGTGCATTATGATAACACTTGAAGAGGCTAACATTTCAATAGAGTATGTGTGGCTTTGGGGGTGGGTGGGGTCGATAATTACGGCAAATATGCCACAACATGCAATTAGCTCTCTCATATGCAACGTTTGTTAGCCTAGCTGTGTTCTGTGTCACATGCTAATTACCCACAACCACTGTGCGCATGTGACAAATGCTCACTGCGCAGACACGGAGTGCATTGAAGACCTTTCATCATTATTTCACAAGCTGTGGCAGGCATAAGTTACACGTTCATGTTTATTTTATCAGAAACTTATAGTGGATCATGAAGGAGTTTCTTGGTAGAAATCATCAAAACGTTGTGAGTTAATTCAATGTTCTTCTCCCTTTTCACTGTTTCATTAATGCGGGCAAACTTAGTAATAATCATGTCCTAAAATAGCTTGATACTTAATCAATTTAGCTCACCCACTGTTTGTCTCCTTCAGCAGTGAAGCAGGCTTAGCTGTACAGCAGCAGATGCTATTGATTTCTTTTTGAAGAGCGGGGGTGGGGAGGCTCGGAGGAGGTACAGCTAATGATGGAAATCTTCAGAGTGACTCCATGCTTTTACAAGGAGCAGGGTTAATGGTGGCCTCAGTCTGATGAATCGGACATGGTGTAACCTTCAGAGAGGAAGAGGCACCGAGGCAGCAGCTTCAGCAGCGACGAGCTGGATGTACAAGCAGGTTAATAAATGGAGCTGGATATTATAATCTTGTCAGTGTCTAAGCTGAGCGTGACAGGGGCACTGATATTTACTTCACAGTGCTAATAGGATGCACTGTTGTCTCTGTTTGTGTAAATACTGATGTAGTTTGTGACAAGACAAGAGAAGAGAAGTCGAGGGATTAGCCCAAAAATCAGGGGTCTGGCTGTGATTAACCAGAAAATTGTAATTTTCATTTTCTTTGGAAATGTCAAGATATTTCTGATTGTTTGATATATGTGAAATTTTAATTTATAAAAACCTCCCAATAACTAAATGCTCTTGTGTTTTGGTATTAAGCTGCAATTTGCTATATTTACAGAACATTGGAACTCAATATTTGACAAACACAACATAGTGCAGTGAAAATGCAGCCGAACCAAGTTTTCTTAGATGTTATAGGTGCTTCAGTTTAATTTTACTAAGGAACATCTTAAAACTGCCACTCAATTGTCTATTTTAGAATATTTTGTTAAATTTTTTAAGAAAATCTGTTACAGCCCATCTCCATTCCAGCATGTGTTTTCATGCTTTTGTTTATGTCCCCTAAAATGTAGGACCTCTGCTATATTGCCTTCTACGATGCAAAGTTTGTTATTATGAAGGTTTTTTCAAATTCCTCTTTTAAAGGGGTAGATGTCTGTGCACTCCCCTTAAACAAGCTAGATTTTTGGAGCCACTAATTCAAAAGCTAGTTTTAGGCAAAGAAACCTGAAACTTTCTATGACTATGGCTGAATTTGCTAATGTTTCCTCAAGCTAGCCATTGTGATGCGCACAGCTCTTCCTCCAGCCAACCTAACGTAGCAGCTGAGGTGGGCTGAGCATGATACATGTGATTGATAGATCCTCTATTTTTTTTCATTGTGTACATCTACTGGAAGATGGAGCTTCAGCCACTTCTCAGAGCTGTTCTTTACTTTGTATTTAGAAAAAACACTTTTACACAAACCTAATAATTTTAGAGTATTTTCACATACTTTAAAAATGTGTCTGGAGAGCGATGTTAAATTATCTTTTCGAAAAAAGAAAAGTAAAGGAACCGTTTTTTAATTGATCCAAATCACGCTGTAATTGAGTCCCAACAGCAGATTAACTTTTTTCAACTTAGAAAAAGGATCATTTAAAAACATTAAACCTGTTTTTACTCTGCTCCTACAATAATTCAAAGGTGTTATATTCATTCAAATGAATCTGCTCTCTGTTGTTAACAAAATGGCTTCATTACTGTGTTTTTAGGAAAACTATAGTCTGTATTTTTGACACAGGTAAACCGTCCCTTATCTATATAGTGCAGTGTGGTTCAAAGAAAAGAGAGAAGGAAGTCATCAGCAGGGTTTTAGCCTACAGATCTGCATGTAAAGTGGGTCAGCTGTGCTCCTGGAGAGCTTAACACGCTGCTGGAGGAATAAGGCAGCACACTTGATAATTAGTGAGAAGAGGAAGGCTTGTTTGAGATAGAGGGGGGTGCAGGAAGAGGTGGAGTACAGATGAGAGAACATGTGGGTGTCAGGCTGGACTAGTAAGACTCAGCCACTTTATGGGTACTGTATGTTTTTCCTTTGCTGTTAGTGTTTCATTGCTTTTTGAATTCGATTTGAGGTTTTATACACCACTTTACACTTTGCTGTTAGACTCCATTTACTTTGTTCCTTACACAAACCCTTTTGTCTCTTCCGGCATCAATTGAAGTCCACCTTCCTTATCAGTTCAGTTGTTGAGTCATCGATCTAACAATTCAGCACAACATTATAAAACTAGTACTGTCAATGTTTCTCTACGGACTCTGCTCTTTTTGTAGTAGTTGCACTGCGTAGTACTGTTTCACATTTGTTTTGAAATAATTAGGCCATGAAATGAAGGTGGAAGATTTCACAGAAGCAAAGTGTTTCTTACTGATTTTGACCTTTTCAGGCAGCACTACTGTTTGATGTGAGTGCAGTCAGAGCAGTTGAGAAGGAAATGGCTTTAGAGGCAATCTTCTTCATGTTTGCTATGGTAATTCTGCTTTTATTCTCTGAACTGAGGTCTACTCCTTCATCTAAATTGGCTGATTTTCCCCTCATCTTTTGGCTGGCAGTCAAAGAATGCCAACAGTGGGGGACATACTTTTGGTTTAAAAACGAAATTCAAGCTTTAATTGAGATAAATTATATTAATTACTAAAGATTTTAAAAAGAAAACAAACACTGGTATGAAAACTGCAGAGTGAGTTTTATTGATAACCCACAAAAAGCTTCGGTAAAACATGTAAAAATGCTATTTCTTACTCTTTTTGAAGTCACTAACAGAGAGAAAAAAGGTCTTCTTTACAAACATTACATGAATCTATTTTTTCGCAGTTGAAAATCCCTTGGTGTTGGACCACATCCATTCCCAGCCATCAGTGATCAGGGTATTTCCACAGCTGAGGGACAAAGATGAGGTCCTAACACCACTGTAAGCAGGGGGGCTCAGCTGGAGTTGATGTGTGCATGTGTCTTTTGTGTTTGCTTGTGTGTGTCCTTTCCTAAAAGCTCAGGTGCACTCAGGCGAGTGTGAAGAGGCTTTTGCGAGGCAGAAAGAGAGAAATGAGCGAGCTGAAGACTTACGAGCTCATATGGCAAACAACTGCAGAGTGAGGTGAACCGAGAGGAAGTCACTGCTACTTTAATCTCAACTTGTAAAAGGCTAAAAACCACATTGCCTCTGTTTCTTGTGAGATTTGATTTAACTGTCACATCCTCCTTTTTTCCCACAGGTTTATTTGCCTCGACTATCCTAAAGCAATAAATAGATTATTGGTTTGCTACTAATTCTAGACTATAAATCCCAACCAACCATTGAGCACATTTGGATTTTTAAGAGTTGCAATGATTGGTTTGTCAATTCAGTCAATCAACAGGAAATTAGAGGGCAACTATCCTACCAGTATAATTACAGGGCAGTTTGTGTTTCATAGCAAGAAATAAACCATCTAGAGGAGCATCATGTAGCAGCTTTATGTCCTCAGATGTACCTAAAGTGTACGAGGAAACTACAAACAAGAGAAGGCTCATTTCTCTGTGCAGTGTGTGTGAACTCACATTGGTGCCACACTTGAAAATTTTCTTCACAGTTAGCATAAAGGTAAATAGGCAGATAACTCTGTCATCTCTCAGGTCTCAGTTTCACAGGTTATAAATCTGATTGACAGAGGTTTAAGTATTTTGGTGTGTTGTTTTTGTAGATAATGTTTTAAGGTACATTGCTTTGCTTTATATTTTAAATTATTAATTTTTTGCATGTAAGTAATGTAAATGTTATGTTAGACCTGTGACTGACTGAAGCTTCTTGCATATGTGATTACGGTTACAGACTAGTTTTAGTAATTTAGCGAACATCTAAACTAAATTAACTCAGAACTAATTGGCTAAAGTTTAATATTTACTACAGTTTTTGATATAGTGATCAGGCATTACGTGAACTAGCCACAGCAGGGTCAAAATGGGATTACAGCACTGCAGATATTTTCATTCATAATTACAATAAAATCTATTCGGACGATCAGTTAGGTTTGTTAAATTTTTCTAAAAGCATCTGATTACATGTTTTCTTGTGTTAAAGCTAAGGGTTAGTTTATAGCCAATCGATGCACAGAGGAAGTTTACAAACACTTTGTATTTGTATGCAACACCCTGAAAACATTGGCTTTTACTGTCAATCACTGTAAATCAGCCTGAGGTTAAAAAATAAATCAATATTCTCCAAAGTGTGTTCTTTCATCGGCTAGAACCATGTCTGTAAAAAAGGTCATATGATATAAATCTGTTTGGATTAAGTGAGAGTCCTCCAGAAGTTTCAAGGTTTGATACCAAGCAGAGCATTATATTGTTGGCATTTAACATAATGAGCCTTTGTTCTTTACAGCCTTATTAAAAGTATACTGCTGGATGGCAGCAGGAAAATTATCCAACAAATTATTATTATTATAACTACTACTTGTGTGTATGTACAAGTTGTGTGTGAATGTGTGTTTTTTTCCAGGTATATGGCATTCCCCTCTCCATTCTGAATTCACCAGTAACACTGGTTGAAAGTCTGCCCTTTGCACAGGATTTGTTTTCAAGGGATGGGGCCAGGGGGTCAAGGGGGACCGGGGAGCCTGGGGGTAAAAGCAATAGAAAGGGCTGGTGTGTTGGGGCAGAAGTCTCAGGGGTCAGGGGAGGGTTAAGGGAAAAGGTTGTGCAACCTAAAGGATGCTTTGTCCTAATTTTGATAAATGGATAATCTTTTAATTGAAATGGCAAAATAATAAGAGTTTCAGATTTTAAAAAAACGTCAGAAATTGCTGCTTTTTTTAAAGTTTTTTGTGTTCTCCCTATGTTTCTGTGGGTGATCCTGTTTCCAAACCTTCAAAAACATGCTTACATACTATCATTCTCCTGTTGTCGCCCTAAGAGGTAGTTTGTCCATGGTGCAAAATGGTGGCTGCCCACTGATCCTCAAGGATGTGTTCAATGCAGACAACCAATTTCACTACACTGTACTAAGTATAATTGTATGCGACAATAAAGAATTATTCTTCATCATAATTAATCAAGAAATTAATCTGCACATGAATCAACAACAGAAATAACTGTTAGTTGTAGCTCCAGTATGTAAGATTAATTAGAGGCAAGCAATTTTTAAAAGTTCAAGCACATATTTCCCAATAATACTGCATGTGTTTTGTCTTTGTTTTATTGCATTTATGTGCAAATAAGTGCAAGGTCTTTCATCATACTGGTCACATTGTTCTAAAAGGGTAGAAAAGATGGTACTTTCTCTTTTAATTATCTAATTTCTGGTTCTGTTTGCTGAGGCTCTGGCACCAGACCCCATGGGGAGCAGGCAATCTTACATGAAGAGCATTTTCAAGTGGTGTGCTACTCAAACACATCTAATTTACAATGAAAAAAAGAAGTGGTTAGTGGCTGCTATCAAGAAATCAATGAATTCAAGATAAAAACGTCCTTTTAATCGTAAATTATAACTCCTGTTTTGCATGATTTTGTCTTGTTTGCTTTCTTAAGGTTCGTTCATTCATCTTGTTGACATTTTAAAGCTGAGAAAAATGTTTGACTGCTGGTTAAATCTCTTTGTGAACCTGACAGAGTGTGATCAGATGTTCTGGGCTGGTTTTTGTTTGAATACTGCTGAGTGAAACTGCCCCAAGTGTCTAATGTGCTTTACTGGGTTTTCATGTGACTAGCAGCCGTACCTGGACAAACCTTTCTTAAGAGAAAATCATTTAATGAATGAACTAAATTAATTTTAAGACAAAGAAAATTTATGAAATCTCATGTTGGAAAAGTTGGAACCATCAAATATTTGACATTTTGTAAAATGACTGAAATCACTCATCAATTATTAAGATATTTTCTAATTTATGTTCTATCAACTAATCAAGTAATCAGCTAATCACTGCAGCTCAATTTAGAGTAGTTAAATGTTCTCATATGACTCCAGGAGACAAAATGCATATTTCATAAGGAATAAAAAATCAATTTTTGGTAATTCTATAAAACTTCAATAAAGTGAAAAAGAAAGGTTTGAAAAATGGAGGGAAACACTGATGTAAAGCAGTAAGTATCTTATTATCGGCCAATCAACTGACTAATACACAACTGTGCCAGAACCAACTCCAAATTTTGTAAAATATTTTCCTCAGTAAATACATTAATTCCCAGCTTTGTCCTGTTGCAATCCAATTCAAAAGATTTTTTTCAAAATTAATAGACTTGATGGGCAGAAAGCCAAATTATTGGAGTGATTCAAAGAGGCTCCTTTATCCCCTTTGCAATCTGCTGCCTTCTACAATACTTTCTGCTTCTCATCCCTTATAATATTCTTAAGTATCATCAAAGAAGAATCATGTCTTGAGCCTGAAAGAAGAAATATTCTCTGCACATGTTGCTGTGTGTGCAGTCTTTTTCATTTATCTGGTAACCACAATAGTGAAGCATGCTCTCATGCATCATTTCTGTTATTTAGCTCTGTATCTGTGCACCATCAAATCACTCTAACGTGTCATTTTATACCAACATGTTTAAATATAGCAAGATAATATAATAGATACACTGTTTTACACCATGGAGGAGAAATTAAGAAATTCCTGAAGATACAAAGTATAGAGACCAACACAACCAGGACTCTTCTGCAGCACATTTTAAACCGAAAATGATGTAGATCAAGCTGACAGAGTCCAAAAGACGCTTAAGTCAAGTATAACCATATGCCAGTTGAACCAATCTGTTTTTTATTTTGTTATTCTTCAACAAAAGGGTAAGCTTAATCCCTCTCCTCACACACAATCCACCCACAGCCCACCGGCTAATGTTAAACCAAACATATACACTCGTACCCTCATTACCCTTTTCCCCCTACGAAACCCCCTCTTCCACCCACGACTTCATAGATGTTCTATAACGTAATTCATCCAACTCAAACAACCCATTACTCCATCCACTTCATTCCATCTTTTCCTTTAAGCCCTGGACTCCAAACAAAGGAAAAAAGAACTAAGTGGGATGAGACAAATAGTCAAATCAACAGAGAGAAGACTTCTCAGTCTGCCAAGACGGAGGCCTGACAGGGTGCAAGACCGTTTCTTCTCTCCCTGATGAATGTCAGGTGTTGAAAATCAAAATAGACATGAGAAAATACAAAGACAAACTACAAACTGCTTTGAATAAATTATATTAAAAAAATGAAAATCATCAGGGACGGTGGACCAGCTGGGTGTAATAAGGTCTTCAGAGATGAACTGATACTGATCCCTTCCATTCCTTTAATTGGACACTTGAGGAAACGTCTCTTCTACTTTCATGGAGAGAAGTGATAATTACTGCTTTGACGAAAAAGGGCAAAATTTACATGTTACATGTTTCATATAGGAGAAATTATGTTCCAAGAGAAATGATATGCATCTATTGTTTCGTAATGGACCAGTGTGTAGTAATTAGTGTGTCATTTGATTGCAGATTGCAACCAGCTGAATAATCTTCTCCTTGACCATCCATGTCCAAACACGTATGAGAACCTGCAGAAGATTTCATGTCAATGTAAAAACTCAAAAAGCACAATCTAAAGCCACTGTTCAGTTTGTCTGTTCTAGGCTACTGTAGAAATATGCTCCTTAAAAAGGGGCCCACTCCCTCTGTATTAATTGTGAGTTCGTTTTTAGAAAAACAAACCCACAAATAAATTTTAGTATCAGGAGATTTAATAATAATAATTAATACAGAATTATTGATATTATATTCAATTTAATTGGTAAATGGTTGAATGTATTTACATAACGTTATAACCTAATTTTAATGTGATAATGTTCTGAATGTCCTGAAAACTCGATTCATTGCTTCAGAGAAATAAACTCCAAAAATGAATTTGAATAACTTAATATTTTGGAAAGATCCATCAGTCAGAGATGCTCTTGCAACCAGCCCTTTTTATTTTTAACATAAAACCTGTAAAGAGGGAATCTATCAAGATGGCGACACTTTATTGGCAAACATGGCTGTAAGTCTGAACAGCTTTTAAAAGATTATAGAGCTAAGTCTTCATGTATGCATGTATTTACTCGACAATAGATGAAACTGGCATAAAACACCAGCTGCAAACATGGTGGTTTAAAATCCCTCCCACTAAAAGTACATCGGTAAAACAACAGAAACACCTCTTATACTCATCTGAGGGACAGAACATGCAGTATATTGCTACTGCTAGATTTTTTTATGTGGCCAGCAAGCACACACAGTCTGTTCTGTAGAGCAACCACTTACAGTTGCTCAATAATCCATTTACTTAGCTTTGCTAACGGCGTGACTGTAATGTTAATCATATGGACAGTAGAGAGTGAAGTGGGCAGCTGCCTACTGAAAGCTGCCTGATGGTGACACGGCTTGAAATTGAGCAATGGTTTCTTTACTTGTTCTCTTTATCATGAAACATCTGGTTCACTGCAGTGATGGGAAAAAGAGAGGTGAAGGCGAGCTTGTCGTCGTTTTAAAATGTACAGCCTGCACTTTGTTGTTCCATCCAAACATTTCTAGGAAGGAACGTAAAGTTCTTTAACCAGATTATGAAACATTCAAACATTGTACTGTACTGCTGGGACTGTTCTTTAGAAACAGGCAAAACACTGGAGTGAGATATCATCGCCGATGTTTGTTTTGCAAGAGAAACCCTTCAGATTTAGACTTTTTGTGAACACACGCAGCTCATTTTAAATATAAGACTAAACAGATTCCACATGGCTCTAATTTAAGTGATTTCTGTTATGCTCGCTTGACTCTGACTGTGAGGTCTACTAAAATGTACACAATGACAATGCTTGTGCTATGATTTAGCCACTCTGAGAGAGCTGTCCGTATGCCGATGTGAGCTGTATTACCATATCACCATCTTTCCAGGCAGCTTCTTTCCCCACAAACCATTACTTGCTGCCTCGCCTCATTAGCATTGCAAATAAGACCTAAAGCAAGAACAGTGATGACAGCAGCAGAGGAAATAGGACAGAATTAACAAATTATGTAAGAAGCGTGGAAAGAACGGAAGGAACAGAGTGTAGCAACAAGGAGGTGGATGATGATGAGGAGGAGGAGGAGGAGGAGGAGGAGGTGGCATGAAGAGCATATTACAAATCTGATCCCTAAACTTGACGTTCTTAGATGACATGCATTTCTATCAAAACTATACCTCACTCTTCAGATGACTCATTTTCTGTGTAGTGTCCTCTTTCTGACAATCAAAGCTTTCGTGCTTAGAGTTCAAATCAAACAGACCACCCAGGCAATATTTTAGCTTCCTATAAAAATGTCTATAAAATAAAAATATATGGTTAAGTCATGTTTTCCTCTGCTGCTGCAGTTAGAAATGCTGCTTTTTATCATGAATTTATATCTTAGTCCTCATGTGGCATAAAACTGGCCTTTTTTGTGATCATAAAGTCATATATAAAACTCTTGTTAAGCTACAGTGCAATTAATAATTGAACAGTAGCTTCTCCTTGGAACTAAAACATTATTGTAGTTCAATGGAAAAAATTCCACTTTGAAGAAAAAACATGGAATAATTTCTATATTTTCCTATGTCTAATTTCCATTTTTATATAATGCATCATTTAGGAAATTAAGGTAGTCAAGCTCTGATGAGGAACAATTAGAACGATTCACAAATCATTTGATTAATTACCACCACTCAAATCAACCTGAATTTTTTGACAAGTTTAATGCGTTTTCAAGCTTTCCACTGAAAAACTGTCATTAAGAAGTGGTGTTGCTGCCTCGCTTAACGGCTCTAATCTAATGTCATGTCATTCCTTTTCTGCAGTCGATCTAATTGCTCTCCAGTGTTGTTCAGCTTCATTACCAAAAGCAGAATTTTGTTTAATGGCTGAAGAAGTTTAATTACAGTAGACTGCTCTCTTCTAACTTGCCTAATTCCAGCAACTTTAAGGACTTTCTACAGTTAAACACCACTGAAGTACATGACAGTTGTCACAGAATACAATGATCATTTAATGGAAGTTTTGTTTCTAAAAAAGGTTGCTAATAGAATTGATTAACATTTCAGTAAATACGCTCTTATGTCACTATTTTGCAGAGAGTCAGTTGAGAAGATCAATATCAGTTCAGTCTAAGCATTAACTATTGATCCAGAGCTGTGAGTCTTTGAGCTTAGCTTAGCATAAAAACTGGAAGCAAAACTTATTTTGGAGAGATCCCAGCTGCTTTGCACTCCTTTCAGTCTTTGTGCTAAGCCAAGCAAATCAACTCATAGACTAAGAGTATTAATCTTTTTTCCTAATTCTCTGCACGAAAGTGAGCAAGAGTATTTTCCCAAAAGTTGAACTGTTTTACAGCAACTAAGCAGGTGGCTGAATTATGCATGAAGAGACCGATAAGCAGTAAATCTCATGTTTAAATGCACTTTGTTGAAACACATGACCGATGACTAGATTTCTCATGAGGTGCATTTAGTCTGACTCATCTGATGTAGACTACGGGTAAAAAGCCTGTCACCGGTCGAATTTTAAGTTTGCATTCACCTCCCCTTCAGCTATGTGATACCAGGGACAACATCACTGCATCTGTGCTTAGCACTGTCCAGAACAAATGGGATTGGTTTAAATAAATACTAACAAGCCAGAGTGTTTTCCCCTTTATAGCAGAATGATAATGGGTGCAGTCAGCTCTCTATGCATTGTGGAGACATGGCTGGCTGTGTGAGACTAAGGTGTATTTGTACCAATTTTTCTTTAAGCTTGGAAATCAGCAATAACTTATTTTAATATCCACTTAAAGCTCAATGAGCAGCCATCCATAAATGAGCTACAGGGAAATAATGTTGGCTGTACTGGAATGAGAGCATGTTTCAGTGGGTAATGGACTCTGAGAAAGGCTATGCTGATACTTTACAGAGAAAGAGGCCAGGAGGAAGAAAAGGTCAGGCTGTGATGCAAGTGCCACCACTCATCATCTGGTAAAGTCAAGGTCAGGACCTCGTGTGGTCCCATGGTATTTCTGTTTAGCTGTAAAGAAAAAGCCAGAAAGTCAGATTGATGCGCTGAGTTAGCTAGGCAAGACTCAAACTGATGGCTTTTTATTCTTCTGACCTTCCTCAGAAGGCTTTGACTTAACAGAGATAAAATGTTTTGCCGGCCAAATATTGTTCCATTTTTATGTGACTGAGCTCATTATGATTGCCTGTGACTTGCGGTGGATGAGGGGGTCTTCTCTGAATCAGCCTGGTGATTATGTGCTGTGAACGCTGGTCTGGTTTGGATGGTGTGCTTGCCTAAATGTGAACACCCCCCTCAGAGCTGGGGGTGGAGGTTGGGGGGGCAGCTCCACTTGGATGCTTCGGCACCGTGGCTGCAACTCTGCTCAACACTCAGCGGGGGTAACACAAGGAGCCCTGTAGTGGCGTAATGCAATATTCATGGCGGGGCGTGAGCAGAGCAGTTAAACACAGCAGAGTTGTGAGAAGACCTTCCAACCCTCTATCAGGGAGCAGCTGCTGCTTGGACTTGCTCTCCACTCTCCAAAGCCTACCCTCATGCTCAAGCATTGTCTCTTTCTTTCCCTGCCCTCCCCCTGTTCCCTCTCTGCTGCCTCTCACTCAACCATTAATTTTTAATCACAACTTAAATGGCTGCCTTGGCTGCGGCTGTGGGGGCAGCAAGTCAAGGGCTCTTGCCTCTGGTTACAAAGTAGGAAATAAATTTGAAGAGATCAAGCTAAACATAGAGGGAGGGAGAGGGCTGACGAGGGAGAAAATGTTCAAGGAGGAAAAATATCAACTTGCTGCTGCCATTACAGCTTAATTAGAATTTCAACTCTTTCATCTTGGACTTTCCATTGCCACTGCTACAGGAAATTGAGATCAAATTAAGATAAAGAAATGGCTTTTTCGAGGGTTTTTTAAGGAGTCCATGAGAAAGTAAGAAATGGGGGAATGAGTGGATTTAGATAATGTAAACAGACTGACAGCAGAGCTAAAAACAATTAATCTATTGAGAAAAAAAAATTTAATTGATTACTTTTTTAAAGTTCTTTTCCTTTGG
Source organism: Acanthurus lineatus (assembly GCA_029814665.1). Lineage (NCBI taxonomy): Eukaryota > Metazoa > Chordata > Actinopteri > Acanthuriformes > Acanthuridae > Acanthurus > Acanthurus lineatus. The sequence continues at coordinate 26,295,833 of JAPZDV010000001.1, forward strand.
CCAAATAATTCCAAAAAACAACAAATTACTTGCTCCAGTTTCTAAATTGTTGTGATTTTCTACTTTTTCTCATATGCAAGCAATCATCATATTTGTATTTTAATTTCTAAGCTTGACAATTCGAGCAGTATTTTCAATATTTTGTGACATTTTCTGAACTTACTCATTAGTTTGGAAAATAACCAGAAGTTGATTGATAATGAAAACAATTTTTAAAGTTAACTGCAGCTTTTACTGACAGATCATATTGCCCGAAGCCACAGAAATACCAGGAGCATAAAAACACGGCTCACAGTCGGAGTTTATAAAAGGTTGAAGCACTTATTCATGAAGGACAAGGTTGCGTGGATGTTGTCAGCGAGGTGGCAGCACTCAGGTTTTCCCCCTGCATTATTTATTTTCCATATTGGGGTGGTCTGACCCACTCTTGTAATGAGAACTAGAGTCACGGTCTGTTTGGAGTCCCGGGGCAACGCCGTGCAAGCGTGTCCCAGGATCACTGCTAAACCACACAGAGGCCTCTAACACAGCCACTGTTTGCTCAGACTTCACTTGGACTGTAAAAGTCAAGTCTTGTTGACACATCTGTGCTGTCTCTTCCCGAAGGCTAATGGCTATTACATCTGTCTGCTTCTTTTTTTAAGGAGAGAGAGAGGAAAACTACAAGAATCAAATGCTCTTTTGAAAACAGGCAAAGTGAAAACACTGACAGCTGATGGAAAGCTGACAAGCCGGCGCTCAGGGGAATTACCACTGTTGATCTTTCTCACAAGTGCAGTAAGGTGATTACACTGGTTATGAAAGAAATGTTGACGGCCTTGTGGTAGCAATGTGTCAATGTTTACACTAATACAACTGTGTTTTCGCAGGTCACACTTCACATTATTGTTAGGTTATGTCATATTTTTTCTGTAATGCGTCAAATGTAAACTTCATTTTAACAAAATTACCTTTCACAGTTACCAAATGTTGGATACAAGACAGGAAATATGTTTTATATGTTAAATCCTCAGGAAATATTATAATAAATTATCTGTAAATATAATAAACTGGCAACTGAGTCTATATTCATTTTTTTATTTAAATAACTGCATTTCTAAAAAGCCTTTGACTACTGCATAAAAGCCTGAATTTCCACTGCAAAGATAATGATGATACTTATATCAAAGGGCTTTATATACAAACAAATCTTGTTTTACATTTTGCTGTAAAATTTTATATGCGAATGTGTGTAAAACATCAACTGACACTTTATAACCACTTTCTGTGGTTCATTGGTCATGTCGAGAACATCCTCCCCCCCGTTAGCTACTTGAACTGTGCAAATAATCCACCTATTGATCTTCAATTCCTAACTTAACGTATGAACAAAATCAAGGCAATGGTCTAACTGCATTCATGTTAACTAGCGGACCTTTCCGAATCAGTCGAACACACTAACACAAACACCCACACACACCCACGCACACAGACAGAAGTAATCTCTCACTAATCAAGGACATCGATCACATAGCAAAGCACATCTGTCTGCAACCCCCTCCTCAGTGCTGACCTAGATTGATTACTCTGACAAGCTTTGAACAGAGACAAAGAAGAAGGGCATAAAGGTGGAAAAAAATAAAAGGAACAAAAGAAATTGTGGGGATGAAAACAAAAAAAAACTGATGGCACACAACATAAGGGTCCATTTAAAAGGAGAAACAAGGAAAAACCTGCTCAAATCTGTTTTTATATCACACATTTCCTATTTTTACATTTGTAATCTTTGTCAGGAAGCTACATATTCATGAACCAAAAGGCTGAGTAGAAACAGCAAAATGAACACTGACATTTCAGTCACACAAGCACTGTGATGAACTGAAGTCAGTAAAAGCAGTTTATGTACCCCGTGCGTCTCCACTGATGTACACTGACCCATATAAATAAAGAATGTGAGACCACAGAAGTAACTGTGGTTTGTGTGGTGCTTTTGGGTGGAGAGCAGCAGCCTCAGGTAGGAATAAAAAACGACTAATGATGGTCCAAGTCTGCACGGGAAAATTAGGTTTTCATGGCATTTTTTCCCCAGTAAAAAAAAAAAAACAACAAAAAAAAACAAAGATCACTTGTTCGTCGGAAATAGTTTGTTTCCAAAACCAACGTTTTTCAATCCACTGTGCTCAGTGCATGAAACAGGCTTTATTTTTATTGCTACACTTTCAGCCAGGATATATTCCTGAAGACTAAGTTTTAACCTCAGAAGTTTAAACTCCTCAGGCAACGTCAAAAAAACTAGGTTGTGCAACGGTATAGTAAAAGAACATGATGAGCTTCTCACACATCAAGTTTATTTACTTCATCACACAGAGACAGATAATGGCAGTTTAAACAAGAGCCGTATGTATGCATGACATGTGCATATGAAGCTCTGAAACACAGCCGGCACGTAGATTTTACCAAACGATTGCATTATTCATTCACATTACATTAAATGACAATGCCATTCGTGCAGCAAACGTGACACTGAAGAAAGCACTTGCACGTCAAACACTTGATTGCTACAGGTTTTGCGATAGTGACTGATAAAGGCAACAATGTGGAGCTACGATAAGGAAAGACAAAACTATTGCTACAATAAAAAGGAATTTCTTTACACAGGCTTTTCACCTTTTTACTGAGATGGAAAAACCAAGAGGTTTCAAGGGCAGCTGATAAAACCTCTGGGCTCAAGTGTAATCAAATACTACAAAGCTCTCTTGCAAAGCATGTCTGTGTCAAGCCCACACTATATATACAAAAAAATGTTATTTCATCATAGAAAGAGACAAGAACATTTTAAAATCTACACCTACACCCAGACTTACATAAAAATCTACAATGATGATTACTGGATACAGTACTTACATCCTTTCTGTCATAGTTTATTTATTTAACTAATCTTATAACAGTAAAACTAAATAATCTCTTTATTGCAGTTCCTAATTTAGCTGCCAGTGAATGACACAGGCATGCAGGAGTGTTGTAAGAACATGCAGATCGAGTAAGGCAAAGTTTATTGCTTGAGGCTCCCTCTTGCCTCTGTGCTCTGGTCTCTGCTCAGCAGCAGCAGCAGCAGCAGCAGCTCAGCTCTCTGCTCTCCCTTCTCTTCTCCTCTCCCCATTAACCGGCTGACAGATCAGTAATAAACACAGCCTGTCACCTTCAAGGCCTGCCTCTCATTTACTAGAGAACACATGAAACCCCGCTCTCTTGTTCCCTCTCTATCTATCTTTCTCTCACTCTCTCTCTCTCTCTTCTCCCTTCATCCACTGGGCTCATTGGAGCTGAAACCTGATTTTTGGCTCCGGCCGCCTCAGAGGCAGCAAATTTTCCTCTGCACCCAGATAGTCCTGAAAAAGGCATGAATATTAAATGGAAAATCCATGAATAAATAACCAAAAAAGGACTTCCGCCGCCGCTCTAACCTCTTTCTGTCTCCCAGCAGTGGAAGAGCGCAGGGGAGAAATAGAGGAGAAGAAGAAAAAAAAAGAAAAATCATGACCACCTCAGGAGAGAAGGTGGACATTTGTTAGGTAATTGGCTTTCTCTATCTGCAATCCCATGGTGCTGTGACTTCACACATAAAACAAAGAGGTAATCACAAGGTAACAGTGCAGCCGATGGTTAGTAGAGCAAAAATTTAACAGCAATATTTTCACTGGGAATATAGCGTGTTATTTCCATATGTGGGGCAACCTGAGGGATAAAAGTGATACATATTGCAACAGCCCGATAATATATGCGTGGAAAATGCAAATGACATTGAAAGAGTACTGGAAGTGCAATGTGTACAAGGGATATGATGTAAAATGCATAAGAAACAAACAAAGAGAATCATTTATTTGTGATATATATTTACTAGTCCCCCGGCACGAGGCTGTTTCACAGGAACAAGTAAATATAGATTATTTCGCTTCAAGCTTCTCCCATAAGAGTGCTTAATATGTATTGTACTGGATTTCAGTGGCCTGATTTTTATATTAGATCACATGAAGATAAATCATGAGAAAAGCATAGAGTAGCTACCACTGGATAAGTCAATATATCTTTTGCAGTTGTGTTGTGTGTGTAATAATACAGCTGTATTGATGTGTATTGATGTAAAAGATGGGCAGGCTTTCATTTATATGTTATTTTATACATATTTGTCACTAAGGTTAGAGTTAACCACCGTCATTTATCAAAATGCATTGAAAAACTGGGCAATGTTATAACTTTAAGGAATGAAGTAGCTGCTTAATGTTTGCTGCTAAAACGACACTTGTCTTTACCACAAGTAACCACAAGTGTCACCAAATCAACAAGGTCTTTTCTCATGTGGTTGTACTGATAAACAGTATAATTTCCACATTAAAATCCTGTAAAGACCTCTACTTCTCCTACTTCATTAACATTTCCAAAACTATGAAAATGCAAAATGTTTTCATTGCCATTGTTCTGGACAAAAAAAAGTCTCCTGCTTTACTGTTAAGTCCATTTTCCTGCATATTTGCACTAGTGGCTTCAAGTCTCTCACTCACTTGTTTTATTGGACCAGGACTGACTTCCAAACTATGACTGATGTCACAAATCGCTTGTTAAAATCACATTTGCAATGAGCACGCAGAACCTTTCCCCTTTTGCAGATTAATGTGAAAACAACCTTTTAGTGTCAAAGTCTGCACATAAATCATCCTGCACAGTGAGGTTCAAACATCAAAGTGTTGAAAAAAAGGAAGAAAAGCACATTATTGAGTGAAAGGGGACTTAAAGGATTACAACGTAAAGGGTCCGTGGCCATTTAAGAAGGTGAGAGCATTTCACATAAACGAACATGTAATGACACATGAAAAAGAGGCAGCTGCAGACTGACGGAGCTCACAGTATGTGAGAAATGAAGGCTTAATATGTGATAGTTTTCTTTCTGATTATAATAGATAACATAGTTATTATATGTATTGTTGTCCAGTTTGATGGAGGTAGATCGGTAAACAAAATACCCAGCAAATCAGGTAAAAATCTGTCCAATCGGAAAAGAAATCCTCTATGTTTCGAGAACCTCTAAAACTTTGACTGAGCAGAATCTCTTAAAAAAACCCTTTCAAAATCACTTACAATACAACCAAAATAAAAAAGATCTGGCATCAGTAATGGTATGGAAAAAATGTTTCTGTTTTATCTAAATCTTTCTGAAATGTTTAAAGTGGTTATTTCCATTCATGCTCAACAATCTACAGCAACACTTTGTATTACAGCTTTTTAATGTGTGATACTGAGAGTTATGTGATACTAAAAAAGTAGGTTGTTTGGATGACAAAACAATTTTTTCACATTGCAAAATGCTTGTAAAGGGTGAGAATTTTCCAAATCCTATTGATAGGAATTTAAATGACAATTAAAAAATAGCTGATTTCTGTCGTACATCAGAACAGATCATCTAAGAAAAATGGAAGGAAATGATGATGGTGCCTCCGGCTTTAGACAGGAGAACCACTCTGCCGACCTCGAGGTCCTCTGAAATGTCTCCAGTCTCCAGAGACGTTAAGATTATATATGTCAATGACTTATACTGCTGGAGATATAAAAGATCTCATGATGATTTGCCGCTGGAGATAAAAAAAAAAGATCTCATCTTAGCAATTATATCCATGACTTCCTTCCCTGTAGTTGAATCAAATGTCAGAAAAAGAAAACTCTGTTGTATCTGTGGGAAAGTCATACTAGAAAAAGATCTGCCATGATTCAAAAAGCACTGACTTCTATCACAAGAGGAAGAAAATTAGCTTTTCTTCTTTAAAAGCCGTTAAAGGTCAATCTGTTTTTTTCTGTAATTTTTTCTGGGTATCAATTACTTCTTTCCCTTCATTATATTCTGTGAAAAATTCTGTGAGATTAACGTCATGTTGGATATCCCTCTGTGAAAACAAATTTACAATACAGAACTAAATTTTTTTATCCTGGCAACGGTTAAACCACTACTAATCTAAATCCTGCTAAAATAATCCCAAGATGGAACAAAAGCATGAGATGCCTTCAGCTTATCGACCACATTTTGAATACTATAGACTGATCCTGACCTGTTGCTCAACTTTGACTGAATCAGTGATTACAAAAGATTTGTACTTTTGACTCTTGCTGTTGGAGCTCTCTTTAAGCGAGACTTAAAACCATTTGACCCACTGATGGAACATCAATCCAGGTTTTTGCTCGTCATGCTTGGAAGCAACAGGACTTTAATTCTTAGGAGGCCTCGTAATTGGAGGTTCAAGCATTATTCTCAGGTTACCTCATGCTCAGCAACAGTCCCAGCATGATTTTTTTACCAATTTAATCTTAAATTGAGCATATATTAATTCAGCTCATCATTAAAAAAAGGGGAATGGAACAGGAATAACTTACACCAGGAACAAAGTAACTGACTGCCATCACATATTGAATTGATTGCAGAAGTCTGAGTTTATATTTTCACCAGATTATGGGATCATGTCAATATTGCTCCAGATTATAAGTGGTCATAAAATTAAACACATTTCTTGTCTAACTGTGACGCCACCAACTGGCTTTATATCCAGTAAGAGGCCAGGAGGTCTCAGTCATGGATCCCTACATGCTCGAAATAATGAACTGTCCACTGTAATCTGTCCTAAGGAGGAGCGACCTCCCTATTATGCTGAAATGGCCTAATGAGGGTTATAATTGGCTTTTATATCAAAAATCGCGTTTGCATCTTTAGGAGCAGTTAATTTTATATAACTGGTTTTGACAAGCTACAGTCATTTTGGCACTTTCACTTAAAATAGAGTTATAAAAGTAAAAAAAAATATGATTTTATTGGATGAAAAGAAAGCTTAGTTTGGCTTTTTAAATCAGGGCTAACATACACTATATGAACACAATAACCTTAGTGTGGTTGTATATGATTTGTTTTTCCACTTTTCCAGCTGTGTGTACATAACCACACAATAGAGGGGATATCAAGCTATTAAAAGATGGAGGCAGGAGAAGGACAGCTACAAGCAAGAGAAAAAGGAAATGCAGATTCATGTCTGAGAGCCAAATAGCTTTCAACACCCAGACTGACCTTCAGCTTACACAGAAGCACACACACACACTGATACAAATGTTCACAGGATGTGACCATAAACCATAATGGACATCCCTTATTACAAGGAGTGAGCCTTGGCTGGATGCCATTTTAAATGTCACAGACTCCTCCACAGGGTAATGACTGATCAACCTGAGTTTGCATCCAGCGCAGCCCGGCATATTATCCACAGAGCTCACTGTAAAACCGGCTGAAGAGAGAGGCAGCATCATATTATTTGATAATTGCCAAATGCATCCAATAATGTTCATCCACATGTGAATGTGTTAGCTTTTCCGACCTTTCAAGCTTCCAGCTGTAATATGCAATATTACCATGCTGCCAGTAAAGCAAAGCATTCGCTGGTACTGCTGATCCTGCAGGAGACAACAAGCTAAAATATAGCAACATGCAGCTTTCAGCTCAGCTCTTTGGTTTTCCAGACAGAAAAATCGAATAAACATTTACCATTCATAATAAAACATAAACAGCTCTAAATTTTCCAGGTACAACATCCAGAAGAGCTACAGTTAAAAAACTGGACCAAAATATTTTTATCACTGGCTGGAAAACCAGCAGATTGAGGTTCAATAAAGTTTTATAAATACTTAATGTTTGGTTAAAATGACATTTTATTGTGTTTGGTAAAGGTTCAATACTGACTTAATTGCTAAAAATTTAGATGTTCGAGCACTTCGTTGGTATGTACACCAAAGGAATAGAAGTTGTTGCTAAGGTAACAGCTAATGAGCATGTAAATAAATAATAAACAATAAAAAAACAGCACTCAAATTCCTGAATTTAACAGATGGTGACAAATGCAAAACATGATTGCAGAATTCACTTAATGGAAAAATCAATCTCTGTAGCGACACGATGCAAATTTTACCTGTTTCCAAAGACACTTTCTACTGAACTGATGAAACACTAATGAAAATACAACAATTGCCAGTGTTATGTAACAAAGTGTTTAGTCTGCTGACAGAAATGAAAAAAGCAGGGAACTGTGCCCTTTTCCTGCTCATTGTGATGAGGCATGAGATGGTTGGCAATGTCAGTGACAAGCGGATCTTGTCAACATAAGCTGCTGGTGGAGCAAAAAATACTTGTGCTAAGCCCCCCTGAGTAAGATGAGCGGCAATGCCTTGACCCGTGAGATGCAGTGGGAATTGAGGTGGAAGAGGAGGCGAGAGAGCGAGAGAGCGAGATAGTGAAAAGCTAGCTGGTGACAGAGGAATCAGACATGCTGGACTGTGTAAGTCCAGTGGGTCAAGATAACCAATCCAAATACTGCGCTAATGTGTGCGGCAGGGAGCATGTTGTGATCAATGCACTCCAAATGAAACGAGCATGCAGTAAACAAAACTGCAGCCGGGGAAGCAGACAAATCTGCTGAGCTCTGGGTTTATTTGCTGTGGCACATGAATCTGGATCCCCTTCCATTTAGATAGACCTCCACCCGTCACGGCCATGTTGGACCAATCACAGCCATTATCTAACTCTGAGGCAGGTTAATGCAATGATTGACAGAGGCACTACGGCTTCAGATCTGAAAAGTCACATGTAATGCATTTTGCGGCTCTCAGTAGTTGTAGGTCTATAAAGCTGCATCCGGACTGCGACACACTATTTTTTTTTTTCTGCTTGAAATTGGACCAAGATCCATCCCAACTTGCATTTATCATAAGAGCCACATCTCACATTTCCCTGCTCTGATTGGCTGTAGGCCTATCCAACTGTGTCAAGAGCCATTTTTGTCAGTACTCATTAATGAAGACACTTGAAAATTAAAAATGAACTGAGAGGTAGCAGACCAATTTGCAAATGTGACTAAAAGCATTTGCAAATTTGTCCTGCAAAACTGTCCACATGCTCACAAAGAAGAATAATTGTGATACCCTGAAATTCTTTCCTTTACTTGGAATAATGTGATGGGATCCCAATGTGAAAAATATTTAACAAGTTTTTGAATCACATCTTGTCCTGCATTCAGTGGTGTACAGTATTATCATGTGGTGTCTGTGTTCATGTTTGGGAGATACTGTGTTGCTAATCTTCAAGATATTAACTTTTAGTTTGATTAATATAATAACAGCAGTCACCAGGCAGCATCAGTAAACAGTCATCAGAAAATTAGAGGCGGTGGTGTTGGTGGTGGTGATGAGGGTGTGTGTGTATTTGGCTGAGATAAGTGTATCAAATTACAGATGTGAGAGCTGGAACAAAGCTGGAAGGCAGTTGGACAATAAAGATGACACTGAAATTGTATTGTAGTGATTCAGCTCTTAGCAGGCAATAAAGGTAACTTTATGAAAGTACTGCGGGTATGATTTCTTTATGAATGATATAAATGCAAGTTCATTAAAACAAAACCACAAAGCTGTTTGTATTTCTACTGAGACAACATTTGCTATTTATCCAGACTACAAATCTGCAAAGTTAAGTGTTTTGGTGACATCAGATTTTGTCCCTTTGGTGAAAAATGTGAGTTATTGGAAAAGATGGAGGCTGCAAGTGCAGTAAAAAATGTATACTACAGTGAATTTGTGGTTAACAATTTACTACTAGCAAGTCCCACAAAGCCATATTCATTCATCCACCAATAGGAAGTGAGCTGGTGAATCATAAAACCACAAGCTAGTGTTTGTTTAAATAATGTAGGTACACATTTCCCCCCAGCAATCTGTGCCCACGACAGCGAGCCTGTAACAATGTGTCAGCATGTTTCATCAAGTGCAGCCTTTTATTCCAGACAATGTAAATGCCATTTTGATTGGCACGTGTGAATAATTTAAGACTACTTAAAGGTGAAAATTAAATAAAAGCGCACAAGTACATGTAGAGCATGAGTGTTCACACTAAAACAGAGCTTGAAGACTTCTTAAACCTTCTATATCAGTAATCAAATTCAACTGTTTTTATGAAGTTCTTACATCTTACTTAACTAACACATAATTTGATTCAATTTGATTCAATTTAAGGTTTTAAACTCAACTCCTAAAACATTCTGACTATTCCTCTTTCTCTAATATTTAGACAAGGTCATCACATCTATTTTAGTTTAAAAAAAAATAAAAATAAAAAGGGGGAACTGCTCCTGCTACATTTCACCTTGAGCCTCTCAGAAAGCCTTCTCCATTGATCTGGAAAGATCTGAAAGAGGCACAGCTGCATAAACAATCCTCTCAAGTCTTTAGAGGGTTTTGAAATATTAACAAAAGAGCTTGCAGGTACATCATTTTGCAGCAGCAGCTATGGCAGCAGAGGGAAAATGTGTTTGAGTCCTATTATAAATCACACAATACAGCAACAACATTGCACATCCAGGCCTGGCTTGTCCCCCAGGCAACCTGACAGCAAAATCCCTTCTTTACAGATGGCTCTCAGAGAGGATCTTACATGTGTTTGTGGGAAAACACTTTGTGTGCGTTTGTGTGTGCGCGTCTAATTTAGTTTTATTAATAAAAAAATAGCAATCAGAACATTCGCCTATCATCATCACTCTTGCTTATTTATGTACACATACAAGTGCAGACGAGAGAGCTGATAAAAAAATTTAAAGCAAAGAAAAAACATGCCTCCGCTCAGGCTAATTTCATCCACTCCACTTCCTCTTTACATGAAAGAAGCAGGACTTACAGATCTTGTGTTTCCCTTTCATGGGGAATTTCACCAGCAGCTCCTGGGGGTTGGTGCAGATGAAGACAAATGGGGAGGCGGATTCCTCACAGGTATCAGGGAACTGCAGAGGTGGGAAGGGCGAACAACAAAAAAAAAAGAACAGTTTAGCATCATCTTACACAGAACAAGTGTGGCCATATTGTACACAGATTATGTTAGAGCTCATGATGCCTGATATTGCAGTGATGAATCATTCAGCAAGTCTCTTTTTATACATCATGTAAGATGTCCTCCATGCCTGATGTGATACTACATGCCTGACAGCAAATGATATGAGTCTCCCTGGATCTTCTGCACTAAATTTGCACAACTAATGATGCAAATGCTAATGAGAGCGGTTGCATCTTCACAAGCTGTAAAGATTAGACAAAATGTACTAAATTCATGAAATCCAAAGACTTTTTCCAGACATTTTTGTGGCCAAAACAGCGTCAGACACACAATATTAAATCACAAACTTCCAGCGGATCACGATTAATCAAAAACCTGTTTTTAATATACAAAAATTCATCATATTTAACCACATCCATGACATATTTATGCATATTGTACAACATGCCACACCACATTCCAGTGAAGGAGAGGGTGTTTTACAGCTCATAATTGACAGCAGCCCAAAGCATCCAGAGACCCAGAGACAAGAGTAAAGCTCTCTCTCCCTGTGTTATTGATTGGTCTCTCAGGTGAGAGCAGGGAATTGACTGACACAGTGACAAAGGAGTCATCTTTCCCATCACTGGCAGCCAACGGCTCTAAGCTCATCCAATTTCCTCCGGCGCTATCAGATAGTGCCCATGATTGCATCTAGCCAGCCAGGAAGTGGCTCTTTTCATGACAGAATGCTTTTTTCCTCCCTCCCTCTCTCATTCACAGTCTCTCTATCTCCCTCAAAGGAGCACTGAAGGTTGTGACAAATTTGGGGCTTTTAAGGGAAATCAACAGAGTCTGCAACCCATCTGTATGGTCCCTGACAAACCGGGGAGGGGTGATAGATATTTTTATTTTGGATTACAGTCCACGTTGACTTGAGTGTAATACACCAGTGAGTAATAAAATATGTAAACACTTAAAGTCGTTAGACATTGTTGGGGGTCCTTAAAGAGCCCCTTGATTCCTCCTTCCAAATGACACACTGATTAAATTAAGTCTGCCCATCAAGTATGCTGTCTCCAAGATAGAAAATTCCCCTGACAGCCCTCGAACAAAACTACCTAAGATTTAAAAGGGGTTAAACAAGATGAATATTTTGAGCCCAAAAATGTAGTGTTATGGAACAAAACTGGCAATGTTTTGTATTTTTGGTTTTCATCAAATCCTGTGTAAGATTAATGTTGTGTGATGTGTCGAACTATTGGCAGGGATGTGCACATGAATAAAGACGAACCAATGGGGAGGGTGTGCAAATAAATAAATCTCTCTTTTGTGCTAATAGAGATTAAAAATTTCACAGTGTATCTTAAAAACAAACAGATGTATGTATTTTACCATCCAACTTTTTTCCTGTGTTGCCACCAGCTGATTTAGTTTTTAAGCTGAAACAGTTAGTTGATTGATTATTTTGTCAATCAGCAGAAAATTAACAATTTTTTGTAATCGTTTGTTCAGGAAAAAACCCTAAGCAAATTCTCACAACTTCCTGCCTCTCAAAGCGTGAGGATTTCCTGTTTTTCTCTGTTTTATACCACTGCAAAATACAATTTATATTTTTTTATTACTGTTGATGAGCAAAAAAACAAACAGTTTAAAGGTGTCACCTTTAAACCTGTGAGGTGCAGTGATTACTGATTTCTGATAGTCTTTACTGTAGTTAATTAATCAAACAAATAAACACTCAACAGACTGTTGAGTATATTCACACATATAAGGCTTATGTCTCTGTATCATAGACGTCCGTTATTTCCAAAAACTATTAGAAACACATAATTGAGGTCAAAACTCAGTTGTTATGATGAACATGGGCACTGTGGTTTACATACACACTGTTCTGGTGTGTGTGTTCAGTATTGGAACAAATGTGTATTAACCATTAGCTTTTAATGGGATTTCCTGATAATAAAAATATAGAACAACCACCGTCTATTCCAATTTATACAACTGAGGAACTTGTTTCCCACCGTAGCAATTAACACTGATCAGATTAGACCGAAGGGGATACCTTCTTTTATCAACTAGCCAGAAGGGACATTCATTTCCACCTACAATGTAAAGATCGATCCAGTTAACTGTTAAGACGATGAGGTGCTTCTCAAACAGCTTACAAAGGTGAGCAGCCTAATTGAGTCTTCGTTTAAATGTCCATGTTCGGCACTTAGAATGACACTTTAATCCAGAGTGTTTTAGCTTTGTGCACGGTGATTAATTTTAAATCGCTGTTTGTCAGTAGCCTCTTTTGTTAGATATAACTGTGAATTTTTTGTGAATGGCAGTGACGAGGAACTAAATGTGTATTAGTTTGGTTTGTTTGTTGAAAACATGCACATTATCCTGCACCCCCTTTCAGATGTTCATTCCTTTACATTAATCTGAAAGCAGTTGAACATGATGAGCTCATGAATGAACATCCTGGTGACTTCTACGAAAAAAGTATTAGCATAAGTTTGACATGTTAAGTTTGCAGGAGCACAGGTTTAACATGCAAGGAGACAAAGATGCACATCACTGTAATAAATCAAATATCTCATTGATCATGTCATAAGCACACAATCAGTTTGATAAATTAGGAAACAGTGAAAGACAGTAAAAAAAACTATTTTAAGTTTTAAAGAAATTAATATCTTCTCATATTGGTTAAGGGGTTATATAAAAGAACTCTTTCAAAAGCATTAATCAGACCAACACTCCTCTCCCTTTTTGCAATTTTCATTCATACCAAATGTGAAATGAATGAAAATCCAGCAAAAAGTGTTAATGCAGCTTGTCAGCTAAGAATTAAAGAAACGTGTCAAACTGATCTAAAAGGAACATTAGTGTATAAAACGCTGTAACTGTGTCTGAATGGCAAAAAGCCACCAATCTAACAGCATGACAAAGCCAGCGGTGGTAAGTTTTTATTCAGTGTCTGAAAAAGGACTAATAATTCTGTAGAGGTGGTTCACCTGCAGGGCTGGAAAAAGCACAAAAATCACATACTACACCCCCCCGTAACTTTAAATACAAAAAGAATATTTTTACATTTTTTTTCTAATGACAAATATTTAAAAAGTTCTGGTAAAAGAAAATGTATCCCAACAAACACAGAAGACACAGAATTGATGGTTCAAGTGGGAGTAAGAGATAATTCTGTGTTATGAAAGTAACATGAGGCAATTCGTGAACAGAGCGAGTCAAGCCTCACTGGGATCATTACAAAAAACGAATCTCGCGTTGCACAAGATGGCTGTATTGTCTGTGGTGCAAGGAAACAAAATGGTGGTGGTCTTGCTAAATTCAGATGAAACGAGCATAGCTGCAGCCACAGTTAGAGTGTGTTCATGTGAAACCCCGCCAGTTGCCTGCTCTTTCATCCTCCATTAGCTAATTAGCATTTAAAGCTGTTGAATGTGCTGCTGCTTTGCCTCACTACCTCCCCCCACCTAATTGTTTCCATTCCATGTTAATCAAAAGGGAGCACAACATCGTGGTTGTGTGACAAGGAGGTTTGCTAAATCCCTCCATATTCATCAGGAAGGATCTAATGTAGTCAGAGTGGACCTATTTACAAATGCAATTACATTTGAGCCTGTAGAGAAAGACAGGTATTGAATTAAGAAATTGTTAAGTGGGATTATGTAAAAACACTACAGGTGACAAAGACCATCATAATGAATTCAGTTAAGGGTGAAATGAGTTGTTATTATGCTGGTTTCTCAGGAGAAAAAGGTCTTGGTTACAGCCCCCAGGGCATTCTGGGTAAAGGAACCAACGTGTTCAACATAGATCTGATGGTGTATGCATAGTTCTTTTTGACAGGTGCATTAAAATGTCTCAGTGTGAATTGAGTAGCACTAGCTGGTTGCCTCCGGCCAGTTTAGAAGTCAGACAACTGTGAGACAAAGACTCCGATGCTTCGACTCGCTCATAAACATCACTGACAACTGGCTCACTTTCAGCACAGAAATGCATCTCCTGCATGGACGACTTCCAAACTGCTTTCTGAAAAGAGACACAAATACACCTCAACCTCGCCAGCGTGCCAACTCACAGTGAATTCATTCATCAGCTGTGTTTCAGCAAAAGTGCTTTTTCACATTAGTTTCAACTGCTGAGCAGTTTGTTCATGCAAAAGTTCAGTCACCTGCCTAATTCACATAAAGCGGGAGTTTAATAGCTTTGGGAAATGAATGTTTCTTGCCTGGAGTTGGATGAAACAAACAGAGGCTGTGTTGAATCGTTGTTCATCATTTTGATGGGCAGGGTCGTAAAAATTCTATCATAAACTATTATTACCCTTAATTCAATTTCCATGTTTTACTAAAAATGATATATACTCTGTTTATTAGCATTTGAAAAACAACAAACATCTTGTTCACAATATAGTTCAATATACAAAACAAAATTAAACATTTATAAGGACAAAAGGATAAAAAATGAATAGAGCTGATCCATGCATTCACTTAATATGTCAACAACAACACACAGAGAACAGATGAATGTCATTTTGTTTTTACTGCAGTGACAGCAGAGGACACTAAAACATGCCAACATACTTTCACTGAATATTATTATATTATTATATTATTGTTCAGTGACTTTTCAAAATTCACATGAACCACTCTTTATAATGACAGCAGTTTGAGCTCTGAACAGCACTTATTTTAAGAATAAAATTTTCTAACTTGTGAAGTTGGTTCGCCTGTTACTCCAATTTATTTCTTTCTTCCAGCACAGTAATGAAAAACACCAGAAGCAAAAGCAAGGACTTGATTTTTCATAAAAACTGAATTATGACCACTGTGTTAACTGCATGCCAAATTAATCAGAGCATAGAGGACAAAAATTGCCTCCTAAGTTTAAATATGACCAGCTGCTAAAGTGCATTTTTTAAATTAAAAGTCCTTTTTTTTTCTTAATGAAGTCCAGCACATTGATGACTCCACATAAAACACACTTGGGCTACATTAGCACATAACTTTCAGCAAATCCCAACGAGAACAATCAGGGCTAAACAACATAACTGATCCCTTTTAACTAAATCCTCTCTGGTCTAACTCGATGAAAAACATAAAAACACTGAATCTGTCGGCTCATGACAAAGTCATTTAGTACCAAGCCTATTGATAGCCTACATTTAGCTACATAAAAAAACCCCAAATAAACAATCAGAAAATTAATATTGTAGTCCAAAACTTTTCAGACCAAATACCCACTTGTTCAAAGAACAAATGAACGGTCAAATGTTTAAGTCCAGCCGTGCTGCTTTATCACCTCTGAAGCTTTAAACTTAATCTGTTTGTTACAAGTTTAAAATTACACATTGTGTAAATTATTGTATTTCTTACTTTCTTGAATCTTGTCATTTTTACCTTTAAACATAGGCTAACAGGTTAGCAGTGCTAGCTGTAAATATACAGTACAGACAACAGAGTGGTCTTGATCGTTTCATCTAACAATCAGCAAAAAAGTGAAAAAAAATTAACATAATGTTGAAGTATTTCTTCAAAATATTGTGGCTTCAATTGTTTTTTTTGCTTATAGACATGAGGTGATTTTGCATTTAATCAGTAGCCAGAGAAAAAAAAAACCAGTATGTGTTCAAACAGTTGAACAACTGAAGAATCTTCTTATTTGCAGGCCAGAGATGATGCTTTAACACTACGTTCTGAGGCAGGATGAGTGGGAGTTAAGGAGACAACATGCCATAAATATGGATTCAAAACATTTCAACAAGAAGCCGGCTGAATGAAAACCTACAAACAAAATACTAAACAGGGAGAGGAGGTAAAAATTCATATAGCTTCACGGCCTCTTCAGAGACTGCCAATTCAATAAACTGCCCACTATTTAATTTGCTGGGATCAAGCCAGAGGGGGATTCAACAATAACCAACTGTAATAATATGAAATTCACAAGTTCATTGGAAAAACTAAAAAAGAGACGGCAGGGCACATGCTGCTGGAAGGAAGCCTTTGGCTATTAAAAAAACAGTGGCTAAGAGGGCAGGGAGGGGGCACGGCGGCCCTATTGCTCTTAACACCCGTCCTTATAATAAAGTAACGTGTTCTGAGGTTTATCCTTCATGAGTCTTTCATCAGCTTTCCGTCCTCTACACATCATCTACATCTCATATACTGTATTATTCATTCTCGGTACACTCCAAAAATACCATGAGTTCCAACCGACATTTGATGAAAACAGCATTCATCTTAATAAAACCAACTAATACAGAGCCAGGATTTGACAGCGGGAACACAAACCTTTGAGTCCATGCTTGTCAAGTAACAGCTCAACAAGCCAACACTGTTCCCTCTCCTCTTTCTACAATGTCTCTCTCTCTGGCTCTTTTCAGCTGCTGTCGGCAATTAAGGGCAGCAGAGACAAGTAATCTCCTTCTGGGCAACAGGGCCAGACCAGAACAGGCATGTGGAGTGGTCTGTGCAGTGAAGGGGAGATTTGGGGGGGGGGGGGGGGTTTGGGGGGGGGGGGGGGGGGGGGGTTGGGGGGCGGGCCCCCCCCCCCCCCCCAACCCCGCCCCGCATGGGGGCAAAAAAAAAAAAC
>JAPZDV010000001.1:26313351-26353729 GCA_029814665.1 Acanthurus lineatus
AAAATGAGGAGGGTGGAATAAGTTGGGGGGGGTGGTGCGAAAGAGTAAAAATGATGAATATGAAGCGTTAATAAAGGAGGATAATAAGAGTACAGGGTGAAGGAGAAAAACAGCGGCAGAGATTTTGATGGATAGGGACTACACAGAGCCAACCGTGTCTCCCCCAGAAAAGGACACTTTTAAAATACTGCTTAGCCAGTTCTGTCAAGGCCAGTTTCACCCTGGGAATGGAGAAACAGATGGGTTGTCTCCGAGCTATGGGCTACATGTGGGAGGTGAAAGGGTGTTGTTGGGAACTGTATGCAACAGCAATCGTTGGCCAATCGTTCTTTAATCTATCGTGTTCACCAAACAACACAAGCCTGTTTCTGGCATTCATTAACCCTCCAACAAATGCAGCTGCCCTGGGGAAACGGTACTGTAACTGCCTTTCAGCTTTTTGCACGCACTTGGTGTATTATTTGTTTTTCCATCGCTGCACAACGCAGCACCAGAACACACACACACACAGACACAGACAACACAGACATTCAAAAACACACAGACTGTTTATGTACCTGTCAGAATTTAAAACAGTTCAGACGGCGAAACCAGAAATGATGTCAATTAATGCCTGAGTCTAAACAAGATTTGGTTAATCCTCTGTAGTTTTTGTATATACTAACACAGTTATATCTCAGCACCAAAATTTGGCACTGATTGTTCTTAGATAAATGTATCCAAACCGTCGCATATTCATATTTGCAGCTTATGGGAAAGTCGTGACTGAAGACAGCTGACGTAGCGAGCTAAAAATAAACAATTTGAGCAAGTTATATTGGGTCAGCAAGTATAAGCGTTACACCATAAATTGTCTAAGAGCGGACAAGTCCTTATTCACCTCAACTCAGGAGAGAACCAGGCATTTTATGTGACAAAGATAGATATATTATGACAGACAGGCATTGATATCTAATTCCCTGTTTTATATATGTGTTTGACTGTATTTTAGTAGGATTCCTCCCGATTTTTCCTGATTTACTCTCATCTGCTGTTCCCTGTTAATGCGACTCATTCCTCCATCTGTTTCACATTAAAGGCCTTCGAGCGGTTCAGGAGAAATAATCTTGTCACGTCACATTTACTGTGAAACATCTGCATGAAGTGTTGAGTTTCATTAAGAGCAGCTTATCATCATGAAAGGCGGCAGAGTAGAGTTGATCAGAATGAATGAATTAATGGGTGAAAACAGCATTTCTGTTCAAAGGGAAAAAGTGAAACATGAGAGAGAACATGTTGCTTGACTGTGTCGTTGTAATGATGGAAATCAGGGTGAAAAAATGTAAACTGGGCAAAGTTTACCATGCCAGTCATTTCAGCACATGCACCACAGTCATTTTTTATTTACTTCTCTTCCTTTGGTCCTTACTTATTTATCATTTTAGTGCTGGCTGTCATTTTTTAATTGTGTGCCACTTCAGTCAAGATGTTCAACAAAAGACTTGCATAGTAAAACTTGACAATATTTAGTAAAATTGTTGTGCTCATCCTGTTAAATTCATATTTTAGAGATGACAAGTCAGCTGCAGAGAAATACTTTGTTAACTGGTTTATTCATGGTAACAAAGAGTATCAACTGCAAGGTATCAACGGTTCAGTTTAACAGCTTAACTCAAACAGGATCTCTACTGGAAAACAGCAAACATCCAAACTAAACCAAGCATGTAAATGCAACTCGTGGCCTCTTTAATAGAATACATTGATTACAGTCTTTTAGACTTCAGCTGAACTTAGTTAGTTTGTTTCTCACCCAAATATACAGCAACGATCATCTGGAAAACAAGGCCAAATCATCATGGATGTATTTATCTTTATTCCTGTATTTATTCCTGTTTTTTCATTAACTGGCATATTTTATCATTAATAGATACATTATAGCTTTCCAATAATGCACCACAGACATTCAAGCAAGCTTTTTAAGTCAAACCAAGCGATTGATACATCAAATCAACAGTATCAGCTGCTCTGCCTGTGGCTAAACAGTCGAGAGTACAAAGCAGAAAATCTAAACCCGACAAATCAATGATTTGACTACAGATGTAACTAATGTCCAAACCCACCGTTTGGTTCATGCTTTAATATTTGTGT
This sequence comes from Acanthurus lineatus, assembly GCA_029814665.1. NCBI lineage: Eukaryota > Metazoa > Chordata > Actinopteri > Acanthuriformes > Acanthuridae > Acanthurus > Acanthurus lineatus. The sequence continues at coordinate 26,315,479 of JAPZDV010000001.1, forward strand.
CACATTTTGATTCATTCCTCAGATTTTTGTGTAACCGCCATAATAAGCTATAAGGAATACACATGGACTTACACACAACTACTATTATATTAAAGTATTTTAACAGTTTTATTATTTACAACTGGAAGGAAAATGTGCAAACACATGTACTCTCTTCTTGTAGGGACACAGGCTCTTGATCATGCTGGTTCCATGTGATTGTAACCAAAGCAATACTGACCTTTTCCATCTAAACAGGCAGCTATTGCAACTCACTTTGTCCCTTTCGTTTAAACTCAGGCACACTGAGTTGCACTGTGGTGATTAAAAATTCAACATACTCCTTCACCTGCAGAATCAACTGGTGTCAAGTTGGAGAGTGAACATTAATTATCTAGGAGTGTCCAACACTGCCTCCTGAATCTTTACATTATTAATATCCTCAACACAACGAGAGACATGTCTCATTATTAGAAGCTCAGCACTGAGGCCACGATTTTCCAATTACCGCCACCGTGTCAGTCTGCTCAACTGCAACTTTTGTTCGCCTTAAAAATGCTCCCTGTAGCTGTGCTGGTACAGCATGAACCATGTATCAAGGCTGAGTCTCTACCTCAGCAACCTTGGGGTCTTGTTCAAGCCTCAGGCCCTTTGCTGCATGTCATTTCCTCTCTCTCCCTGCTTTTCCTGTCGTTCTACAGCTATCATTACCACAAATAAAGCAGAAAATTATCTTAAAAACATGCTCAGTTTCAGTACAATTAAAAGGTTAATTGACACATTTTGCACTACCAAACAGTAAAATGCTGAGCTACTATGTAAGTGAGTAAAAACATTTGTCCTTTTTAATCAAAATATCACTACAATGTGATATTTGCAATAAAATGTCAAGTGAGAAATCTAAGCAGGATTCGCTGATATTTACTGTGAGGCGTTGGTATGTTTGCACTGTGGCGTTTAGTTCAAGAACCAGCTCTGAGTGTTGGCAATCGAGGCTTCATTATTATCTTGATGTAAATGACTTCAAGCTGTCAACTGCCCACCATCCCATTAAAATTCCCAGGAAGACTGAAGAGCAAGGCGTATTAACAATAATTTCTACTCCCCTGCCTCATAAACATAACCATTCAGCTCTGCTGTTGATAAAATGCAAGACACACTTTAGCCTTTTAGCTAAAAGTAGCTCTGACAGGTGTAGTGAAGTCATGTGTTTTTGCAGGAAGATTCACACAGACTTCTTCACTTAGCCCAGTTCCACTTTCCCAGCCATATTTATGACTTCACCTCCTGCAGTGGCCCTCAGGCAAGAAGAAAACAAGACCGCCTCACAACAGTCAAATCTTTTTAGACTCAACAAGCTAACTGCTGGAACTTTCCAAGGAAAAGGGTCCTGTCTTGTAGTCACAGTTAAGCTTCTGTTTGACGAGTGCAGGACTCTTATGAAGTTGAAAAAAATAAACAAACCTTTAATGTGCAGTTAAAAAATAGCGTTTGGAAAAAATATAATTTAATGCTGAGAAAGCAGGGAAAACATAATGTTATGCATTTAATTAAAAAAAAAGTGGTTTGGAAGTTACAAATCACAAACTAAGTGTATGTTATAATGTTTAAGTATCATAAAACTGCACTACATTTACAGAACATCACACAGGCTCTCTTTTACTTAGTAGTTTCCTTTACAACACACACACACACATAAACACACACAGAGCAAGAACCCCTGGAGACAATTACCATGTCCGCTTTCAAACCTCGACTTCAAAGAAAAATTCCAGGGAATCTGAGGCATTAAAACTTCTTATTTTCCACCACAATCTCCTTTTATCGGTGCCACAAATCCAGCTCTCTCTAACACAGGTGCTGTCAGCAGAAAAAAGCTTGTATTTTAAGTAAGGTAACAAACCACTTCACAGTGAGCATTTGATTTCATAACGTGGAAATTGAGAAGGACCGGGGAGTTTATGAACATGTCTGTCTCTTAAGGTGAATATTTGCTTTGATACTCCGACACTGGGGTACAACCCTCCCATCTGTATTCACTCAGCCTCTGTGGGAAATAACTGTCTCTTCTCTCCTTCTCTTGAGGCTGGCAATGAGCACGGTTTGAGAAAGCAGCTCAGAAGAATGGCAGTCCCTTGATTCTTATCAAAGGCAAGTTTTAGGTTTCTCTAAGCCCATGGGTTAGTACTACAGCTTACAATAGATAAGGTGATCCTACTAATATGCTCCAAGGGAGAACACAGCGAATTGCTAAACAGAAGGTGTTGAATAACAGCTCTTTACAGGTCCTTTTTAATACATACTCTTATAGTTTTAGGGCTTTTGTGAGCAAGTAAAATATTTTTTCTCTTAGGTACAACTTTACATGGATACTTGAATTCTCCGTGCCCTAAAACAGTCAAGGATCATCCGCTTCTTACGCCTGGGACATGCTGTCTACATGAGCAGCAGTGTGTGCCATGCAGATCCTCCTGCTTTTCATTTTGGTGCTCATGTCAACAAATCAGAGCAGCCACACAGCCAAAGTAGTGCGTCATCCAGGCATGTCGCCTATTTTTCATCATAACACATGCGGTTCTAAGTAACATAATGTAGAATATGTCACATACATGAAATAAAAACCCCAGCAAAGTGAAGGGCAGTATTTTCTTGTACACTCTCTCTTGCTCTCTCTCTGAATAAGACTTAAAATCATGCCATCCTCATTACTGATGGGCATTGCTAAAGACAAACTCAGTGTAAAAAGAAAGGGTTTGCTGTAGCAGTGCTGCAGCTGTGATGAAGTCTGTGTGGACACCACATGTGATGAGCTGTAGTTCACACAGGCAGTGTAGCAACCACTGCTTTACCTGTCTAGCTTCCCACTCTTGCATAGCACATATGCAGTTGACAGTTGCACGGTGGCAGATTTAAGACTTGAGATTCTTTGTAATTTTTTAACAACTGCTGTTTGATTTCAGACAGAGGCAGTAAAAGTACAGATTTCCTTCACACTTTTATTTGCTAAAACGACAGCTGATCTGGGGGAAAGTTTCAGCTGTTGCAAAGCTAGCCAAATGAGCTTGTATTAGCTCTGTGAATTGGTTGAAAACACAGTTAGTAGTTGGAGTTTTGATGCCTCCAGCTGACTTAACACTCTTGAATGTTTATTTGAAGGCTACTTACATGATAAAGGATTTAACAACTAAGACAAAACCTGCAAGTATTAAGCAAAAAGTCATCCTATTTGGCTAATGATATAGAAATAAAGTAAGACTGTTCTTCTATTGCAGTATAGGGTGTGAAATGTGTATGTAAGAATGCTGAGAAACATTGTAACATCAAATTTATAGCTTGCTTACATACTTGTTTGTATTTTCACTTTTAACATAAGAAAAAAGGCTTTAAGATGAGGATTAATACATGCATAAGGTCAGTATAAAGCTATCTCTGATAGTGGCTTATGTTACTCTGTTAACTTCCCCAAATGAAAAAATCTAAATTGCACAACATAGCTGCTAACATTAGCCCAAATTTTGCAACTCTTGCATGCAGAACTGACTTCCACACAGTGCATTAACACGACAGAGTGGTTGTCTTAGTCATCGACATTCTTCCTCTTAACCAGTAACCCCAAAAACTAATATAATTAGCTCATAATGTTTTTCTTGGCCTTAGAAAGGAACACTTGGTTGCTGTTGGTGGTTAGCTAGTTAGCCACCAGCTTACATATGAGTGGATTAGCAAACTACTGAATCCACTCCTTCCACTCCTGACTTTTATGTGTTTTTTGCCTTTTTAAAAAGACTAAAATATATAACTTCTATCTTGCTATAGTTCCATTAACACATTTTCAGTATGTGGAGAGTCTAAAGCTCAATGAGCTGCAGAATTCAGTTACAAATACTAACATATAAAGTGATCTTTCTTGTGCAAAACTAGTTAAAATCCTGATAAGAGGCCTCTCTGTCCATGTTTGAGTTCTTAGTGTGTTGTAAATACATTAGAAGGTTTTTTGCTCCATAGCAGACTTCTTGGATCGTCTTAGTTTTACATTACATACATTTCTTTTACATTTCTACATACTTTCTGATAAACAATTCGCAACTTGTCTCAATATCTATTTGAACTTAAGGTCAGAGGAGATGATGACAATTCCAATAAGACTTAAAATAATCAATGAAACAGCTCACAGAAAAAAAAACAAAAAAAACATTTTAATTTAAATTAATGTCTTTTTAAATGGCATAATCAAGGATACAGTTCATCTGTGATAGCATGCCAATATTTTTTTTAACATCCAGCACAGGCAGTACTCTGTTAAAAGATATACTGAATGCAGGCATTATTCAAGTAATTATGCTGACTCTTATTCTTGCTACAGTGACCACCAGGAATTCGAGAGGAAAGAAAATGATGTTGCATGTAAATCAATACTCTACTTCACACACTGAGCCTGCAAAACCATTTAATGGCATATTTGCCCAGTGGACCATAGCAGAAAGAGCTTGTGCAGTGTGTGCCTCGAGAAATTCCTCTAAATATGGCACAAGAGAGAAATAGATGTAGCTGGTAGTAAAGAGATGAGAGTGCACATTTCTTATTGATTCTCAATTACCATTTTAATGATGACAATACTTTTAATGATTCCGTGGCATATCACGTTCCAAGTTATATATGCTTTTGCATTTACATACATGTCCACGTGTCTATATAAAGCAGTTTCAAATGTATTGTATGTATGTTAATGGGTTAGAATGTAACTTGAAAATAAGATCTCCATGGTTAGCGACTGATTTTAATGTAAAAGACTTTGGACAAATTATGTGAGAATTCAAAGAATGTGAGGTTTATTCTCTCTCCAGTTGCTTGCCTGCCTCTTTTCTTCTCACCTGCAGCCTATCAGTGTGCAATACTAGTTTAAGTTTACAAGAGAACAAGGTCAGCTAATTCATCCAGACTTCCCGGGGCTTATCTGGCTGTTTGACTGGCTGGCTTGCTGTTTGCAAATTGCTTTGTCAGTTGCTGTTTGGCTGATCCATCCAGTGTAGCAGGCTAACTTCAGCTTGCCTACTCGCTTAAGTTATTGCAAGCAAACACTAGTATGTTGGTGTTAGCTGGCTAATTTGGTAAATCATTTCACTCACATGTACGATGATGACTGATATTAATTTAAGCAATAAATGGTTTTTAACTAGCAGACGGCTAAAAAAAAGGTTTATAACTAACAAGCACTTTCCACTGGCCAAAGGCTGGTATGTAATGTGACTGATGGTGTGATTTTAATTGCAGCAAAACAATCCTTAATCAAGCTTAAGAGTTTCTTTGACGTGACATTTAACAGACCTGCATGATTTTATTCTTATTGAATAGAGAGACACTTTTCAAATAATCATTCTAAGGTAAAGTGTCTCTGTGGATACTCAGACCAAAACAAACAAACACTTTCTGTAGTTTCATGAACTCACTCTTTAGCTCTTAAGTTAAAACACATTTCAGCAAGACTTCATAGACAAAACATACATCATGTTAGATATTATATCTGCTTGATCAATAGATACCTGGTGTGTATCAACTAGACTGTGAAGTACTCATATCAGCACATATCACTGAAACCTTATGGAAAATAATGATCTCATTGAAATCAATAGCAACTCACACTAAGGCACATTTCCATTCAGCAAGAGATCAGATCATGGAAAACAGTACAAACACCAGCTTGTACTTAGAATTACAAAATTTAACATTAGAGTAACAAAGTGTCTATTGTTTAAAATTTCTAATTCAATCTGATATTTTATGACAGTGTTTGTTATTTCTCCCATGTCAGACCTAATTAAAGGCGCCTGCAATCTTGGAAAAACAAATACTTGATGCCCATGACAACAACTGGCAGCACCTGCCTGGTATCTTGGGAAAGCTGTAGATACAACCTGAAAAACAGACCTCAAAATGTTTTCACTTAAGAGATGAATGGAAAAACTTGTTAAAAGTCTCTGGAATTTTGACTTTTCTTCTATTTTACAGCTGTTTACATATACAGGGTGCCTCTACGCATATACATATAAGGTATTCACCTATGAATGGGCACTTGAATATTGGCTTTTTAAAAATTATCTAATAATTCAAGCTGCTGATGTGATTCTGACTCCAATTTTAATAATAATCTTTCAAACAGACATGTTAAATGTACAGAATCTGTAAAGTGAGGGCAAAGCTGTACAGTGTGTCAAAATAGGCATTGAGTGAGGTGAAGAACGAGTCATGGGGGAGGATGGTCCAACTGGAATGACATGTTAGTGACCAGTATTGACTCTTTTTAAGAACCACCACTACCAGATACAATAAACAACAGAAGGGAATATAAATTCAAACTACTATTTTTAAATTTCTCTCTCTTTTCCCACTGATTATATCCTGGGAATAAGTCAGACTCACCGGCTAAATTCTATTTTTTGTTTGCGGCACACATACAGAGAGAGAGATTAATGGTAGTGGAAGCACGGAAGGCCTCCCTCGCCTTCCCCTCTTTCTTCATACTTTCCTCCCCTCTGATGTCGCTGGCAGGAAGTTGCTGAGCAGACATGTCACCTTGCCGAGTACAATTGAGTTTGTAATCTCTGACCCTGCAGTGGCAGAGAGTCTCTCGCTCTATGTCTCTCCGGTTCTCCCTCTCTTGGAGAGATACTTGAGGTTATACTGCTGCTGGGTCGAGTTTTGGCTGGATAAGGATCTCCTCTCAAATGAACCAAGACACAGGCATGTGGGACATAAAGCAATTGCATAGGCATGCCTTAGGAATGTTGGCAGAAACACTCAAAATCAGCTAGATGTAATGCGTGAAGTGATGCTTGTGCTCACACTTGGAGAGAAACAGGCATAAAGAATAATGATTAAATTTCAATCCAATTCCTGATAACAGCATAACAGTGAAACAGGGTTGCCTGCTGACTTTGTGCAAAGTACTTACTGACTACAGCACACAACCTTCATTCATTTCCTCATTCCAAAACAGAAAACTGGCACAGACACTGGCCTCATGAGGAGCCATTTTGGGGCATCAAAAACAAACACCAGATGTTGAGATGGGAGATGAATGTCAAACATATTGATTCTACGCTTTATTAAAGCTTATTGTGGGGGGCGGGGAAGGTTGAATTTGCCTGTGGCAAGGCACTACATTAGAAAATTAAAGTCTACAGAGGTCTTGTCTTTCCTGTTTTTGCGCAAACACTGTTTAACATAGCAGAGCCATTTTATCAAAGAGAGCACAAACCAGACCAATCAAACCAGAGAACCAGAAAACAGTTAAAATGGCTGTTTCAGCTGCATTTTCTGGCACCAAAAAGTTGTATGCAGAGCCATACTAGCACAATTACATACATACCTAAACAGCTAAACATTCTTCTACCACAAAATGGTAGGCTTTTAAGTTTTGGCCGTAAAAATTCCAGTCTATTGACTTTAATTCTTTTGATTCTCTTTACAACCTTCCCTTTATTTAACTGGCATGTACTTTGTAAACATAATTTATTTCTTCCATATATGCTATATCCACCATTCAAATACGTCTGTAATCACATTAAACATGTGTGTGGTCTATGTGGTATATCTCATAGAAGGAAAAACTTTACAGCTTGCTAAAAACATGTGAACTATGTGTAAGAAGCACAAATAAATAAAACGGTTTAAAAAAAAAAATTCATTATGTGATTGATAAAACCACTACAAAAATGTTAATATTTCTAAAAACAGATGTTTGAGTTTTAGTTCTTTTTTATGTGGTGCTTATTTTAGTAGAACAAAGAAAATAATTACTATATTTGTCAAAGCTTGAAGATCATCCATTTAAATGCTACCATGAATATTGCAAAATAAATTTGAATTAGAAGCAATTTTACTACAATGGAAGCCACACGACATTAAAATATTTCGTAAAAAGAAGAAGATGAAGACAGAAACAAAAGTATTCCTTTGTTGTTGTTTTTTTGAAATTATAACTTATTTTCAATCCACAACAAGAAGTGAATCATTCAGAGGGTTTCATATTTAATCATTTCCATTCTGTTACAGTCAACAATTGGTTAAGTGTTAACTTTCGAGTGTAGTTTCTTTTTTATTAATAATGACAGCACTAGAAAAATGAAAATCATAACCACTATGATCCAGTAACATTCTTTCCAGTTCAGAGATAACTTTGAGTTTAAAGAGTTCTGATTTTAAAAGAGCAAAAATGCATCACACCTCTTAGGAGTGCAGAAGAAATTCACCCTGGTTAACATCTAGTCTCCCACTTCATACAGCTCGGTACTCAGTTACTTCTCTTTGAGTCCGACTTATTTTCATCAACACCACTGTCTTTCTCTCCAGACCATCAAAGGAAGCTGTCTGAGTCACCCTCATCATTGTTCAATGTTCCTGTGATCAGCAGGATCGGTATGAACAAGTCCTCTTAAATGAGCAGGACAAAATGGAGGAGAGGTACAGATAATAAAAGAGGGGGCTTAACTGTCAGCTCCTGCAATAGCAGAAACCGTGTGACATTCAATGAAGTAGTCTGAGGACGGCAGTGAAATTCTAAACAGTGTAGCAGGCCATTTCAAGTCTGGCAGATGGTTCTATGTATTTTTCATGCTGTTGAAAACCTGTGACTGAGGTTTGGTTGGTTGTCATCCAGTGCCTGGGGACCCCGGGCTGAATGCATTCTACACACCACTGCAGAATCACATGATGTCTGACCTCTCTGTCATGGCAAACTGCCCAGCAAGGAAAAGGGAGGAAGGGGAGGAATGTGAGATTGTTAGTGTGTGACTGAGGTTGTACAAAAAAAGAGAGAGAAAGCGAGAGGGAAAAAGATGCATAGCTGCACGCAAGAGTGTGCGTCTGTTCAGTGAGCGTAATCTGAATTCTCCCAAACAACTTAACAGCCCTGACCTGTACGACATACTGTTAAAGAAATGTAGGGAAAATATGGAGATGGAATGATGGAAAGGGGGAGTGGTGCAGAAAGAGAGGGGAACAGCCATGGCTAAGGATTCTCGCTATGTTATAGAGAAGAGGGGGAAGAAAAAATAGCATTGCCTGACTTACTTTCCTTTGGAATGCATCCAATATATCCTGTGAGAGAGAGAGAGAGTGTGTGTGTGTGTGTGTGCATGTGTGTGTGTGTGTGGGGCATGCTGGCAGGAAGGCTTTCAGCATATAAATATCACATTACCACACAAGGAAGCGCAGGCATCAGTCCGAGCTTCCAGCCGGCCTAACAAGCACGGGAGCTCCACTCTGGAGGTCAGAGGTAGAACTTGCACAAATGGAATTCCACAGAAACCAGCACTTCTTTTGACAGATAAGTGGCCAGGCTTGCAGCTATGTGATATGGTATAAGCCACTGGTTTCAGTTATTTGACATGTGGAGGTGTGCATACATCTACCGAGCTGTAGTCTGTATGCAGTATATTCTGCTACAGTAGTGGTTAAATATTCACATGAAGAAGCTGCAGCTTCATTTCAAAACAGAATTAAGAACAATTTTGTTAACAAGATGTGAAAAAGAGGAGTACATTATAAACCTATGAGCACCAGTGAAATAAGCAGAAATAAATTAGTTCTAAGATCTAAATGTGAAGCTTTTGAGATGATTTGTGATCCTTTAATAGGCATAATCATCTGTCCTGTATGCAAGTTTTCTATATTTACATATAAATTATACTGAATTTTCACAGCTGTTCTATTTACTCCCAACAACCTCTATTAAGGTACAAGGTATATGTTAGGTACTATTATATGTTCCAATACGGGCTTAAAGATATTGTTGGATACACATATATTACGCAGATGATTCTGTTACACACTGTATGCAGATGATACTGTTGCATAAATGTAACCTAAGCTATACAGAGTCATAGATCAAACTTAGCAGGGGAAGGCATGTTACTTAAAATAAGGATGACAAAAATATAAAGGTGATATGATGTTTACTGTTAAAAAGAGTAAAAGATTTTGTGTGTGTGTGTGTGTGTGCGTGTGTGTGTGCGTGTGCGTGTGTGTGTGTGTTGGGAGCGCAGTCCTGTGAAATGTTATCTTATCTTTTAAAAAAAAAAATTGTATTTTCCTCATTTGTATTGTTTTTGGCAAAGCAACTGTTTTACTGCACTGCAGTTGTGAGTCCTAATAAGTTATCATGTAGAAAAAATGCTATGGCAGTACTTTTAATGGTATTTGGATCCCAAGCCAGGTTTTCAAAAGCAGACAAATGACCTGTCATAGCAGCAAAAGCACACAACTCATAACCTTTAACTGCTTTACTCAGTTCGCCCAATAAGCCATGACAGTGTGAGAGTCAGCCAGCATGCACAACACCATCATCCTAAAGCTGATACAGCTAAATGTAATTCAGTCATCACTAATTCCCCTTTTTTGCATGTGTGCTTCTCCTACTCTGGCAAGTCAAAATGTCTTCGGTGAAAATGGTCTTATACACTCTCTCTCCTTTAGTTTTATTACGTGAAATAAAACTGAAGTGGTGTTAATATAACCTATGAGTGGATGGTGACTTAATAATCGAAAAAATCTGAAACCTGAGTCTGGGGACCACTGCTATAAACCATTGAGTACAAGTCATGTCTCAAATATGTAACTGCCAAGGGACCTATTATATGTCAGCATTCCACAGAGCTGAGGTTAATAAAATCTGCTTATCTGTGAAATATTTCTGTTCAAAAACCTCTGTGAATGTTGAAACATCCAGATTGTGTTACTGTATCAACATTTCATCATCAGGAAACTCATAGGGTCTCTTGATTATACAGTAAATGTATAGATCACACATATATACGAAGACTGCTTTGACTTATCACAGTCATTTCATATTATGAATCAATACAGCAGTGAACAATCACTGGTTTTGCTATCTAAATGCCTGTTAAAAAGACTAAACCTCTAAGTCTTTTGCATTCACTAAGACATGCAGCTCTGCAGCTGGTGACATGGTCTTTGGAACAGAGTAATAAATAAGACCCTTATTAAGAGTGTGGATTGATCCAATCAATTTTTTCACCACAGGAGTGAGTTGATGGTGCGACTCAAGCTCTGTATGGGGTGTGATGTGCCTTTGCCTGTGTTGTGAACCAGACTGAGAATGGGTTTGTGGATAAATTGTTGTGCTCAAGATATAGCAATACTGTTTGAATATATTTTATGCTCAATTTTAAAAGATTGCACAGCTGAGTATCATTTGTATGTGTGAAGTAAACCATCTGCAGCATATCCACCACCCATAAACCTGCTTAGTTTGGCTGGAGCTCTCTGCGCATCCTTTTTAATTATCTCACTCTGCCTCTCCCAGCAAAAACAATTTTCAGTCTGTAACATACCTATCTTTTTTCCCCAAACACGCCGCACCATCTTCAGCCTTTGCTGAGTGAGCACAGAGGGGGTAGGGGTGAGGAGACAGAAGCACAGATCATAATGGCCGGCCAATTATCAGTGGTAAGGGGGGTTGTGGAGTTGGGAGGAGTTAGAGATTATAGGGGGAATGGATCAATACACCAGTCAATTTCTAATGAGGGAAAGAATTGGTCCAAGTCAAGCAGATGGAAATCCTGCTCTGCCTGGGGTGGTCTTTCCTCACTGCCTGTTTACAGGGTATCAGGAATCTGGTGCTGCAATGTACAACAGCGCCCCAACAGGGGGAAAGACTGCAACCCCATTAGTTCTGCTGTTTTCAAATATTTACATTTACTGCATTTTTTTGTAGTTTTTTTTTTTCTCACGCTCTTCTAATCTACCCACATTCCACTTTCTCTAAATGTTTCATACATCACTTGGAGCAGATTTAGAAGAGCTGGGAGGAATAATGGCTGTCTGTCCTTCACCATCCCCCTCCTTTAACCACCCACAACTGCCAGCATAGGACAGTAAATCCTACACCTCACCCACACGCCCAGCTCAGCAGCTCAGCTGTGACTATGCATTAGCACAACATGCACTCCTCTGCTTACATGAAAAGAAACAAGCTTACTGCTAAATGCTAAACATCTAATAGTCTCTGATTTTTTTTCTTCCAAAATGGTGACTGGAAGAAGCACTAACCAACTGTTCAGTCACCATCATTAGAGCTTTGGTGCTGTTGTTCCTACACTATTTTCTACATCTGCCTTTCTTTTTTTTCTGAGGGGCCTTGTGTGGGGTGGGGGTGTTATTTATGGCTGCTCTGTGCAAGTGGACACACACACACACGCACACACACACACACACCCTTTCACAGGATGAAAGGGCAGTCACACTGCCTGCAAACATGATTTTACAGCCCTGGGTGGAATGAGTGGTGGAGGAGAGAATGAGGACAGAGTACAAAAGGGGAAAGCCCTTAGATTTACAGGTCCCAGCAGTCAGAAGGCAAACCACGTAGCAGCACACATTTCTAAAGTAGTTTTTTGTTTTTTTACCCAAAAGCATAGCTCCACAAAAATAAAACAACTGTCTGTATGCAGGAAGACACATTCTTTGAAACGTATGTGCAGAGGCATGCGGAAAAACAAGTGCAACATCCAAAAAGGGGATCATTTCTTTTTCCATGGCTCCATTATTTTAATTGGAACAGGAGAATGTGCAGTTTTCAAATGTGATCTCTTTCAGTATCTCATCAGGGACTGGATACGAGCATGTGTGTACATGAGTATGAGGGCTTGTAGCTTTGCAGGGTTAAGACATGTTTGTGCAATGCTTACAAAGCATTTATACAGTTTCCGCTGTAGATTTTCCTGTGTGTATGTGTGTGTTCTGGTGTGATAGCATAACTACAGAGTACGAGTGTTTATACACAACATAAAAATAATGAGAAGTAACTGGGATATTGGTGGGTGTGTGGTTGTTTAGAGATTTTACTCTGACTGATGTGAGAAAAGCAGAGTAAATACTCTTAATAAGCCATCTGTGCATCACAACCCTGTCATTAAAAAACTAATACCTTCAAAAATAACAAATATTTTTATAGTTGAGTTGTTAATCTTACAGCCAGACATTACTTGCATTATGATTAAGGATTCAGCGAAGAATTATTCTTAGTAACGATTATTCTTTTCTTGATTTATTTAGTTTCAAAATGTCAGAGAAAAAGTGAAAAAAGACCATTATGATTTCTTAGAGTTAAAAGTGACATTTTCATTCTTCATTTCTTCTTTCAGTTTAAAACCCTAATTTTCTATAGAAGATCCAAACTACCAGATTCACATATGGCAGGTTGGAGGCAGTAAATCTTTGGCATTTTAAAAAATTACTTAATAATTACTTAAAAATTACTTGAATAATTATCTTAATTGTTGGAAATAACTCTATGCAATCAACTAATTGATTAATTGACTGAGGTTTGTGTTTCAGCTCTAATATTAGCAAACATATAGTATAATATAATGTCAAGGGAAAAGACCTCAAACAGAGAAACATCTTCCAAAGCCAGAGGCAAAATGAGTATGTCAGTGTTTAAATGTGTTTCTCTGAATGAATGTAAACGAGAGACTGACTCTGTGTACACACGATGACTAAATGGGAAGTTGGGTGTATTTTCCAGTTCATAATTGGTAATACTGCAACTAATTTAAGTACTTTGGGTGTAAAAGCTCAAATACGAGTCCAAACAAGTAGCACTGCCCACACTGCCAACAGAGCACCTCCATGCTTTGCCACGTCACATCTTCAGAGTCAAACCAGTCCTAGCAACAGTCTGAGTAAATGTAGATTTTACTTTAAGTTTTCGAGGAAGACATAAGTTTTTATGGAAGACATAAAATCACACAACATGAAAGCACAGAAAACAGCAGCACATTCTATTGTTATATCAGTAATAAGAGGGTGCTCTCTGCTATTCATGTCTCCTGTGGTTGTAAACAAAATAATTGCTCTGAAAGTATGCTGCGTAAACACAATAGCTGATGCCAATGTGATGAGTATATCTTCCCATTTTGATGGGAGGTAACTGGTGTAATAAAGACCTGGGTTTGTGTTTCAGTGGTCAGTCCTGTGGTGCATACTGTCTCTAGTGGGAAATACTGAAAAGCTTGCAGGGTGTTAATGGTAAGAAGGTGCAGCCTGACCTCAGCTGGTGAGAGATGATATTGCAGGACTGTTTGTACACAGGGCAAAATATGTATGTTCAACCCAGACACATGTAGTGTTTCTCAGTAAAAGTTCCAAAAATTATAAGGTGTTGGAAAGGTAATAGTAATTCTCACAACACAAACACCTATCCAGAGTTTAACGTTCTCAAAGCAAACATAAATCAGTGACTGATAATGATCTAAACTCACAAGAGTGTTTCTGTCTGGGGAGCTGTTAAGTTGTTTGACTGTGTTTTTTTTGTCCTGTACTGTGTGGCCTTGGAATAAAAAAGCCTCTGGATGTCTATAAAATAATAATGCACTAGTGTGGGTGTTAAAATTTCCATGTTGATATTTTACTGCCTCTTGGGTCAGCAATACTTTTAGCTGAAATGCATTTCCAATACTGTTACATGATGAGACAAAATATTTGGTTTTAATTTAAGTTTGGCACCTCCTTAGTTGTGTAGTGTGTATGCAGCCTGAAATGTAACTTTAGGATGGCCTCAAAGTGCAGAAGGACTGGAAAAGTCAAAAGGAGGAGGAGGAGGATAGGAATTACAAGATTTCCAGCTGTCAACACAATACAACATCACCAGCAACAACATCAACAGTCCACCAAGTCAATCAAAAGCAAAGCCCACATTTTCTGTTTTGTTAGATCTACCAGTACTTGGATCAGAGAGCAACCAAACAACGAGCCCAAGAAAATTAAATCCACCACATGTGGATAAATAGAAACATAGCAAAGCATCCCAGGCTTAAAATTTAGTGCTGCTGTTAAAAGCTGAATTCTGGTATGGTGTAATATTTCACTGACCTGCTGTCTGAACTGCTCCTGAGACAGGCAGTCAGTCACGTTAACGCAGCCCAACAGGCAGCCGGTGGGGTAGTCTTTAGGAAACTTGGGCTCTGCACAGAAATCGAGAACAATCAAAGATCCAGTGACACACAAATCTTCAGGCATCATATCAAACTTGTGGCAGCAGTTTCCAGATGTGGCAGCATTAGATAAAGTGCTGTGTGTAAACATCAGCAGGTGAATCCCCATCAGTATTAACAGTCTTATTTACTGCTATTCTGTGGACTCCACAGTGTGTTTACCTTTCTTGCAGATGTGGCGGTACATGGCTTCCACCTCTGCAGTCTCCTGAGGAGTGGGCTTCTTTGCTGCAGCAGCAATCCAGAGACGACCCCTGTGGGATGTGTACCAAGTTCGCCCCTCTACCCTACACGCACACACAAACACACACACAAGCACACACAAAGAAATGACAGAAATAAGAGTTTATAGAAGAGCTTTAACTGTGTTTTTTAAGGTTACCCCTTAATGTTTTTAACTATAGCAGCTTTTTTTTTCTTTTTTAATTTCTTACCTTTTGATGCCTCTGACGAGTAGCGAGGCCCATGGTTGGTGCATGCTGAGGCACCAGCCCCCATCAGATATCTCCTGCAGCTCTTTGTCTTGAAGCCGCAACCTGGAACGTTCTTCTCCTTTCTTGTCATCTGCTGAACTTTTTCCCTGCAGTACGTTTTTCTTGTAGTTTTCACTGCCTCCGATATCCACCCACTAGAAAGAGCATTCATTCCCATTATATCATCACTACAATCTGTACAAATATAATTTGCACAATTTTTCATGATGAAAAAAAGCTCACATAAGTGGGAGAAACAGCTGTCAAATGTCAATTTCATCAATTTACAGATGTTCTAATCACATTATTTTAATTGTATAAATGAGTGTCAAGGAGAAATATTTTCATTTGCAATGGTTAAAATGTACCACAAAGTGGCGCCATTGTGATATTCAGTGTATACTGTAAATCGTAAAGGACCAACCTCTGGTGCAGATTGCATTATGTTGGGGTTGACAAGCTCTCTGCTGCTCTGCCGTCCACCTTGTCTTTCAGAAGATCTCGGTGATTTTGACACAGAGTCACTGTTCATAGCTTTGAGGGTCTCATCCAACCTGCAAAATATGCAAAATATTTAAAATAGAAAATGTGTTGAGCATGACGACACAACATAAATCTGCCCTTGCAGCATCGAATCAAGTGGTGCCACATCATCTTACTTGTTGTAGTACTCATTGAGGTTGTTTCCCTCTTCAATCACTTGTCTACCAGCAAAGTCCAATGTGATCTTCCTGTCTTTGCGAGACGCATGGCGAAGTTCTCTCAGCTCCTCTTCCTTTTTGCGCAGCTTTTCTCGCTCACCTGGTGACAACCACTGATTAGATTCAGTGGCAAAGTAATCTGACTCATCATCCAGGACCTGCGTTCTTCTAACACTGGAGTTGAAAGGGAGAGTAAATAGATTGGTAAGTGTTATCATGCATCTAAAGAAATCAAAAAGCCCAGTTGAAGTGCTGACTAAGACTGTAGACTAAGCTCTTTTCTTGACTGTGCTTTGATGATACCTATTCCTGTCATATTCCAGCAGTTTGTCTTTATGTTGGACAGCCTTCTCCAGGCCAGCCTTCATCAGGGCCTCTTGATGTGGCAGATAATCTCTTTCTCCGCCATCTGTAAACAAAATAAAGAAAATCTAGCATTAACCCACATCATAACACAGATTTTAGTATTTAATATTTATTATGAGCTTTGACTCTCACCTCCCATAAGCTTCTTTCTTAGCTTCTGGCTTTTGTTGGAGTCTCGTTGAAGGATCTCCTGCTCTTCTCTTGTGCAGACCTGAATCAGAACAAAAAATGAACGAATAAAGAATACTACAATATGGAACATCAGCACAAGAAGACTGAAAAAAATGAATTAAAGGACTCAAAAGACTTGCATACTAGGCTTCCACAGAACAGACAGGGTCCTGAGCCCTCTTGCTCACACACAATGCGACCACAGCTGATGCAGTTGTTGATCAGTTTGTGCTTTTGGGCAAGGCACTCACAGGAATGTCGACCTGGGAGTAAGACAGCCAGCCTGTCCTGTCCCTCTTTGTTGTAAAGATTGATAAATTTATTTTTCTTCTTTGCTGAAGAAGTACTACTGTGTTCTTGGGCCTGAGAGAGGAGAAAATGAAAAGAGGCATCAAGACAAGAGGAAAAAAAATAAAAAAGGTAAGAAAAGTAGCACATCAGATGAACTTAATACGTGCTATCACTATTTTACTTCAACCATGGGAAATACCTTCCTTAAGTAGGTGAAAAGAGAATAAAGGTTCAGGTCAATCATGTGTTCTCACCCTCATCAGATCAATGGGAGTTTTGACTGCCTCTGGCTCAGGTTCTGTTTGGCTCACAGCAACCACTTCCTGTTTGTTACGGCCCTTACGTTTGGACTTTTTCTGGGTATCTTTGGTCATGTCTGGTGAATCTATTGAAGGAAAGCAAATAAACTGTAATAAATACTGTGGATATTGCATTTCAGAGTAATTATAATGTCTCGTTGCATTTGCATTTTTATAGATACTGACATTTGAATTTATAGTTGGTAAGATTTTTTTGTACAGTTTAAATCAAAACACATCAGATATTTATTAATTTTCTCACCTGCTGATGAGACGGACTCCTTGAGAACATAAAGACCTGTGTTATCTGCAGCTTGTCTTTTAGTTTTCTTCCATCTAATGAGGAGCTCATCTATAAACTGTGATTTCCTCCCATCTGTTCCCTGCAGAAGGTCTCCCACATACTCCTCAATCTCTTCAGCTTTTTCAATGGATAAAATGTATCTAGACAGCAGGACGACACAATTGTTATTAAATTTCATAACATCTCTTATCAAAGAGGAAAGTGTTGAAAATATTAAAGACAAAAATCTCTAAAACACTGCTTTGTTTTATCCACACAGCCTTCAGCAGTTTCTCGTGGTCTGCTTATGCTTTGCTTCATTAGTATTTACTGGAATAAAAGAATTTACTACTGATTGCTTGAAAAGATTTTGTATACTTAATACGTACTTTGTTGTTTTTCTTTTTTTGTAGAATAGTTATCTTTGGGGTTTTTACCTGTTGTTATGTACAACAGAGCACCACTGACGCCTGTCTATTGTACTCATTAATTGTCTGTTATTTGACTAATTAATAAACTTTTCTGTCGCATAACCAAAACTATCTATGCAGCTGTTCTCACTCCTTCATCTACACTTGAAAACCACTTGTGATTGAAAACTTGTGATTAAAAGTCCATAATGTATACAAAGACTTAAAGTAAAAGAACTGGGAAGGACTAAGCAGTGTTTGTGCCAATATTATACATTTTTTTTTTGTCATTTAGTAGCTGGATTAAAAATTACCAGCCCCTGCAGATTATCTAAAATATTTAATTAGTTGTCTAATTTGTCTAACCTTAAAAATTAACACACAAAAATAAATCTCAAGACATTATCTGATCAGTCGTGACATAATAGACGCAAATAGAGATGCTAAGGTTACATCACCCTGAATGTTTCACCTTGAAGTACAGGATGTAATACAGTTTTTCTGGTTTAACTGTTAGCCAATACAAAGCTAACACACCTGTCAAACTGTCCACTCTGCCACTGTGACAGCTAACTTAATGAAAGCTAATAGAGCTAACGCCACACTAAATAAAGGAGTAGAACTGACAAGCACACATTATATTATTAGCAATATTTTTATACGCAGACACACTGAAAAACTCAATCACAGTGAATCACATCAGAGCTAGCTGTTTGTATATGATGATAGGATGGTGCCGTTAGCTAGCTCGCTTTCAGACTGTCACTGTCTCAGTCAGATTAAACTAATGGAAACATTTCTTACTGCACGATGTCTTCACTCGCTTCCAACCCAAACTTGTGGTGTAACTGGTCCACACACCACTGCAGCAAAGCCTCCGACATTTCACCGGTTAGCAGACCTCAAAAACAAGACTCAAAGCAAGAGATACCGGTGTCGTGTCAAAACCAGACCTGAATCTGTTTACAGTCGGAGAAATAACAAAAGCGCACACACGTTGGCAGCAGAGAATCCGGTCCTGAAACAACACGTGCTGTAAACTAAGGTTCCTACAAACTCGTAAGTCTTCAAGCATCCACTCAAACAAGCAAAAAGAGACATATTTGGTTATTTCTCTACACAGTTAGACTCAACAGTTCATTAAATTATGAGTCATTTTATTTGTGTAGGTGCAAATGGGTGCAACAGTTAAATGTAATCACTTGGAGGCAGTTTTGTGATTCAAAGGTGCTTTTATTTGAAACTTTCAGTGGAAAAGAATTCAGACCCTTTATTTAAGTAAATCGCCATTAACATACTGTTAAAGTATATTGTCACAAGTGAAAGTCCTGTGTTGATATTAATAATTAAGTAAAACAATCTAGTTACGGTATTATTAAGAAAACACAACTACTTGACATAAGCACATGCATTATATTAATGAAAGTCTTTGCTGTTGTTGCTGGTTGAGTTAAAACTAATTAAAATCATTTGAATAGAACTAATCATTATTTATTTAAGGTTTAATTGACTCATTATTTTCTCAATTTATAGATTATGTTTTGTAAAAATTCCCCCCAAAATGAGAGAAATGCAGAACACAGATTCAAGATTCATCTTTCCTCAAAAGAGTTGATTAAATTTTCCATGAGAATTATCATTGATGGGATCAAATATAACTCATGCAAGGATCTTCATGCAGTTTGTATTCAAACTGCACCCAAGTCAAATCACAAAAGCCTTCTGTACAACACAAAGGTATATTTGTGCTATAACTGTGTACTGTTACTCAGAGTACTTTAGTGTGAAAATACATTAACTCTGCTGATGAAAAACATGCAATCAGAAGAAATAGTTTTACCATAAACTTACAGTCACCTATGTTGTGTGTTAATTAATCTGTCGGCACACAATTGAAAAAATCTGTAGAAAAATATTTGTCACACGGCAGTGAAATTATAATAGCTGCAAATGTTCCTCTTAAATGTCTCTTGTCAGTTATTGGATTCCCTTAAAAGTTTTAAAGAAAGTTTATCAAGCAATCTGAAATTTGTTTTTTCACATTAATTAAAAGGGGAAAGTGATGTGTTTCTTAATTTATTTAAAAATCAATTTGTATTTCTAATGTGAATTCATTCTTGTGTTGACCCTGTATTTTCTGTAACAGGTTGATGTGGAATTAAAGTCATCAAATACTCAGTACACTTATAAAAAGTCTAATAAGAGACAAAAGTAAATCATTAGGAAAAACTTTCTTGTTCAATATGTTTTTTTAAATTTCCACCTGCAAAATTAGTTGTGGACAACTGGATGACTCATCACTGTTTACAAGTTTTACAGGGTTTGTATTTGAGTAGCTCCGTGTTTAATCTTTCAGAGTAGTCTTTGGCTTTTACAGGCTGGTTGTTAAAAAGCCTGCTGTGTAATTCTGTTTCTGTAGTCTGTTTAAATTCGATGGTGCACTGAAATTCAGAAAAAGCTCAAGGCTATTATCTGCAGTGCTGGTTTGAAATGGTGGATGGAGCAGCAGTATATTGGTATACAAAACACAGTTCTGCAAAGCACAAAAACATTTCTCATATGCTGTTTCATTTTCAAATACAAAAAAATACATTTATTTGTGAAACATCAAAGTACAACTGTTTACTTGGTGGACGATAACAAAAACTTCATATATATATATATATATATATATATTTAACTGATGTAAAAACAAATTACTTTGACCTCGCAGTTATTCATCAATTATTACAGAGTTGTATAAGAAATATAAGCAAGAAACAAAAGTTTGACCAAGTAGGAAAGTTGTTAAATTGAAGCGATTGGTTATACTTTTGACAATAATCAACAATACATCACACAAGTGTTTGAATATATGAGTATTAATATGATACAACAACTACACTTCAATACAAGACACTGTAGCTGTTTATGAAATAGAGTTTGGTGAAGAAACAATTTAACAAACAACTTTACAGACACCAAATACCAAACCACAGTTACAATGTTTTATAGTTTTAGCCATTCTGATTTCAAACAGTAAAAGAGGATAAAATGAAGATGTCTCCCTTTAATAAGCTATTAGGCTACTGTGTAATATAAAAGGCAAAGGTGGTTATTTTAACCACCAACATTTAAGGCCTAACTTGCACTATTTATTCATTAGATGCATTTTTCCTCAAATCAACTTTGCCTTCATTATGATTTAATTTTTGGTGATAATAAAGTTCAACACTAGCAGACTTTAGTCAGACTGAAGACTGCATTCAAAACATCATGAGATAATGGTTTCCTGACAGAGTCCTCAAGAGAAAAAGTCTTTGGAAATGGCCTCTACAAAGTTGGGTGCTGACATGAGGATCCCAATGGTACAGAGGATGGTGAAGAGAGAGAAAGCCATGAGACAAAGCCTGTCGATAACAGATGCTGCAAATTTCCACTCGTTGCACACGGACTCGTCTTCGTCTTGATCCCGGAAGCGTTTGGAAATGAAGCGCACCTCCTCCAGGATCCTGGCCAGCTCTGATTCCAAGCCGCCCAATGAGGAGCTGTGACCTGAGGGGAGGAGCATCTCATCCTCACCTGCTCGTCCAACCAGCCGTCCACAGAGGACTCCAGAGTCGGGTGAGGTGGTGGCCGTGGAGTAAGGAATGCTCTCCATGCCGCGGAGGCCAACATAGAGCATGTTGCCGTTGGTGGACTGGGAGGTCGGAGCACTGGCACTGAGGTCAACGCTGGTCAGGCTGCTCCGCCCTGCCTTGTTGTGACAGGCTGATCGCACTCGGTCCTCACCGGGGCGCTTCATGCGCAAGAACCAGGCGCACCAGTTCAGCAGGATCACACGAGTCTTTGGGATAAAACAAGAATAAAGAAATACAGAAATTTATTTTAAATGGGAAATTAAATGGAGGATACAGAAAGTAAAACAACACAACATTTCCAAACTGACCAATCACAACAAAAAGCTAATTACAGCAGTAACACCTTTCTGACTGGTACTGGGACACACCTTCAAATATTTGGTTGGCTGTTACTGATTTTATTGCAGAGGGTAAAATCAAACTGCAGATAATCACTGGTAATCTTTTTCAACTACAAACTTCTCATTGCAGTTCTTTAGGACACCTCATAGGGTCCTTTAAGAGTTTGCATTGTGTGACTTCTGGTTCTCTTTTCTCAAAGTCAAAGAGTTTTTTGATCAGGGTTTTTGGTTAAATGCTGGAAAAAGAATGTTTGGTTAATTAAAGCTTAAAAAACTTTTATGTTCTGATCTCTTACATAAAAAAACATCAGTAAATACCTCACTCATCATTTTGAAGCTTTTATGTGGCTAAATTAGACAATAGAAGTTGTCTGGGACGCTAAACATCATAATTAAATACAGAACAAATGTTGATCTTGTCTGCCTTCACAAACTCATAATAAACTGCAAAATTATCTTTTAAAATGACAAACATGAGATGTTTAATTGATGGCACAAATCAAAGGAGGGCCAAGAACTAATTTGTCTCTCTCCATTAACTACTATGCATATTTTTTTTCCAAAATTAAGTTTCATGGGGTCCACCAGCAGTTGTGTGATTAGGAACTTTATTCTGTTGACTTTTAAAGTTATATGAGTGTACAGTGTAGTATTCTGTAGTAAGAAGCTCAGTGGTGGTGATGTTGAAGACATGTAACTGTGTGGACGTTTGTCTGTAGGCAAACATTCTCTATTTATTCTCGCCAATTACATTTACACTCTAGACATCTTGTTTAATGAAATGTGTTATTATCCAAAACATTTCAGTTTATTCAGTTTCTTTACCTGCAATAAACCAAAATCAAATGATAAAATCCTGTTGCTTTGTGTCAAGAAAGACCAAGACCATGCAAACTTTAAGGTTGGTCTGTAAAAAACATCATCACTGTGGCATTTTATTTGCTACAAAGAAAGAAATCTATAGAAATACATTAAATATATAATTAAAAAAGACAAAAGCGACATAATCAAAGCAAATGTCCACTACTCCACAGATTTGAGGTTTGGCTGAAGGCAAACAAATGGGACCATTGTAAAAGTCTCAGATAACGGTTTAATATGAAATGACACTCACCCACTTTGGCATCTTGGCTCCATCGGGGTCATGGTGGTGATATTGTAAAACCACAACTGTAGCAATTACTGAGAGACCAACAATGACCATTGTGGTGGCAAAGTACTGAGCTGCATGAAGAAGAAACAGAGGAGACAGTGAGAATGAGAATGAGAAAGTGTCTGAGAAAAATGCAAAAAGCTGCTTCTTTATTTCACTGTGACCTCTGAATAAATATCAGATTATTAAATGGCTGCCGAAACTAAGTTACCCTGTGATATAAGAGGACCCCTGATGAAAAATGACTGCACGCATTTTCACCCATGTCTTCCCCACTGATAGTAGTTGACACCCATAGCGGCTGCTTTTGACTTGAGCCTGGCTTACCTATTAAAGGCACCGAGTCTGATGTGGCGGGCATAATCTCTGCAACCAGCAGCATGAAGACAGTCAGGGAGAGCAGGACCGTAATGCCTGAGGACACCAAGGCAAAGATAGTGCTTCACAACAAAACTATTGAGTGCAATAAAAAGCATTCATATTAAATAGTTAGGACAGGGCCCCATGATCTGTGCAGGTCGGATGCAATCAAACTTTTTTATCTTTAGAAATTACTTTGTAATAACATGCATTAGACTGAGTGAAATCTTATTGTTTTATTCCACTTATGTGTTTCCAGTTGCATTACTCAGTTCTATACTGATGTTCACATTTAATCTTGTTTAGACCCTCTATATTTGTACGCCAGCTCTCCCTTGTCTCAGTTTTTATGCCACTTTTCCACAATGCGGGACTCTACTGTCGCAAAATGTGAAGGGAAATCCTCAAAATGAGATTTGCAAAGACACCAAAGCTTTAAGTGTCACTCACTACATAATCTGAGAAGGAAAGACAAATATGTCTCTTTATAATACCCGCGAGCAAACATTACAGTTCTCACTAATGAGCTGACGTCTCTAAGCCACTGGCTCTTACTGTCTAACTAGAAGACTGAACTTCTCCGCAGGATTAAGAGTCACATCTTAGTTAACTGCAGGCATGCTGGTATATATTTAATGCAAGGGTGAAGAAGTGGGACGGTGACTTCAAAGGGACGACTGCATGAAAACCGATGTCGTCCGTAACTCAAAAGCACTTTCTCCCTTACAGTAAAGATGGTTCAGTTACTCTGCATTGCTCAAATGGGGCCAAAACTCGTAATTAGGGAGCATTTTCCACCAAAAATTAAAAGGACAAAGTGTGTTTCTAGAAAATGTTGCTGTTTATCAAATGTAAGTTTTAGATGCTTTAAGCAGCACAAACCAAAGCCCTTTCACCTCCATTGTACACTGATGCAGGCAAATAAAATGTTAACGTTGTACATAACTAAATGCCTCATGAGAACCTTTTTTTTTTTGCTTTGTGATTTGATTAAAAATAAGAGTTTAAACAAATTAATACCAATGTAGGAAATATGAACACAACATTGCTGATTGAATCTATGAATATAAACAGTATATAAAATGATGATACAAAGTGCAGAGAACATGAGATTAATGACCCACATATTTCTGTTTATGCGTTTACAAATCAGAATTTTCATGACAGCCCAATTTTACTGAAATTAAATCTGCTGCCGTGAAAACACAATTCTCACTGAGTGTTGTTCATCATTCTCAAATAATAATGTCAATGGGTGGCAGGGCTGATATACTGACTTCATACACACACAATCTGTACAACAGACACACACACACACACACACTGTTAACAGGAAATATCACACTCAGGTCTAATGCCTGATGCTTGCAGTGAACTACAGTATATAAAACCCTTTTGAAAACCATTTTATGATAAGGTGCATTAACTTTCACCTAGCAGCATATTATACTTCACATGAAGAATTCTCATTTCCTGCTTCGTCTCTCTGTCTGTGAGCTTAAAACATCAGAAGGACAGCACACATGTACAAGCTTAGACACACATAAGCCCACACATCTGGCTCTGAAGCACCGTTTGGTTAATGAAGGATTCCAGCTGCCACACTGGACTTTAATGATTTGAGGAAGGCACAAACTGCATAAATCAACAGCTCGACTCCCCCTCCTCCCAACTTCCCTCACACAGTCACCCACACACACTTACCTCCACCGCCACCCACCTGGAGGTACTGTCTACACCAAGTATATAATTTATTCATGAAATGGGCTCAAAGTCAACTGTGAACATGGAGATAAGATTAAACAGTTTTCTCGGCCCACTGACAGTTAAGTCAGCCACTCAGTGCTGATTATCAGATTACTGCATGAGGCCACAGAGGAAGTGGATTAATGAAAGAAAATTTCTCTCTCGTAGAATGAATGATTACTCCGGAGAAAAATGGGCTGGGACATAAATGCATTGTAGATGAAGAGAAACCTAAGAATAATCAAAAAAACTTGGCTCTGCGTCCACCGAACCATTTGGGATGTAAAATATTTAATTTGTTTATGAGCTCATTGGTTTTCAGCTGTGATTCTTGAACTGTGCTTTATTATCCGAACGACACTCAGTTGTTATTTATGGATTAAAGTCAAGTTAACATGGCAGGAGGCCATCAGAGTAAGCCTGTTAATGTTTCATTCTGAAATCATAATACAAAGCAGCGTTCAGGGAGTAATTTTTGCTGTAATGAATACAAAAACATTTGAAAAACAACAGAAACAGTAATAAGTAGATGCATTTTCTAGAAAATCTGTCATCTTACTCATTAAGAGAAAGTGTATTAAGCTATTAAATGGCTCAAAATGTGTAAAAGCCTTGATTCTAAGGAACATATCAAGTCTTTTGTATGAGTTAAATCAGGATCTAAGCAGCTTCTGAGTTTCGAGACGTGTGAGTGTCATTGCGAGTCCACCAACACATTTCTACATCGCTCTCGTCCTTAGGCATGTTGGTCCCAAAATGAGGTGTAGTTGTTGGATCATTGCTTTTGTCAAGAAAGCAACAATTGCACTACTGACTAATAAAAATTCAGACTAAGGTCAACAACGCGGTACTTTCCTGCTTTTTAAAGAGCACATTTCTCTGATGGTGGGAGAAATTAATTATTATGCAGAAATGTTTGCGTCTGTGTCTCCTAAGAATGTTTAATTTGCACGTTTGCACGACTTTCTCTGACCTTCATACTTGACAGACTCTTGATGTTTGGAGTGACGATAAGATGAGCCTTGAACACATCCTAGACTTCTTTAATACTAATGAGCTGAGCAATGACATTGAGTGATTTCAGCACATATTATCCAGTGCCCTCCTGTCCAGTGATGTGATCATGACAAAATGTGTATGAGGTATGACATGCTGCACAAAACTGAGTGAATGTCGCGGTACTTAGAGCTTTTCTTGTGGTTGCGTCAATGCAAACGTGCCGTGTCAAAATCCTCTTTGTCGACACTTTTGTGCTGTATTAAAATCATATTAAAAAACAGAACAACTGAGGCTCATCAAGTTTATTCTTTTATGCACCAAAGTGAACCCTGACATGAATAATATGATGCCCTGAGCAGCTTTGACCATCAAAATCTGCATGTTCGCATAAATCACCCACCTGCCACCCACCCAAACAAATTATCATACACCTTTATGGACATTTCACTCCTCTTCCACTGATCCCTGTGGGCTCCATAAGGCCCCTCTAAGTTATGTCCATCTGTGTGAGCTTTCCAGGTGATTTCT
Source organism: Acanthurus lineatus (assembly GCA_029814665.1). Classification (NCBI taxonomy): domain Eukaryota; kingdom Metazoa; phylum Chordata; class Actinopteri; order Acanthuriformes; family Acanthuridae; genus Acanthurus; species Acanthurus lineatus. The sequence continues at coordinate 26,342,213 of JAPZDV010000001.1, forward strand.
TGTGTGTTGTGTTGTATTAATGATGTGATTTTTTAACAATTCATTTTATTGATTAGTGACCCTGATTTAAAAGGTTTAAAGATTTTTTTACTGTAGGAAACATCAAAATTAAAGCAGTAAAACTAAAAACTTGACAGGTTGGAGGAAACTCTCCAGAGGATTCATTAAAAGAATGGCTGCTTTAATCTATACAATTTTACTGTATAAACCTGGATTATGTGCGTGTGATGTTTTAGAGATGAAGAAGAACACAGATCATTAATTTATGTTAGATTTGATTGATCCTGTCTTAGATTTAAATGATCATTCTGTGATTTCTGCAACTAGAGGTCCCTGAGTTGAATCAATAAAAACAAAAGTTTTAGATTGACAGTGTCGTAAGGTAGCGTGGGATGGTGGGATTTGTTTATTACTTGTTTAAACTCAACCATTAAAGATGAAAATCTCTCTGATTGACTCAAGCATAAATGTTTACAAATGAGGTTGTGCAATAAAGTTTTATTCACATTACATTTAGTCACTTTGCTGACTTCCAGAAGTTAATAATATACAATGAAACGTATTGTTACGCTAAATAAAATTATATATTTATCTGTGTTTGACCGTTGCTGGAGACATCTAACACAACTTAACAAAATATGCTGAGTGTATGTGTGTGTATTTGTGTGTGTGTATTCCAAACCCAGTGAGATCTTCTCTCCAGAGTCAGCAGGCAGAAGGAAGACAAGCAGAGCCAGAGTGGAGATCAGGACACACGGGAGGAGAAGGTTGAGGCCGTAGTAGAGGGTTCGTCTCCGCATCACCAAGGTGAAGGTGACATCAGGATACGTCTCCTCACAGCATTCATACGTACGCTGGTTCATCTTTCCTGGAACCTCTGAGAGACACAAAGAATAACAAACCACTCGAGCAGAAATAATGTGAAAGGTTACAGAGAAATTACCATTTCTCTTACAGAGAAAACTAATAACATCTGTCATAAACCTGCACTTCTTACCGACAAGATCCCACTCTCCGTTAGCGATGTAGCTGGTGATGTCTGCAGGTAACATCTTTAAGTCCAGAGACCAGCCACCGTACGTCCAGGAGCCAAACTTCAGGTCACATCTCTGGACATCGAAGGGGAACCAGCGCACATCGATGGAGCAGGTGCTCTTGAAGATCCCTGTTTTGTAAAGAAACAGGAAAAGACTTGCTTGGGTAACATGTTGTGCTTGACCTGTAGAAAGCGAGTGAAGAGTGAGACAGAAATGGATGGAGCAATATTCAAACACTCTGCATATTCGATTTCTCTGGATGAAAGGAAGCTGTAAAGAGAAATGACAGCATCCAACAGCTAGAGAGGTTTTACTCCGACAAGCTATGCAGTCCAAGTGCCATCCATCCAAACAAAAATTAAAAATATTTAGTATGACAAAGAGATGAAAACTGCCAGCAATTCTTCAGAAAAGGCTGGCACCAAACTAATCTCCATATTTAAGAAAAATATGAGTCGTTGGCAGTAAACAAGGTCTCTCCTCTCCCTCTGTGCCATGAAGATGATAAACCTCAGCAGGGAATGAACAGAGACGGAAAGGAGATGAATAGACTGATTTCCTTTTACTGCAACGAGCCTTGATGACAAAGACGATTTATCAGGAGGCTGAAATTATTTGGAACAGCTGCAAAGGTCAGATCTTCTCTCAGTTTGACTTATTTAATGCAGTTGTATTGAGCTCAATGTCCACTTTGCTCTGTTGTGGAAAAAGCTCTACAGGCGTAAAATTAACACTATGCTTTAATGGGTTGAAAAGTATTACTGTACAATAATAAGAAACAAACCTTGTTATAAGAAGCAACAGGGAAGACTCTTAAGAAAAGAAAACATTTGTCCAACAAGAATCATATTTACATAATTACATCACTGATAGCAAAGAGCCTGAAGCCGTCCATGCAAAGGTCAAACATTCAAACTCGAAATGCACCTTATTTCCAAGAGAGGGGCCTTCATTCCCCTCTACAGAGAGAACATCTGGAATCATTTAACATGTTTTCCTCAACACTTTCAAGGTAAATGAACAGGATGTGCAGAGGCTCTGGGCCTCTTCGAACAATGACGACGGATCTTCTCCACTAAAGGACACGGAGGAACAAGAGTATCTGAAGCACCTGGGCAAGTAAATAATAAAGCTAATTCACGCTTTATGCTAATTTACTTTCACACTGCCAGTATGGCACTCACTTCGAGTTCATTTGGAACAAAGTTGAGAGGCAATTTGCTTGTGACAGAGGCAATCAATCCAGAAGAAATTCAATGATGGAGCCATTTACGCTGGTATTGATTAAGATGCTGGAGCGAGGGAGGCCAGCGTTGTGCAGGATAAAAGAGGGAAGAAGAGCCTGCCAGGGAGAGCAGTAATCACCAGCTGTGACAGGAGGCCCTCTGATTCAATGTACTCCCATGCAAGGGTGTGTGTGTGTGTGTGCACGCGCTTGTGTTTTCATGTGTGTGAATACAAATGGTTTTACAGAAAGAGTCATGGCATCATTCAAGAGCGCACAGTGAGAGTCAGTATGTATCTCTGCTTATAGCATCACTAACTCTGTGTGACTGTGGTGGATCCATGTGTTGATATCAAATTACTTTACTTTGACCGGTCAGACCATTCTGAAATATAAAAAAGATTATGGCAACAGCTCTGCATTTTGGGCATTTTGGGGAAATACAGTTATTGGCTTTTTTCCCAAGAGTAAGATAAGAAGATGAACACCACTCTTACATTCAGTGAGTCTTTTAAATGGAGCCACAGCCGCTAGTTAGCTTAGCACCTTAAACACATGTATTTTGTCCCTATATACGGTCAGATACACACACATGCCAAGCCAAGACACATATGAAGGTGTCCATGAGCACTGATTGATTAAAAACAATGAAAATGCCAAAAACATGGGGATACAGTGAGGAAATGTGTTTACTATGTGCATTTCGTTTAGATTCTCAAGGCAGAATATAAGCTTTAGTTATGTAGTTTTTTTTAAATAAGTTTAATTTGAGTTTAGAAGAAAGGTTTCACCTTGCTGCTTATGTTGGCTTAAATGTGTATTAGTTGTTTACCGAAACAAGCAGCATCTGAGCCCATTTGAATTGTTTTTATGTGTAAAAGATAACAGAGGAAAGAATCAAAGATGCAGCATCTTACATTTCCAGTGATTATGCATCTGTTTTATTGTCTATTGCTGAGATATGAGGAGTAACTGAGAACATGACTCTTACCTGGAGGTAAGTAGGAACAGGAGCCAGAAGAGTTGATCAAAATGTTGGTGCGGAAAGTGGCGTCAAATCTTTCATCAGCACTGTGGACAACAAGGAGGTACATCTGTATTTACTGCTGAATTATTTGTAGCCGAAGCACAACTTCAGTGGAAAACATCTTGATAAATTCATACAGTGATATGACCTTCACAAGAACCTCCATTAATTATAAGGATGCAACATAAATTTGGATGAGCTGCAAGCGAGAGGCCGAACAGAAGTGGTGGCAAAATACAAATATTTCTCCAACTCATTATTGCAGCAGGTACAAAGCACACGAGGAGTCAAAACTGATGCAACAATTCTCTGGAGACGGTTATTCAGTGGTTACCCTCATTCTCCCATGTCACCTATAATTCACTGCCTCTAAATGAACCCCCCAGAGGTTGCATGGTTTGAGCTGAGGTTGAAAGAGTTGCTTGAAAGTAGAGAAAAAAAACTTAACTTGCTATAGCATCTAATTTAAAGAGCCTCGTACTAAGGCTGTACTCAGAGGGACAGTGACAAATGAAGAACAATGCTTTTCTCCTCATTAGCTGTTGGGAGAGCAGAGAGCCTCTAATGCGATTTGCTCAGATTTTTTCTTTTAAAGATTGATTAATCATGATCTCTAGCTTTTTCCATTAGGGACATACAGTATAATAAAATGCTCCTTCTCCTCTCTTTTTTAAACAAAGTTTATTCATTTGTCCAAGTGATTTATTGCCACAAAGTGCTCTTCTAGACTTTGCTGCATATATTTAAACTGCAGAGCATCGCTGACCTTGAAATGTGATTTTCCTGTCTGAAGACCAGCTTAGCTAACAGGACTTTCCATATAAGTGCAACATTGTTTTTATTTTGGTAACATTTCTTTAATAATCTTTCTTTTTGACAAAGAAATCATTTATTTGATGCTTATTGATCTTCCAAGCTTGTTCCAAATATAAATGCTCACTTTTAAAAACAACAAATATCCAAGTTCCTTGTTCCAGAAGGATTAAGTTTTTTTTCTGGATAACTGGGTTTTTATCAATTTTCTATTTTCTGCTTGTGAGTCTCTCTCTGCAGGATATCCTTAATAAGTCCTGTGACAACATGGGGTCTCATGCTTTGCAGACCTCAAGCAGATGCCTGAATATATTCCTAGTCTGCCATGTAGCCACCTGAATATATTTATTTCATTCAGCTGGCTTTTATGTTCTGGTTGGCTAACGACAACCTTCCAGTCTGCTGGAAAATAAAGTTGTTATTTTGAGGGAAATAGAGCGGTTGCCAGCTGCTGGTGTGTGCCTTTGTGAGATAATTCGATGCTGTCACATGCCCTCTTCTTTAAAACCAGTGCACCGTGTCTAAATACTGTTCCGTCGAATTTGGTCCATTTTTTAGGTGAGACATTTAAAAAACGGCTTTACATTTAAATTAGGCTATTAAGTGTAATTTAAAAGAATAACTGTATGTTTCTTGAACCTTGTGTGTTGGTTGGACGCACAGTGTAAAAGCACATCATTTAAAAAAAATAATAATAAATTTGACCTTTAAACTGATGCAATGAGCCTCATACAGGAACATTTCCTTCTCCTGAGTCTCTGACTTTATAATTTAAGGGTTTCCAGGTCAAAAACCCTCCTAAAAGCACAAACTTGTTTTGAAATGTTCCTGATAAATGTCACCTGCTCATAAGTAGGTGTATGTTCACAAGAGTAATACAGTTTTATCACTCAAGAGCAAAAAGACCATACCATAAAAAATTCAAATTAAGACTTAATCTGTTGGTAATGTTGCAGCTCTTGAATTTTTTTTCTAAACTACTAATGTTTAAAACATCACAGAAGCAAAACAAATTATTCATTTATGTTGCATAAAGGTCACTGTCATTGTAACTGCACCTTGTTTTTAACTCTTGAACATAAAAATTCGAAAACTCATCCACCCTCACAGATCACCCCACCCCCAAATTACACTGTGAGGAGGACAAAGCGTGCATGCTGAGTCTGACACCATGCATATCCAATTACACTGCAGCACCCGGCAGATCTGTCCTCACAATACCCACCTGTTATACAGCAGAATGTCTGGCTTCCAAATGAGATGGTCAGGAAATCTCACATTGGTCACACCTGGATACTCTGTCGTGTTCCACTGGAGGTAACAATCATCCCAATACTGTGAGGTACAAAAAACATAATTTATTTTTTCATTTCTCATGTCTTTTATACATCCTCTAAACCTGAATGGGGCTCTGTGTTTGAAAGCCACAGCTGAGGTTTGACATGACTGTGTGTTTTAGTGGCAGTGACAGTTGCAATAATGTGTACAGTAAATGTGTGTGACAGCAGCTGTGGGTGACAAAATGCGGTGACAAGCTGCAAGAATTGAGTTCAAACTCTGTGCCAACTCTCAGTGGCATCGGGGGCGGGGATAAGATTCGTAGATTTCCAAGAAAAAATGTGAACAGTATGAGGTGAACAGCACTGGATAAGCTTAGTTATAATGAGCGTCAAAAAGAAACTCGATAAGGTATAATTTTAATGAATGCTGATCAGCTCACATTATCACAATTCTATGCACATAAAATTTAATAACCACTCACATTTCCTTTGACGGGTATAATTACAGTGAGTAGGCCATTATCTACATCCAAAGTAGCATTTATCAAGTATGTTTGCCATGTTCATCATTTACTTTAGCCTGTTGGAATGCTAACATTCACTAATTAGCACTAAGCACAAAGTGCACTTGAGACTAATGGGAATGCTGTAAGTTTAGCAGGTATGTGGTTTAAAAAAAGGTATTATAACTTTTAAAAAGATGACCTTAATAAAATACTCAGGGAAAAGTCATGGGATCACTAAAGTTCTTGTAATTCACCTTAAGAAGAAATGAATGTTTGAAGGAAATGCCACGACAATCCATCGAGCATCTGACGAAACATTTCACTTTGAACCAAAAATGTCAAGCTGCTGGTGGCACTCAAAGAAAAGTCAAGAGCTCACCAGAGTCAGTCGGGTTTATTGTCTCTGTGTTTGCACAAAGTCTTGTACCAATCCATGAAACTGAAAAAAAAGTTTTTGTTTTTTTTCCCCCAAATACATAAAAATGTTGATCTGCTGATGGAGAAAAATAAGAAATATTTAAACTGTGGCACTGACACTTCATCAACAGAGACACACTGTGAGCATAACTGTGAATCTCTGATGCTAAGTCCAGGTCACCTATTGTAAGTAATAGCTTTTATCCTGATTACTATCACAGAGCTTTTAGGGTTTTTTTTTAGTTCTTTAAAGTGAAACTTCACAATTTTTATGAATTAAAAACACCAGTTAAAGGTTTTTTCTTTCACCATGTCTGACTTCTTTGAAAAAACAAACACAAAAACCATCAAGGTCAACACATAATGTCTTGATTTTTCTACTTGATGAATTTTCTTTTATGAGTTTTTTTAATCAGTCCTATGACTCCTTTTCATTTCCAATGTGGTATTCAAATAAAGGCTTTGATCAACTTTAATAAATGTAAAGGTCAATCACTCACAGAGGCTGAATAAAACACACTGAGGATGGGTGTCATCTCACATGGTAAAATTCACTGTAATGATGTTTTTCCACAGTCACCAACTTAACACTGTTTTTATCGTTTGATCCCATTCGACTAATTACAAATCAATATCTGTTCATACTGTGTAATTATTTAAACTGTGTTTTGATATTTGAAGAACTCAGAGGTAACCTTAAAGGTCCACTGTGTAAAATTTAGAAGAGTCTACAAAATACGGCACAAATGGAATATAATATTTATAAGTTTGTTTTTATTTGTGTACAATCTCCTGAAACAAGAATGGTATTTTCATTATCAAAAAAAGAGCCTTTTATATCTTCAGAGGGAGCCAATTTTCTCTCATGGAGTCTGCATGTTTCTACAGTAGCCCAGAACGGACAAACCAAACACTGTTTGCCAACAGAAGGTTCTCCTGTGTGCTTGAGTTTAACTGGCTGGAATCTGCAACCTCATGACAAGATGCCACTAAATCCCACACACTGGACCTTTAATGTGTAAAGACTCAGACGCCAGATCTGAAAGTTCAACCTCCTTAGTTTCTTTTCAATAGACACATCAGTCTGAACAACAATTCTACAGTTCAACAGTTGCTCAACTCTCGTTCACTTCCTTAGGGTTATATAACAGACTCCGGTCGGCCGGAGTCGAAGGCAGTTAAACTGAAAAGTTAAGAAACAGCACCCATCCCCCAAAAGGCCCCAAACTAAAACCAAACAACAACATTCCAACGCACATCTGGAAGGATATTTTTCTTCTTTAGACACATGGTTTTTCTATTTTATGACGTTCCTTATGTCCGGTTACATGATCTGCTTCACCAGCCCTCATCATTCAGTTTTTCTCTCCTTTCTCCCCAGATACCCTGTTACTCAACTACTACCTTTTTGTTTGAGGGTGTACCTTTGTATACTTAACTATGTCAGAGCTTTAGTATAGCCCTTTTTTCCACAACGCTGCATGAGCACTGAAAAAAGATCTGGACACTCTGCACAGGGATAAAAAAAAAATTCTCTAGCTTTTCTGTATTTATCTGAACCAATCACTATCGTCTTGGATCGTCTTGCTCAGTGAAGATTCAGTGATGGTGCCCTTGCAAAAAGCACCAGGCAGAAGGTGGAAAGGGAGGAGAATGCTGACTGAAATAGTGGCCAATGGCAGAGCCTCCATCCAGTGAGTTAGACCAGGTATTAGTGCACTCTTTTAAGCATCAGGAAATCATAAATTTACTGCAATGCATAAATTCATTTCCATTAATGAAACTTACGGAGCCCCAGGGGAGGGCACCGTGGCAGGAAAAAAAAAGCCTATTGGGTAAAATTAAATTACTGCACTGCAGTTTGTCATTGTAGTCAACCACTCAGCTGTCAAGAACATGGTGCCTTGAAACCGAGACTGAAGCCACTCAATTATTCATGTCGTTGTGCAGTGTGTCATACAACCATGCATCTATAATTTGTTCACTCTAACACTATCTTGAGGCTGTTGAAAATCTTATAATTACTACTCTCAGGCAAAAAATGATTGAATGCGTAATCTCACAGAACCATCTGCAATCCCGCAAAGTGTCTGTCGAAGATGAGAACATCTTTAGGACATTTATACTTCCCTGGAGTCCACACACGAGTAGACTAAACCAGCATCTGCTAGATCGACGCTAACAGACGGTAGATATTGTGGATACTGTCTGTGCTATCTTGTGTGCCAGAGTCGATTCTGCAGGGTGCGGAGTGAGAGAGATTGAGTGAGGCTGCTGCTGTGATTTAAAACAGACTAAGCAGCCTTGATACAGCCTGCTGACGGTGCAGCAGCAGCAGGGAATGCGTGTCACACAATGGACAGGCTGCGATAAAACATCTGTGTTCATACATTTCATCTCCCTGCATCAAGGAGAAAGGGGCTTATAGCTCAGAGAAGATGAAAAGGAGGACTGTGTACCAGCAGCTGTGATAAACAAAACTGTAAGACAAGTAAACTATGCATTCAAACTCAGAAATACTATGTTAGAACTTATTTACATCTGTTGGTATTACATGCACAAACTTCTGTATGTTAAAGTTAAAGGTACAGCTCAACATTTGAGAGAAAATGCTCAAAATTCAACTTATTGTACATTGTATTGTATTGTGAATGTAAAGTCACAGCCAGTAGCTGGTTAGCTTAGCTTAGCATTAGGACTGGAAACAGGTAGCCTTTCTTTGTCTGAAGATACACCAAATCTACCTTCCAGCATTATTAAAGCCCCCTAATTAACACAAAAGATCAGAAGGGTATGAAGACAGTTTGAGCAGATGATGAAAATTGGATATATTCTTAAAAATGTTGTAGGAAGTAAAATATCATTTGTGTGTTTAAGCTTCTCTTTAACTTCACATCCACTGTAGTGGAAAAATTCTTCTTACCATCTGTAGCCAAATGTTTGTTGTTAAAACTTGGTTCTTCTCATCCTGTTAAAAAAAAAAAAAGATTTTTATCAAAATTATCATTGCTTTTTTTTTGTATGTTTTGTTTTCTCAGTTTAAGTTTCATAAAGGTAGATTTGTAATGTAAACATGAAAACACAGTAGCTTTGCCTCTTAAGATGGTGATAATGTGAAACAGACGGACTTTCTAGAGGTGACAACTTTTCCGCACCAAGTCAGTTACGTCATCAGTTGTGTCAAAGCTTTCTGCATCAAATACAGTTTGAACTTAAGTCTTAAAGTTGTCCAATGTGACATGTAAAGAAGATCATAATTGATTATCACATTAATAACAGTCAATAATAAAAAACTCCATGCATATGTATGAAGAGCAAGTTTACACACCACGTCCATGATCTGCATGAGGGTTAAGCTGAAGTGAACCGTCAGAGTCTGGGAGTCATTCTCGACGGGCCTCACCAGTGGGTTGTAGTCACTCATCAGATCCTTGTACAGTCTGCGCTGGTTTGCCCCTTGAAGAGAAACTACAGACAGAGAAACTTGGACAGTGAATATTTTTCTATTTATCACTTCAAAACAAATAAGAGAGTCAATCTTTCCCATGGCCAACTCATTTTCTATTTAATTGCCAAACTTTCAGTTACACAGATAACAAGGTTTTTTTCCAGTAAACTAAACTTAATGACTGTCTGAGACTTTATTTAGCACAACGAACGTCTTTTATAACTGATTGGTTTTCTTTTTCAAGCAAAACCAATTTGTTTGGAATAAATGGAAAGAACTAAATAAAAGCCGTGATGACCATGAATGAATAGACAATGACAAGAACCATGTTTTAAGTTCATCAACAGAAAATTCAAAGAGGAGGACGCCACGATACCGAGCCTTTTGCGATCAAATGTTTATTAACCACTCATTGTGAGTCTACAGTTTCACATCACATTGCTGAAAATGTTTGATCAATTTCATTGACCTCTGGAAAAGTGAAATGTGGTGCAGAAACATCACAGAGCAGCTTTCTCCAGAAAATGTTGTAGAAGTATCTAAACTAAAAGTTTACAGCTATGCTAACGGCTCTATGAGAATGTTGATAAAACCTTGCTTTGAGCTAAATGCTAACAATAGCCTGCTATCATACTCAAAGTGATGATGCTAACACGCATGATGTTCAATAAGTAATATTTCACTTGTTTTTCTGGCCACTGGACTAAATGTTTACTGGATACGCCATCTTTGTTCAGCCTGGTTGCACGTTAACATCTGGGATTTTGCACGGAACCTAAAATACAGCTGTGGCACATGAAAATGTCATTGGTTTTGCAAGTATTTGGTCACACAACAAAGTATTTGTAAGTTTAAGTAGTGTCAAGATTATGTTTGAGAATTAAAATGAAAAGTTTTTAACATCCAGGAATATGAAATATCTTAAGCAAATATCAAGCATTCATCCTGTGTTTTCACTTTGAGAAGAGTGTCAATCTTATAGTGCCACAAGAGGCAAAATCACAAAAGTCAGCAGATGTCATCATCTAAGGAACATAAATGGACATTATAAAAGACTAGTTGTAAAGAAATTCCAGTCCTGACCGAAGTGATAAAATGACCAACACTCACCTTCATAAAGATTCAATGCTAGTGTTTCTTAAAATGATTAATTTTATATCTTAGTTTGAAACTGGAGGTTTGAGGATGAGACTGAGCCAAGGCTACATTTGGCCCATTCGCTCAGTCACCTCTCTTTCTTCCTCCCACATCATCCAATCTCTTTGTTTCTGGCTTATTATCACACCTCTTCCCATCAAGATTTTTCTTTTTCCTCATTTTCTTCGTTGCACATCTTGCAGATATTCATCATCACTCCAGCTTGCCGGGCCTCTCTCAGTCACTCAGTGCTGATGTTGCACCTCCAGTTCGGACCATATGGGCTGCAAAGTCTATCTGCACTAAAATCTCTTACATCTTTGTTGTTTTTTTGGTTAAAAAATGTTATTCGTTTAAGTTTAGGTATGCAGTCCTGACATGACAACCACCAAAAATAAAATACCTGGACTTGGTTCATCTCAAATCAGATCTGTCCCTCATTTTCACACACTCTTGTCTCCCCTCATGAGTTATGGAGCGTTTTTGGCAGCCTTTATTCACATCACTAATGGCCATAGTCCAATTATCCTAAACCATCTATGGGAAGCACATTATCCCAATGATCTGGCAAAGAGTTTCTTGACCGTAAGCCACCTCCTTATTCCTCTGATCTTTGTTGCATCCAGT
>JAPZDV010000001.1:26358421-26370578 GCA_029814665.1 Acanthurus lineatus
ATAATGAAATTTCATGATGAGAATGAGCAAGATGACATCAATATATACGTTACTTGCCACCATATTAGAGCAGGAACATTTCTATCTCTCAAAGCATGACGTTTATATACCATGATACCTAAAGTGTGTCAGTGAAAAGGGAAACCAAACCCCAGCCGTCACCAACGTGTAGCATCCACCTGGGTGTTGCATCGCAGCCATTTTCACCAGAATGCTCATCACACATCAGCTTGATTTAGAGACGCAAGGAGACATGTAGCCAGTTAGACTCGGGATTACACAGGGGGATGATGAGGAGGCCAGATGGAGAGAGCTTGTTTGGGATTTTTTGAAAGAACACCAGGGAACTCCCTTCTCTTTGAGATAAGTGCAAGTAGTCAAGCTCTCATCTAAAGGATGGTGTCTCCTATAGCACAGTTTAGTTGCACTCAAGCATTGGGATTATTTTATTGGGACCATATGGAAGGCTGCCCTCTCCTGGTCCACCAACACCACTTCTAGGAGCAACTTAGTTTTTTCCCCAGAGATCTCCCATTCAAGTGCTGGTCAACTGCAACACCTGATGAGCTTTAGGCTTTCAGCAGACACAAAGTACATGTTATTATGGCTACTGAGAGTATGGAGTCCATGCACAACACTGGAAGTATGTGTTGCAAGTGAAACATAGTGTAAGGCACAACAAAAACAGTGTTATCCTGGTTTTAATATGTGGAAAACTTTGTCCAGTCTTTAAATAAAGAACTTAGTGTGACATTTCTGACACTTATAAGCAGTCTCTCAGTCTTTTTGTGTCAGTCTCTTGCTATGTTTCACACACAGAGACATGCACAAGCAAATTCTCAGTGTACCAGTGAAGTAAATGACACAAACTCTGATTAAAAGCACAACATTTCTTCGTTTACGCCTGCAAGTCTCTATTTGAAATTAATAATAAGAAACCTCACATACTTAACACAAAAGCCGGAAGAAGTTTAGTACTTCTCAGTCACATACTCAACACAAAAGATGAGTTGAAAGCTTGTTTGTGCCCATGAATGAACTCCCTGTATCCGACCCCTCCCAGTCCCACCATAATCAAATTTCACTACAGGGGTCAGCAGGATGTGTCCCAGTGCATTATGGATCACCAGACCACAAGGAGCCCTGACATGTTGTCAACATGTTGCAGAAAGTGGGTTCCCATAAAAAGGGAGAGACAAAGCTTTTCTATATCCCTAATCCAATGATCTAATAGGTGGACAAGAGCTTTAAGTTCTCCAGACATCAGCTCAGATATTTACATGTGCATGTATGTGCACGCACTAACATGACTTCTCTCTATGCTTTTATCTCAGGGAAGTTTCAGCTAATTCATGCATGGAAAGCGCAGACAGAAGAGTCTCAGTCAGTCATCATCACTATCTCACACAGCGAGTGATCAAATTCACAGCAGATTTGAGCAAAACTGATGAGAAACAGCATGTCTTAAAAGGTTTACAAACTACACACAATGAGATCAGGGTTCCTTACAAGGATTTCTGAGGGTTTTCATAAAAAAAATTACAGGTGGCACTGCAGTGTGTGTCCCTCCAGACCAAGTACAGGAAGTAGCTGGTGATGCAGTTCATCCACAACACTGAGGAAAAAGTATTGCCACATAATGTGAAAGGCACAACGAGAACTGATTTTTAGAAACCCTTGTTCAGAGTTCGCATAAAGAACCTAGTGTGACATTTCTGGTGCTTACATGCAGTCCCTCAGTCTCTTTGTGTGTGTGTCTCTCTATCAGGGACACTCACTCACTCACTCACTCACTCACTCACTCACTCACTCACTCACTCACAAGAGTACATCACCCCTCCAAATGAACTTGCTGTGACCTTACAGTCACCCATCAGTCCCTGTCTCTATACAGCCTAATAACAAAACATGAGAATGTCACGTTATGTGTATTGTAGTCATTGTCACCTGCATATACGACTTCTTGCTGGTTATCACATCATTGCATGTACAAGCATAATCAATTCAAAACAGCTCTAAAGGTAGTGAAACCTTTTTTTTAAAAATTGAACTAGTTGCAAGCACACACAAGCGTAAAACCAAGCAGTAGTTTACAGCTGCACCAAATCGAAATGCAAATCTTGGCATGTACTTTTTGAATCAATTCACTGCTTTGAAAGGGCATAAAATGTTTGACTACTTGACATTAATTTATTAAACATATATTATCTATTCAATATACAGTTCTTTGGATTTTGCTTGGACATTTTATAGCCGGTGAGTTAACAAAATGAACCCAAGTTCAGCAGTTTAGCGTAGTATTCATTTAAAAGAAGGGCTTGGACACTTTACAATAACTCCCCTAAATATTGGTAATATATTATATTATTACAAAAAATATTATTCTTTCCGTTCGTATAAAAAATAATCTACTCGCGAAGTAATTTAAAAGAAAAACAATGTTAATTTACCAAAAACTCGGTTTTTGGCACAACAGGTATGTCATTTGAATTAGGATGTTTGCATATAAGTAAAGAGTGGAGCAGGTAAATAACTCATTTTACGCAAAAAAAGGACTATGAATAAAGCGGATTTCTGTCTCCTGATCAAAATTCTCCAGTGTTTTTGGAGTTTTCACAGCTTACCTTTCACTGATGAGGTGGTGACTGCGAGAAAAAACAAAAATTTGAGCATGTCCATGTTGCACGGAGCGCGGAGCGGGAGCAGAGAGATCCCTCAGTTCATCTCTGAACCCGACTGGATGCGGGAGTGATGATATTGCGCGTGTGTGTGCAATTGTGTGTCCGATGGTGGTAGCGATGGTGGTGGGGGGTATTAACTCCTCCTCTTAATGAATAGATGCTGTTTAGCAGGACAGCAATGAGATTTGTTGCAGCGGCTCTGCCCTCAGTGGTTTGTTTGACTGATTAAACATAAACCCACTGACACAAGATAACTCTCTGTACAGAGGAACCCATGTTATTATATTTGTCTGTGTTAAAAAGAAAACACTATAAATAAACGAAAAAGTAAACAAATCGAGAGAGAAAGAAAGACTGAATGGATGAGAAAACTGTTGATATCGGTTTCATTGCAGTGACGCCTGTATATCCTTTTATTCAACATTGTGAACATCACTAGAATATGGACAACAACTCTTTAAATCTGTTAACTGAATAATATCTTTAACTTTTAATTTGAATGTCAAATTGCAACTTTTCCAAAAATAGTATCAACAGATGGACAGAAAAGAGAAACACAGGGATGCTGAAAAAGTTGCAAAGCATCACACTAAACAATCAATTCACGCTTGTGAAACAAGGCGCCATCTGCTGGTCACTAGGTAGAATTACAGCTTTCAAAAAATAAGTGGGGTCCTTTTAATCTACTTCTTTATCAGGACTTTAAAGTACTGCACATAGTTATGATGGTGGATTGCACATTCATTTACTGCTGTTTCCTGTTCTGAAATGTGCAACACACAAGTTTTTGGTTCAACCTCTTGTGTCAGCCTCATTTAACTCAGATCTGGGAACAATGGAACATATGGAAAGAGGATAACATTGGGTATTGCAAGAAAGGAGACTAAAATGTTTATGTAAACACTGGACACCTGAAGATACATTATTGGTAACATCAAGCATCAAAACCATTGACAGTAGGCTGGTTGGCTAAATTATCTGTACAGTGGGCAAGTGTTTAAATTGTTTTTTTATTACTACACTGGCTCATAGTCGCAAGATTTATGCTTCCTACCCTAAAAATACAATCTTGGGATCATAACCCACAGCTTCTGTTACCTTTCTGTACCTCTGCTGTTTTAAAATCACATCACAACCGAGAGGTTTGCGTCACAAAAATAAACTTTATGGAGTCTGCAAAATATCAGGATTCTTCACATATTTTTCCGAAACCTCAGTTGTTTTTATGCTGCTGTATGTACCCAGTGTTTACAAAAATACACAAGTGTTGCTCTCTTGTTCCCCAAAGTCTGGCTTTTTTCCACTGTTCAGCAAGATAAAACAGTTTTTGTTTTACACGTTTCCAACACAGAGGAAAATCAAAAAGCTTTACAAGGAGAAAAAGCAATCAAATACCATTTAAAAACATAAAGCATTTCAAACCAGCATATAATCAATGAAGATAATAAAAAAAAGATTAAATGAACCAACTCAAACGTCATTATCAGTTGGAACCTATATTTTTATTATGAGTATTTAATTGGTCCATAGTGCATGTTATGGACCATTCATGACCATTAGCCATATTATGGACAAATATACAAGCAATTCCAAAATACGAAAGGCATAAATTGCAAATAAATAAAATAAAGAAGTTGAGAATAGATCTCAATTAATCCATTTTTGGTTTTAAGTGTGGTGGCCAGGAAATTTCTGGAGATATGAGGTAGTACATCAATAATATGAAGTGTTGTTTATTTTATGGATCACTAAAGCCTTAAAGTAACCTGAGAATATCTCAAGAAACAAGTATACATGATATTTCCAGTGCTGTAATGCCTGCTCTGTCTTCTTTGACTAAAGAATAAACATTCTTTTATTTGATGCATCTTGTCAAACTCAGATTTGATCTCATACAGGTGGTGAACAGGTTTAGATCAGCGTCTCCTCCCATTGCACATGCATGACAGATTTCTGCATGAACAAGCTGTACCTAAATGTAAACACCAAAATGAATGTTAATGCTCTCCACTGTATTTGCATTGGAAAGTGGTTGACACTGATGGCTCTTCAACTTAACAGAGCTCTATCTATTCTGCTGCAGACAGATTGAAAACAGCTGATAACAGATAGAGTTGTATGTGCTCTGCATGTTAAATGATATGTTTCACCCGTCTGTGACCAAACAAGAAAATTACACTGCTGATCACATTCATGATGCTTTTATTAGTCTGACAGAGCACCTAGAGCTTAGTTTAATTAAATATACACAGGGATGAAAAAGCTGTTTAACCTTTTGAACTTTATTGTTCCATTGTAAACTGAATACATGATAAATGACAGAGTGTAAACATGTGTATGATCCTGTTTCCCCCGTGTGTGACTTTATCATTTATTTAAGACCCAAAATTTGATAGCAGCCTCTGTCTTGTTGATAATATAAAGCTTTACTGTCGTGTATGCAATTTTCATGTGTATGGATTTCTATGGATTGAAACCCTTTTTTCATCAAGTCTGTACTTAAGTCTGTAACATCTCCAAAACACATTTCTACAAACAAACATGACCAAGTTTCCACTATAATTACTGTAATTGACTTGAAAAAGCTAAAGAGAGCAACAGTATGGTCTGATAACAGAAGTTTTAGATAATTAGGTAAAAAATTTGATTAAGTTTCTTGTTACTTTGAGATATTAAATCACTGATTTGAGCTTCTCATTGTTTTGAGATATCTTTAAGTTACAGGATTTTTTCCCCATAACATTGGAAGAGATGAAGACATTCTTGTGTGAAATGTTTTTGTTCACACAAGAACAAGAAGCCTATACCTTGTTCAGCATCATCATCATCATCATCATCATCATCATCATCATCATCATCATCATCCTTGTTGATAAAACCAGTTGAATATTTTGACTTTTTGACTTTGCTCTCAAGATAAATCAGAGTGAAAATAATTTTCTCATATCAATTTCTCAAATCAAACCTAAACCTGCCACAATGGAAGAAATGTAAACAGAAACAGCAAAACTGGGGAAGGATTTTAAGACTTGAAATATTTTTTTTTTTTTAATTTATAATTTACAACTGTTTATTAAATATTAATTTTACTATTTATTTGTATATGCCTACAAATCTCAGCTCGGGGTTGATGATGCCCTTGCCCCAATTCCTCTACTGCAATTTGATTGGACAGTTGAGTGGATGGGCGGAACCAAAGCGGTAACCAGGAAGGGAAGACGAGCCGTAACCATTGTAACAGAAATATACGTTACTTTGCTTTACTGCCGTTAACTTTCAACCAGAAAGTATCTTTAGCTGGAATAACGATTACGAAGACAAAGCTAAAAAATGAAGACTGTACGAAAACGTCGAGGCAACGATTTTCAAACGACTCCACAAGATAGGTGTGTACACTACTAAATAAGGTTAAAGTTATTGTTAACGTTATCTAATTTTATAGGCTCCTTGTGTCCAGAAAAAATCGTCGACATGGTAGCGCAAATAAAAGCGCGAATCAGGGCTAAAAATGTCTTAATTTCTGGTATGATTGTTGCGTGTTTGTTTCCAAGTTTTTTAACCGTTAGAGGTTTATAAACAGGAACTGACTCCAAAAAGCTGCACGTGACAGATAGCATAGAATAGAATGCTCCTGATAAAAGCTGCAGTCCATTCCCGATTGAATGGTCTCTATTTGATCCTATTATACTTGTGATTGCACCACCAAACAGCAAGATAAGATATCAATAATGGTTAAGGACAGAAACTGGATAGACAGGATTGAACTTGTAGTGACCCTTAAATTGTCAAGAAACTAGTGAAAACTTACTGTTGGTTTAAAATCCCAAAATGATGAATTAACATCCAGTCAATGCTGAGAGATAAAGTGAAAACAACACAGCAACAACACAACACACACACACACACACACAAGCCTGACAGAAGCCCTAGAAAAGAAGCCAGAAGACTAATGCATAAATAACTACTTTACATATAAAACACAAAGTCAGCACCTGCTTCCATATTTTACTCCACTAAGTGGCATCGTAAATCGCGCAGCACTTGTACCTTGACGTGATTTAAGAGTGACATTAAAACATCAATACTAAAGAAGTATGGAATGACAATTACTGGCATAGTGCTGTGGATGATGCATCAGCAGCTATGCAGGCCTTTATTGTGACGTCTGTCCAAAGAGTAAGACTGGAGAAAAAAAAAAAAAACTAACAAGCCCCTAATTTGTGCACAAAGTTTACAGTTTCATGACTCATGTTCCAGTCCTTAAATATTGACTGAATATTTGGATGACAAAGGAGGCTTTCAGGGAGGCTTTTCCATTTCTGTTCCATATATGTTTTTGCTGGTAAGGACCCACTGTTGTGACCCGACAGACAGAACTGAAGTATTGACCATCAAAAGTTCTGTGTATTTAACTGCGCTCTGCTGCTTGTCTTGGTACACTGCACCATAGTGACTGTGTTCAGCATGCGTTTAATGTTAGAAATACAGTAGTAAACTTGGGTTTACTATCATGTCTACTACTGCGGTAAATTCAGTTTAAAACATATTGTTCCTTTGTTGTCCGTTTGTTTTATCAATGTTAGGTCACATCCTTCATGTTATAGGTAACAAGCACTATGCTGTTAAGTAGTTATATGTATACAAAGATTGATAACATGAATAAAAAGTAAATGAGTAAAAAAAAAGGAGAAGGGGTAAATTGCACATTATAGTGTATAAATACCATCATAAACTTTAAAGTTAATGGTAAAATTACTGTAAACTTGCCTTTTCAAGAAATGTGTGTTTTTTACACATAATTTGTTATTGTTTTTGTGTAAACAACAGGAAGATTAGCACCCAGTTTGTGAAAGTTATGCACACTATGCACAACTTTAAATAGGTCAGCAAAGACACAGCTGTAGGTGCAAATCATCATAATCTGACTGTGATTTTATAGAGGGTGAAAATAAAAAGTCAAAGATAACGGTAATTTAACTGCTAGCTCCAGAGTGCTTGATTATTAATTGCCATATTGTGCAATTTTCCCCTTCTCTGATCCATCATGTTTATCAATGTCTGCTTAAATATATGAAAAATCAGTGAAATATATCTGAATTAAATGTATTTTCATTAGATATCTGATGCCATTTTTGTACAGACAAGACTACTGTTTAGCTATTTGTCCTCACATTTAAAGTTGTATTGAGTAGATAAGTAATACAGTGCAGCAAAGGCAACCGTATATTTGAACCCTAATTTACTGCAGTAGTAAACACCATAGTAAACCACAACTTACTACCGGATATCCAACATGTCTATTAAACGCTTAACCTCTGCCCTTTGCTTTTGCGATGTTGTTTCATTACAAAGACTTACAGTCGCTGTAAATGTGTGTTGATAGCGCTCCTGGTGCTTCGGTGGAAAATGTGCCCACGTCGAAAAGGCGGCATTTCCATTTTGACCTGTGGTTCTGCCTGACTCTGCAGAACTGGATACTGGACTTTGGACGACCTATAGTTATGGTAAGGGGGCTCAGGGCATGTTTCACTTAATCTTCACTTCATGTAGTTTTAAAAAGCACAAAAAAATTACACAGGTTACTTTCCATTCCATTGACAAATGAACGCCAAATGGTTTTTATGTATCATATATCTTAGATCATCCTTCCTCTGGAGTGGTTTCCCCTGAACAAGCCCAGTGCTGGAGACTATTTCCACATGGCCTACAACGTGATAACACCATTCCTACTGCTAAAGGCAAGTCTTAACACAACCAAGTGCTTTAGTGATTGATGAAACATACTAATGCAAAGAATATTCAGTATGTGCCAGTCAAGATACTCTTGCTAATAAAACAAAAGTAGACCCTCCAGAACAAAACATAGAAACGACCCACATTAAAAAATCAGTAGATAGGTACAGTTGACCTCAACATGGACTAAATTGATGCTTGACACAAAGCAATAAAATGACTTGATGTGACTTACCTGCTCTTAAAGGTTCATTGGTTAAGTTCTGGCCTCAATCCACAAAGATCTTGGTTTTGATTCACAAATGGCTACAGTCTGCAAAATCACAGCATTGACAACTGCTGAACACAGGAAAATGTGCAGACAACAGGGTCAAAATACCTGCTTTTTTAAGGAATGGGGGTCATGCCTGGAATGGTGTTAATTAATCCCCAAAAAACAGCTACTTTCTATTCATTATTAATATTGCTTTCCTAAAGATGACACCAAATAATGTAAAAACAGCAACTGATCATTTGTTTTAAGATAAACCTTGTATAATATATAAAGAATGTGTGTGTTGTGGCTCCAATCAGCTGATTGAGCGCAGTCCCAGGGCGCTGCCTCGCTCAGCAGTCTACCTCTGCATCATCACATTTGTCATGGGAGCCAGCATCCACCTGGTGGGAGACTCCATCAACCACCGGCTCATTCTGAGTGGCTACCAGCTCCACCTGTCAGTCAGAGAAAACCCCATCATCAAAGACCTCCAACCTGCTTCACTGGTGAGTATCTGTACTGTTGACTTTTTGTCAGATTTTGCCTGTTTCACATTTTTTCTTCAATGTATTGTGTTTTTTATAACCTGTCATAATGTCACAAGTCACACATTGCTGTGACTCTCTAGAGACAGTTCAGTGGTTTAAAAGAGATGAGGTTTTATTGTTCACAGATGATAATGAATAACAACACAACATACAAAAACATATCTGTATTGTTGATCCAGCAGAATTTGTCCAGCTGTGTAGAAGTAAAGTTTGTTTTTCCATGTGCTCCTTTGTTGCTATGACATTTTCTGTCATCCTGCTTTCTGGACTAAACACAGAGCAACATGTTATTGACATTATTGTAGTTGTCAACAAGCTATTTTTGGTTAAGGTATGTTTGGCATAAAGGGAGGTGAGACTATTGCAATACACAGTAAGTTTGTTTCCTGTTCAGACTGTAAGTACTAGCTTTGTTTGACCCTGACGGTTAATGTCTTTCTGTATCTCCTAGGTGCTTTCTGGCAGTCAAGAACAACCATCAGGGACACAGTTTATTTTCACAAAACAGAAATCAGATTATGGTCAAAAAGGATAAAACAAGTTTAGATGTGTTGCAATAACCTAATTACTCTAAAAAAACATTCTTACATCTTGTTCAAATCATCATTTATTCAAGTTTTTTTAACCAAATAATGTCAGAGTTCATCAATACATTCTACTTTGGCAAAGCAGGTGTGTTTTTTACAACACAAGGAGCGCACCTGAAAGGGAAAATACAAACTGTCTTGAACCATTTTGCTGTAAGATATCCTCAATGTCTGTCTGGAATGGATGTTGGGCTACTTAAATTAGTGTTCAACCTGATTGGGTTTTGGTGACTTTGAAAGACAAATCACGATTCTCCTCATTTCCATTTGTAAACCATTCAGCTCCACATCTGTATGGAAGCCTCTTTATTTGTTATGTTTTTCCACTTACATGTTCAGGGGTTTATACTTACAGTGGAAATTAAGTATGTTATTCATACAAGTATGCGAGTCATATTTCATTGCCATAATAAAAAAAACTTGAACAGTAGGTGGCACTGTTGCATAAGGTAGAGCTGAGGACCACAGTGCTTCCCTACCACAATACAATGCAGTTAATTGTGCAATTAAAAAAGGTCGTTCTAATGAGTTTCTAATAATTAATTCAGCCATTTTGTTCCTTCTTTTACAGATTGACTCCTTTGAGCTGCTGTATTATTATGATGAACAGCTGGGACACTTGATGTGGTTTGTATTCGTGATAATTGGTAGTGTTGTGCATGTACAGTGCTGAGAAATGTCATGTAGCAGAATTCAGGATCGTAAATGTAAGATGACAATTAAAGAGTTAAAGTGTAGGTATAGAGATTGTAAACACACAAGTGTAGCCATAACAGTAAAACAAGGCACTCTACAGTAGAAAAATTAAAAAACCTTTATTGATACAGATAATGCATGACAAAATCAACTCAGTCTATGATGTCACTTCCTGCCATTTATCCAGTTCGTCTCTCACTTATGGTTAGTCACCCTGATGAAGGCCTCTGTGCCGCCTTTGTGCATATTTTTTAACTTTTGCCATGCATTAGCCATATTTATAAAGGCTTTTTCATTTTTATACAACTATAGTGCCTTGGTTTTACTAGTTTTGCTGCAATCCTATCACCCCTGAACCAAAGAACACCTATTTATTTTTTTACGCTTCCACCACAAAGGAAGCGCTCCTTTCTACACTTTTCTACATAAGAAGTGCAGCAAGTAATCTGTGCGCTAGGGGAAGCAGAATAGGCAGGTCTGTGGTGACAGTTAACACCAGCTTCGTGCAGGACTTGACTAAACAAAAAAAAAAAAAAATTCATATTGCAATATCTTTCACAGACATAGCTCAGAAATGGGTTAGATATGAGTTATGCTTTAGCTGGAATAGTAATTTTGCATTTAACTTTCACTAAAAATGATGAAGATGATGTGATTTATGTTGGGTTCAGTACTAAACAAGTAAAGTCCTCACGTCTAGAGAACATGATTTACATTCTGGTGCATCTGTGTTGCACCACGGAGCTTCATTTGTTTGTATTTGTATGCTAAAATTTTTTTTTCCTTTATCAAAAAATTTTAGCTCCAGTAACTTTGATATCACACCCAGCCAACTTGCATTTCTTACTATATTATTTTAACTATATTTTAATAATCATGGAAAGTGTCAAAAATACAGAAAAAAATTCCCCTCACAACTATTTAAAGCAGAGAGTGGCATTTTCAAATGTCACAATTTTTGCATATAAAAAGACTGAAACATTTATAACCTAACAAAAACTACTACTATGATGATAATTTTAATAATAATAATAATAATTATAAACGAACTATTCCTTTCACCCTTCCTTGTTCCTTGTTCCTGTGGTTACCTGCAGGTCGATACACTGAGTACAAACTATGGTTAGACTGCTAAGTGAAACTGTTTCTAGAGGACTAAACATTTTTTAAACTGAAACCTGCCAGCTGATTACAACATTTTCTCTGTTTTTTGTTCAGTTTGAGGAACAGATTTCAGTCCAACTTTTCATGGCACTGAGTCCAACAGTCTTAAAAGTGGAGAGAAAAAAGCTCTTTTTCTCAGTCTGACCTGAGGTTTTGGCTCAGCTGTGCCCAGTATTTAAAAGATCATCCTGCTGGTGGCTTTAAACCAAACAGTGATCAGAATTTCTTCTGTAGGATTTTCTTGAATGAAAGCTTTACCTTGTATGCAGTTACATGTACTTTACTTTACTATAAATAAATGCTTGAATGTTGCTGAGATCAGTCCATTGTACAGTTTCTTCTTCTCATTTTTACTGTAGGTATATTCCTTTCTTCATCATCTTGTTCATTTACTTCACTGGCTGCTTCACCAAGGACAAAGAAAACAAGAAGATTCCTGTCTCTGGTTGGCTGTTGCTGGGACCCAGCTCTCTCTACTATTGGTCAGTCACT